>JAUPMG010000017.1:988582-1002560 GCA_031762675.1 Pachysandra terminalis
CGTAAGGAAATCGAAGGTCATGTCTCTTGTTACCATGTGACCCGTTTAGGTCATATAATGGTTTCGGGATGTGACAGGGGAGTTCTCATAAGGCCTTGGGAACACAGTTGACCTTCAACACTGCATTTCACCCTCAAACGAACAGACTAACGGTGCGTGTTAACCATGTTTTGGAGGACTTACTTCGAGCTTGCATTCTGGACTTTAAAGGGAGTTGGGAAAACCGCTTACCACTTATGGAAATCTCATACAACAACAGCTATCAATCTTCCATTGGTATGGCACCATTCAAAGCTTTGTACAGATGACCTTGTAGATCCCCATTGTGCTGGAATGAAGACAATGCGCACGGTGCCTTAGGACTGGAGATCATTGCTGAAACAACCAATAATATCAAGTTCATAAGGGAGAAGCTTCTTATTGCTCAGCATTGACAAAAGAAGTATGTCGACATAAGAAGGAGAGATCTGGAATTTATGGTTGGAGATTCGGTATTCCTTAAGGTTTCACTAACTAAGGGAGTATTCCGATTCGGGAAGAAGGGTAAGTTAACACCAAGGTTCATTGGACCTTTTGAGATATCTGAACGGAGGAGAGGTGGCTTACTGGTTGCTACTGCCATCTAGCCTAGACCAAGTGCATAATGTATTCCACGTCTCAATGTTGAGGAAGTACCACCCAGATGCAACTAGTGTGATCGATTAGCAGACAGTAACAGTTGTGGAAGATGCTACTTATGACGAATATCCGGTACAGATTCTAGACCGTAAGGAGCAAGTTCTGCGAAGCAAAGTGATACCATTGGTGAAGGTACTATGGAACAATCACAGAACATCAGAAGCAACATGGGAACATGAAGCCGATGTTCGGGAGAAGTATCCGTAACTGTTTGAGTAGGTGAGTGATTTTCGAGGACGAAATTGTCTTAAGGAGGGTAGACTGTAATAACCCAACTCGTCTTAGGGAGTTACATGTAATTAGTTTAGAAAATAGGGTCAAATTTCAAATTTTAGTATTAGTTATTGGTTGACTTTGACCCATTGCGATTGGTGGGTGTATGATAGATCATCTATAGTGTGCCACACACAATTGATGTACTTTTTCGCAAGTGCACGAAATCATAGCAAGTAATAAAGTGATGAAATAGAGTATCAAACCCACAGGGAATTTTTAGCTACTAAATACCAAAATTACTATCCTAAATTTTATTTGGACAATCGAAACGTGAGATGGGTATTTAACTAGCAATTAATAACTATGAAAATAAAGGACTAAGGATAAACAATAGATCAAAGTACTAAGGCGTTTCATTTCATCATAGCCAATCCGAATTAAGTTCTAAATACACATGCTATTGAATATTATAATCCAAATTGAAAGAGAAAATCCCTAACCTACCCAAGGGTCTCTCTCGAGCACCAATGAACTTACCTCCCTACGATAACCCACGATATCTCTATGTAAATTTAAAAGCAAGTAGGCACATTAAGATCTATGGATTTTCATGCAAAACTACACAAGCTACATAAACCATGCCAATACCTCTATCAACATGTAGAATATGATATTCTATCATAAGGAACTAAGGTTGTATATCTCCTCTCAGTCTCAATACAACTAACAAAGACAATTAAATGGTGATCAAGCACTCAATTGGATTAAGCACAATGATAAAATACTCAATTATGAACTCTAAATTCAATAGCAATAATATCTAGAATTAAAACATCATATCTAGACTACATCAAAACCTTGGTAATAAAAATTAGTTCATAATAGAACTAAGAACAAACTCTGTCTTCTTCAAAAACATGGATTAAAATAGAAACAAAAAATAGAAGAAAACTATAAGAGAAATAGAGTAGCTGTTCTTCTTCCAAGGCTCGTTCCCCATCCCAACTGATATTCCCACGTTCTGAGCTCTCCTTCCTCTACCCATTTACATTCTTATTTATAGGATTCTTTGGTAGTCCAGGATCACTACAGAATTTTGTCCATCTTTCTTTCTTGCCAAAACGTAAATAGCAGCTTCTAATTTGTCGTGGAATGGTTATTTTCTCTTGCTTCTAATTTGTTCTTTGGTTTCTTAGCTTCCAATCATGCTAGAAAGTGTTCTTTCTAACTTGGTTCTTTCCAAAAATGCATAAAGTATCACTGGTTTCCCCTTCAAACGCTTCTTAGCCAGCTTCTAATTCTAATTTGCTGCTTTCCAAATCAATGTTGCTTCCTTCCGAACTGGTTTTTCTTACTCAAACATGTTAGAAACAACCTTCCAAATTTGGCCTTCCTCCTTCAAACGTACAACGGTTATTCTATTTTTTTTTTCCAAAAATGCATGAATAGGGGAAAAGATGAGTTAACTCGCCTTTGGCGAGTTGGGCTGTGTCGACTTGGGTAATGGGTCGAGTGTAGCTCTTTGGTTGGGTCTTGGTCGGGTTGAGTTGATTTGGCTTTAGTGAACTGAGTCGGGTCGGATTCCCTTTCCGGTTTTTAATCTGACCCACCTGAACTGAACTTTCTTGAGTTTGATTTCCTTTGACTAGCATGGTTTGACCCGTCTGAACCAGACTTTGTCCCGAAAATGTCTCAGCATCAATAAATTAGACCTAATTAAGATAATTAAAATAAAATGCAGAGATAAAGGAATTTGACAAATTTTAAGTAAAATGGGGAATTAAATATGAGAAAAATACCAGATAAGCCATGGATGCATAGGGATAAAAAGTGGTATTTTCATGACTTATCACACCCCCAACTTACTTTTTGTTAGTTCCTAGCAAAACTGAATTAAAACAAATAAAACATAAATTCCTAACTATAGCACTTTCGCTGGCACTCTCGATTGCATTTAGCATATGCAACAATCCTTTAAACCCTTAGGTATCCCTAGTGGATGAGTTACAGTCTCGTGAGGGTTTACCAAAATGATACCCACAAACATGAAATTACTTGAAACAAATGCTATCAAAGAAAATAAAGTATCAACAGGAACAATGGTTAACATTCAAGGATATAACATACAAAATTTAAACTCCATTTCACAATCTTAAGAAATCAAG
Organism: Pachysandra terminalis; assembly: GCA_031762675.1. Taxonomy (NCBI): domain Eukaryota; kingdom Viridiplantae; phylum Streptophyta; class Magnoliopsida; order Buxales; family Buxaceae; genus Pachysandra; species Pachysandra terminalis. The sequence goes on from JAUPMG010000017.1 coordinate 991,642, forward strand.
AATGAATCTAGTCACTTATGCTTAGACAGTGGAACATCACAAGTACCTTTGATATAAAGTGATACGAGACTTCAAAATAATTCCATTATAAATGATTTAATAAACCTGAATTTAGTCGAATCCTTATTAGATGAAACAACCAAGGCATGACAATACGAAACTTTTATTTTATATTTTTCTTTTACAATATGTGGATTGTGCAATGTCTAGATCCCTTAAGCTTTCTAATTGACCCATTTATCGAGTGTTGGACCAATGACTCCTGAACTAGATGGTTCAAAGGGCATTAGGTGTGAAGAACACCCCTACGGGTTTTATTTGAATAAAAAGGTCACGACGCTAAACTAACCACAATATCAACCATTTTAGATTCCTTACCATTTGACGCGAACAGTCATTGCTTATTGAGACAAGATGCCCGGTTACTTAGGACACAGAAGTTCAAAGTAGCTAATAGTTAAGCACTTTTTTTTTCAATAGGCTCAGCCCACACCATAATTATGATGCCAAAGTTTTCCATCCACAAGTCAACCAACAGAAATCAAGTTATCAAAACATCTATGAATGGTTACATTTTTCATACCTCACAAATAATGTGTTAATGTGCTTGTGCTAAGTTCAAAGTGAGACAAATGAAATCACACTATCTAAGAATATGCAATAAAGGACAATACTTGGATTTCTTAGTCAGTTGATCGTGTGTTCAAGTGTTTAAACTTATCAAAGACGATGAGTCAAAGTTCAAAGCTCATCAATATTTTCAAAAATAACATGTCTGAAGACTACCAAGGCTTAAAACCTATTACCATTATCAAAACATGCCATAATATTATCATGATCATCATATTTTTCATCACATGTAATTAGGGAATCAGTAAAAATCATGAAATTGATTAAATTAACCTACCTGGGTTGTCCAGCAAGCTAACCGACGTTCAACACACAGAAGGTTTTCCTACCGGCACACCGGTTGGCTGCCGGTAGGCTAGGCAAGGGCTGAAAATCCACATCTCAGAGGTTTTTCCCTACCGGCACACCGATAGGCTAGGCAGGAGCTGAAAAAAATCCTCATATCAAACTCTTGGGCCACCAGTAGGCTATCTGGCACACCGGAAGCCTGCCAGTAATCTGCCGGTGGCTATCCGACATACCGTAAGCCTGCCAGATAACTCCTGGGCTTTTGCAGGTTAAACCTTAGGCCACCGATAGGCTATCCGACACACCGGAATCCTCCCAGTAATCTGCCGGTGGCTATCCGACATACCGTAAGCCTGCCAGATAACTCCTGGGCTTTGCAGGTTAAACCTTAGGCCACCGGTAGGCTATCCGACAGACCAGAATCCTCCCAGTAATCCGCCGGCATACCATAAGCCTGCCAGATAACTCATGGGCTTTTGCTGGTTAAACCTTAGGCCACCGGTGGGCTAGTCGGCACACCGGTTGCTTGTCGGATGAAATCCTTTGGTTTTTGGTGGTTAGCAATGGTCTGAATACCAGATTTTCTGGGTTTCTTTGGTCACGAAAACATGTGACTTGGTCACATCACCGCCAACTTGAATCTAACATAGTCCTCAATGTTCAAGATAGCAATTAACACAAAGATGAAGAGAAGAAATACTCCCTGGGCTTTTAGAGGTTAGTTTTGGCTTTAGGATGCACTTTGAGTACTGTGAACAACCTCCAGCAACCCAAACCTGAAAAGAAAAATTAAAAAAGTTAGTTTGAACTTAAGCAAAAATAAACAAAAATCAAAAAAGTAAAAATGAAAAACACTTGGGTTGCCTCCCAAAAAGCGCTTGGTTATAGTCATTAGCTTGACTTAATGCCAATCTTTATGTTGAAGGGTGGAGAAAATAGGATGACTTGTAGTGCATGAAATCTTCTTCAACAAAAGGCTTTAATCTCTTACCATTTACTTTGAAAGTACCTTGGTGTCATGTTGAATCTCTACAGCTCCATGAGGATAGACATTGACAACTGTGGAAGGACCGGACCAACGAGAACGAAGCTTCCCAGGAAATAGTCTCAACCTAGAGTTGTAGAGTAGCACTTTCTGACCAACTATGAATTCTTTCCTTTGAATGTGCTTATCATGCTACTTTTTGGTTCTTTCTTTGTAAATTCGGGCATTCTCATAAGCATCACTGGAATTCATCCATCTCATTTAGTTGGAGAAGCCTCTTCTCTCCGACGGCCTCAAGATCAAAGTTCAAAGTTTTCATGGCCCAATATGCCTTGTGTTCTAGTTCCACTGGGAAGTGACAAGCTTTTCCATAGACAAGTTGGTACGGAGACAATCCAATTGGTGTTTTAAAAGCTGTCCGGTAGGCCCACAGTGCATCATCAAGTTTCTTAGACCAATCCTTTCGGGAGGAATTCACTGTCTTTTCCAAGATGTGCTTCAATTCCTGGTTTGAAACCTCAAGTTGACCACTTGTTTGGGGATGATAGGGAGTGGCAACTTTGTGTGTAACTCCATATTTTCTTAGCAGGACTTCAAGTTGCCTTTCCCCAAAGTGCTTCCCATTATCACTGATTATTGCTCTTGGAGTTCCAAAACTAGTGAAAATCTGCTTTCTCAAAAAATTCATCACAACTTTAGCATCATTAGTAGAGTGGGCCACGACCTCAACCCATTTAGGGACATAATCATCAGCTACTAAGATGTATTTATTTGAGAAAGAAGAAAGGAAAGGTCCCATAAAATCAATGCCCCAAACATCAAATAATTCAACTACAAGAATATTGTTTAGAGGCATTTCATTTTTTCTGGAAATATTTCCACTTATTTGACATTGATCACAAGAGAAAACAAAAGCAAGAGCATCTTTAAAGAGGGAGGGCCAATAAAAACCTGATTGTAGCACCTTAGCTGCATTGTGTTTGGTTCAAAATGGCCTTCTACTTCAAGTGAATGACATGCTTTAAAATACTCACCATCTCTTCCTCGAGTACACATCTCCTAATGATTTGATCCTTGCAATGCTTATAGAGAAAAGGGTCTTACCAAAAGTAATGCTTTACATCCGAAAAGAATTTCTTCTTTTGTTGATATGAGAACTCCGGATTTACCACATTGCAAACTAAGTAGTTAACAAAATCTGCATACCAAGGAACTTCGATTAATGTAAGGGCAAGGAGTTGTTCATCCAGAAATAACTCATTGATTGGGATAGATGTGGTAGCCTCTTCATCATCAAGCTCAAGGCAAAAGAGGTGGTTGGCTATTTGATTCTCGGTTCCCTTCTTATCTTTGATTTCCAAGTCAAACTCTTGCAAAAGTAGAATCCACCGAAGTAGCCTTGGTTTTGCTTCCTTCTTGGCTAGCAAATATTTGCGAGTAGAATGATCAGTATAACCAATAACCTTGGAGCCAATCAAATAGGATCTAAACTTATCAAAAGCAAAAACTACGACCAATAATTCTTTTTCGGTTGTAGAATAATTGAGTTGAGCATCATTCAAGGTCCTACTAGCATAGTAAATGACATGCAATAGTTTGTTTTTTCACTGTCCTAGAAAATTCCTAAAGCATAATCACTAGCATCACACATCAACGTACTTAAATGGTAGCTCCTAATCCGATACACAAATTATGGTGGCCGAAATCAGTTTTTCCTTCAAAAGTTTGAATGCCTGGAAACAACTTTAGAAAAATTAAAAGGTATATCCTTAATCAATAGATTGCAAAGGTATTTAGTGATTTTAGAAAAAATCTTTAATAAAACGACTATAAAACCCCGCATTTCCAAGAAAGCTTCTCACATCCGTGACTGTTGTTGGTGGGGGTAATTTTTCAATAACCTCCACCTTGGCCTGGCCCACTTCGATCCCTTTGGATGAGATCCTATAACCCAGCACTATTCCTTCCTGCACCATAATGTGATATTATTCCCAGTTTAGTACAAGGTTAGTTTCTTCACATCTTTTCAAAACCATAGACAAGTTATTCAAGCAAGAATCAAAAGAAGAACCAAATACAGAAAAATCATCCATAACAATTTCCATAAATATCTCCACCATGTCCAGAAAGATTGCCATCATGCATCGCTGAAAAGTGGATGGTGCATTGCATAGGCCAAATGGTATCCTCCTATATGCAAAAGTGTCATAAGGGCACATGAAGGTGGTTTTCTCTTGGTCTTCCGGTGCTATAGGGATTTGATTATATCCAGAATAACCATCTAGAAAGCAGTAATACTCCTGACCTGCAAGACGCTCCAACATTTGGTCAATGAAAGGTAATGGGAAATGATCTTTCCGAGTGCCATCATTGAGTTTCCTATAATCTATGCACACCCTCCAACCTGTGACTGTTCTGGTTGGGATAAGTTCATTAGTTTCATTCTTCACAATAGTAATACCACATTTCTTTGGTACTACTTGAACCAGACTTACCCATGAACTATCAGAAAGTGGATAGATTATACCTGCGTCTAGCAATTTGAGGACCTCGGCTCTTACTAGCTCTTGCATGTTTGGATTGAGCCTTCTTTGTGGTTGCACTGTGGTCTTGTGGTTCTCCTCCATAAGGATTTTGTGCACGCATATTGAAGTACAAATTCTTTTTATGTCAGCGATGGACCACCCTAATGCTGATTTGTGAGCTCTCAACATGCGAAGTAGCTTCTCTTCTTCAAGGCCTGTCAAAGAGGAAGAAACAATTACTGGAAAAGAAGAGTTAACTCCTAAATAAACATACTTTAAATGAGAAGGTAGAGGTTTAAGTTCAAGTTTTGGAGGTTCATGAGTGAACAGATTTTGTTGAGAAGCTCCTTTCTCATGAAGATCTTCAAATTTGGGCTTATTCTTGTGAGTGTAAGGTGCTGAAGCTTCCAAGTAATGTGCACACTCTCGAATGCTAGTGTTTCAGAATGAATAGTCCCTGATTTAGTGCTGCATGCTTCAAGTGGTTCCCTTGGATTTTCTTCATTGAAAGCATCAAATACCAACTTGCTAATGGTATCAATCTGAAACCATGAACCACTTGTGGAAGGATGTTTCATAGCTTCGAACACATCAAACAGAATCTGCTCCTCTTGCACTCTAAGGATAAGTTTTCCTCGTTGAACATTGATGAGAGTTCTTCCCGTGGCTAGGAATGGCGGGGCTAGGATGAGTGGAATTTCCCGGTCCTCCTCCATATCTAATACAATGAAATCTATAGGAAAGATAAACTTGTCAACCTTAACAAGGACATCCTCAACTATACCTCTTGAGTATTTGATGGATTTATCTGCCAATTGGAGGGATATGGTTGTTGCCTTGGCTTCACCAATCCCTAATTTCTGAAAAAACAGAAAAAGGCATTAAATTAATATTTGCTCCTAAATCACATAAAGCTTTATTAAAATGAGAATTTTCAATTGTGCAAGGAATAGTGAAACTCCCCGGATCTTTTAGCTTTTGTGGAAGCTTCTTTTGCAGGATTGCTGTACATTCCTCAGTTAGCATCACTGTTTCATGATCCTCCCATTTTCTCTTGTTGGACAACATCTCTTTCAATAACTTGGTGTAAGTAGGCATTTGATCCAATGCATCTGCAAAAGGGATGTTAATATGCAATTTCTTAAAAATATCTAGAAATTTAGAAAATTGTTTATCCAACTTATTTTTTCTTAATATTAGTGGAAAAGGAATAGGAGGAATATAAAGAGGAGGAGTTTTAGAAGGCAAATTTGTTTTTCTCTTTTCGTCGTGCTTCTCAGTTTCCTCATTTTCATCCTCTTTTCAAGCTTCTTGATGAATTTCCAGCTCTTTTCCACTCCTCAGTATGATGGCTTTAGCTTACTCCCTTGGGTTTGTGATAGTGTCACTTGGGAGGGACCCTTGAGATCTTTCCGCCAGTTGCTTTGAAAACTGCCGCATTTGAAGTTCAAGGCTCCGGATGCTAGCATCTTGGTTCCCGAAAGTAGTCCTGCTTCTTGCATGAGCCCCGTCGTGTCTTGCATGAACTTGGTAAGTAGCTCCTCTATATTCGGCTTCTTTTCTTGAGGTTGGAAACCGGGAGGTTGCTTATTGGCATTTTGAGGACCACTCCGAGAAAAGTTCAGATGATACGCCATCCTGGCTTGTAAGTATTTGAATACCCGTGGCAAAGGGGTTTCCAACTTGACAATCAATACTTGAATGATTCCCTGCACAAATTTCACAAACAAAGTGAGTGGATTGGACAGCATTCATATTAATATTATCAACTTTCTTAGATAACAAAGCAACTAGAGAAGCTAATGAATTAACAGCATCAATTTCATGAACTCCTTGAATTTTTCTTGGTCCCATACGATCAGATGGCCAATGGTAGTTGTTTGATGCCATTTCCTCTAGCAAATTGTAGGCTTCTTCATATGGTTTCCCCATCAATGCTCCACCGTTGCAACATCAACAATGTCCATGTGTTTGGACTCAACCCGTTGTAGAAAGTCTGAACTTGCAGCCAATTGGGTAGACCATGTTGTGGACATCTTCTAAGCAAGTCCTTATATTGCTCCCATGCTTTATATAGTGATTCCACATCGAATTGAGCAAAGGTAGTGATATCATTCCTCATCTTAGCAGTTTTTGATGGAGGAAAGAACTTTTCTAAGAATCTTTGAGCCAAGCCATCCCATGTAGTGATTTTCATTGATGGAAGTGAGTTCAACCACCCTTTTGCTTTTTCAAGAAAAGAGAATGGAAAGAGCTTCAACTTAATAGCATCATCGGGGACTCCATTGTGCTTGAACGTATAGTAAATTTCGAGGAAAATTGCGATGTGAGCATTGGGATCATCATTCGGCATGCCACTGAATTACACGGTCGATTGGATCATCTGGATGATGGTTGGCTTTGTCCTAAAATTGTTGGCTTCAATGGTGGGCCTCCTTATGCTTGTAGTAGACTCGGTGACTAACTGTCACGATCCAAACTTAAGGAAATTCTCGTAAGAACCCTTATGTTCGAACCGCAACTCTCACCCCAATCGGAATCTAGAGTAGCAATCAATATCGACCCAAATTTACAGAAATTTAATTAAACTTCGAAAGAATCTAATTTACAGAAAAATAAGTAAAGTATAACCTATATATTACATCCGATACACTAATTAAATTCGCAGCGGAAAAGAAACTAATTACATCCTATTTCAAGTAAAAACCCAAATCCCAAACCCTATACATAAAATATGATCTAAGAAATAAAACGGTAAATCCCGTAGCAAAACTTCTCGTAAAACTCCACGCTTTGATTAGTTCCAGCAAGTTCAAAAAAAAAGGTATTCATCTTGTTCCCCATTTTCATTAAATTCCTCATCTAAATTACATGAAATGTTTGTCATAAGAAGTCAGCTACACTTAGCCCAGTAAGTAAAATCAATTAAGTAACATCCTTAACATGAAATAGGGTCCATACCAATATGCAAAGATATAACAAAAAAATAGTGACTAATCATGGTAAATATACAGAATATGACATGCATGTTCAGATTATTAATGCACGAATGCATGCTCATATAACAAGACATATTGATCACCAAGTGTCATCCATGCAAAATATCATGCTGTGCAATTATGGATGTTGTTTAGAATTCGAATTATGTATGTCCCACACTAAACCAATCAATTACTGAGCACGATGTCTTCACGATCCGTCCCCCCGCCATACAGGGCCACTCTCAGTAAGATATCCCATGTGCGCATCATAGTTTTGAGGGGTTTCGACCAAGAGGGCACAATTCTCCCACTTATTTGTGGTCAGGGCAATGCAAAAATCAAAGGTGTCATATAATTAGGACAAACCTCAATGAGCATTACATAAGGCGAATGCCAACAGAATTTCACTCGGCATCCGTTACGTATAATAATACGCTATCGAGATGATAAAAACAGGGGTATATTGCGGTAGCAAATCCCTCAACTGATAATGTTAGTCCATCCGGGACTTCCTCACCAAATCATGATGTCGAAGTTAGGGGTGTAAGTTTGGCCCAGCCCGCCTGACCCAACTCTAATAACAGCCTGAACTTAAACACTTAGTTGGGTTCAGGTTCGGTCCGGGCTCAAATTTGAGCCCGAACTTCAGTTCGGGTTGGGTTCGGGCTTAGGCATTATAAACCCTAAAAGCCCGGCCCGGACCGAATAACAATTATTAATATATAAATTGTATATATATACATATATTTTAAGCTTATATAATATGAGCCGTTGATGATTCGTAATCCAACGGCTCATATTCAATAGATACAAAACCCTAATGATAATGATAGAATGAGAATCTAAAACTCAATGATACGCTAGAGGCAGAACTGTGAGCAGAAAAGAATGGCAGCCATTCTCCTCCTCCCTCTTGATCTCCGTCCAATATTTATCCAGCGTCCTCTTCTTCGTTTCTCATTTTTGAAATTTCTCTTTTCTACATAGAAGAAGAGATAGTTTTATCCCTGGCTGCCTTCACTTCAAGAAGGGGGCTTCTAACCCGCCCTACTTAGAGCCCTAGTCGAAGTCATGACACACTTAAATTTAATCAGAAACTTCATCATAAGTGAAGTTTGATGGCAGGTCTAGTATTTGACCAGAATATGGTCATTAACTCAATTTGGATATGCTGTGCAATGTGAGGTGCTTGTGCATATTAACTGAGCATACAACATGTGTATAGATGTGAAATAAGTCTAAGTACAATATATGAGGCTTAAGGCTTGATTCAAATCATCATCATATCCAAACAAATCAAATAAGACATGATGTATGATAAATCATGATGAATAATCCAACAAATCAATCAACCTTCAATTAATATTATGTAACCATTAAAATTAATATACCATTCACCATAATTAATCAAAAAATCAAGGTAACACAATATCATAAGAAAACAACCCAATCTGGGCTGACCAGCAGGCTGGCTAGCACGCCAGCTGGTTTACCGTTTGCCTGGGCAGGTCCAAACAACACTTGAGTCAAGGTCTATGGCTGACCGGTGGGCTAATCGGCATTCCGGTTGGCCATCCGGCACCCTAGATAAGGGCCAAATTAACAAGGTATAGGGTCAAAAACTAACTGGCAGGCAACCGGTACACCGGTAGTTCTGCTTGAGACCTTCTTGGTGAACCGGTAGGATACCCAGCACGTCGGCATGTCGCCGGTTTGCCCAGAAACAGAGATTAAGGACAATTTTTATATTTTAAAACATATTTAACAACTCTCATAAACATAAACTCATATTTAATTTCAATTTCGAAACAAACCTAATCAAAATGTCAATCAAAATCAAAGCTTACCTTGCTTGGAAAGTTCAATGCTAAAAAGTTCAAGTTTTTGTGAAGAACGATATTTTATTTGAATTGAATTTGATGTGGTATGTCATATTCCTTGAATATGACATATCACCTAATTCAAATCAAAGACATAAACAAAATTGAAGTTACTTACCTTGCTTAACGAACGAATCCTTCCTCTTCTTCAACCTAGTTCAAGTTTGAACCTTCTTCGTCCTTAGCTTTAGATCTCAACCCAGATTTCGGTTTGATGGTTTGGAAGACCAAGCCAGGGTTTAGATAAGTTCTATGAGTTAAAATTTGTTTAGGATTTGTCTCTAATCCCAGGCCTTAGATTTTAGTTAGTTAATCTACAGCCTTGATTAGGAAAATAACAGTCCTAATACAACCTAAACATCACCTTAGCTCTATCCTTTTTAGATTAGGATTTTATCTTTCTTATCCTTGTCTAAGTTTAAGTCTTTATTGTGTTTTAATCTTGAACTTTAATTATTTTAATTATCCCTGCGAAATCTCAGCCATTGGTTTAACTTTGAGATTATGATTGTGTGATGCACTCTAGATAAACTACTGTGCTCCAACCAATCACAATTGGTCAAAGTCAACTAATTAGCTTGTACTAAAAATTTCCAATTAGTCCCTCTTTTCTAATAATTTACACATAAACCTTATAACTAATTACCCTAAACTCCCCTAAACAAGTTGGGTTATTACACTATGTCCTCCTTAAGACAATTTCGTCCTCGAAATTTGCTTTCCTTACTCAAATAGTTGCGGATACTTCTCCCGAATGTCGGATTCAAGTTCCCAAGTAGCTTTTGATGTTCCATGATTGCTCCAAAGAACTTTCACTAATGGTATCACCTTGCTTCGCAGAACTTGCTCCTTATGGTCTAGAATCTGTATCGAATATTCTTCATACGTAGCATCCTCCATCATTGTCACAGTCTGCCAATCAATAACACTAGTTGCATCCAGGTGGAACTTCCTTAACATTGAGACGTGGAATACTTTGTGTACTTGGTCTAGGCCAGATGGAAGTAACAACACCTAAGCCACCTCTCCTATCCGTTAAGATATCTCAAAGGGTCCAATGAACCTCGGTGATAAGTTACCCTTCTTCCCGAATCGGAATACTCCTTTGGTTTGTTAAACCTTAAGGAATACCCAATCTCATACCATAAACTCCAGATCTCTTTTTCTTACAACGACATACTTCTTTTGATGGCGTTGTGCCAATGGAAGATTGGTAGCTATTGTTGTATGCGAATTCCACAAGTGGTAAGTGGTCTTCCCAACTCCCTTTAAAGTCCAAAATACATGCTCGGAGTAGGTCTTCTAGAACTTGATTAACACGTTCCGTTTGTCCATCCATTCGAGGGTGAAATGCAATGCTGAAATTCAGTTGTGTTCCCAATGCCTTGTGTAATGTAAATTGAGCTCATCAGTCTGACACGATTGTCACTGGTACTTCTTGAAGTCTGATTATCTCTTTCACATAGATCCTTGCTAAGTCATCGATGTTCATTGTGGTCTTTGCTGCGATGAAGTGTACAGATTTGGTCAATCTGCCCACAGTTACTCAAACCTGTAACGACCCGGACCGGATTTTTCCAATTACATGGATTTTCCAGTCCAAGTGTAACCTTCACCCCGTATTGCTACG
>JAUPMG010000017.1:1002660-1033592 GCA_031762675.1 Pachysandra terminalis
AAAATACCCCCATAACATAAATAATGCACATACAATCACACAGATAACTCCAATAATTTATTCATATATTATAACTGAAAAAATAAAATAGTTTCAAAGGTTCAGGTCATTACAACATCAAAAACTTTCGAAACTCAAACATATTAAAACTTTGCACATCTGATTTAAAACGAAGAACTCCAGCTCTGATACCAGCTTTTTCACGACCCGAATCCGCAAAACCACTTGGGGTCTGCTGGTATGCGAGTTCATGACCTTCACTTCCATAAGAGGAGAGTGGTAATTGGATCATAGTTAGAGAAGTCCAAAATTTTGAATAGTAAACTAATTAAAAACGGAAAACAACATATATATTTACAATATGGGCAGCGGAAAAAACAATGTACAGTTCTAGATTTTAAATCAAATTTATACAGATTACAACCCGAATATCTTCAAAAAAGGAACAATCCAAGATAATTGGTTATGAGAGTTTACAAAAAAAACTATATACAAAATCATTACAATGAAATTCACACGAGCTTGTAAAACTCGTCTTCTTCCTTGTAGAGCACTTCCCTGGCTTCGAATTTTGGTGTTACAACCTCTTCTAAAGATCCTGAAAAGTGGTTGTTAAAAAGGTGTGAGCTACAACTAGCCAGTAAGTTAGATACATCTAAGAATATATACGTTAATCCCCCAACACATTTCCACGGCATCTCAACCCAAACACATTTCAATCACTCTTATTACAAACAATTAAATGCATGAGGTAAATGAATTCAAATCTTTAATGCATGCCAATATTTCTATACTATAACCTCACCAAGGTGTGCTAGCAAGCAAGTTCTATATGCTGTGCAAATGCAACTCTAAAAAAGTTTCAATATAGTCTGTTTTCTCCTGATCCAGCCTCTATTTCAGGGTGTCCCAGCAACCTGAATTCACCCCCAGGGTGTTCCAGTAACCTGAAATCTTCCCTCCCATGTGGGTCTATAGAAATAGGGTTATTCTACGTGTACAACGCAGTTTTATGGGTTTTCAACCTAGAGGGCACAATCCCCACCTCTTATTTTTGATCAGTGGCCCACAGGCCGAGGCTTGCAGCCACCTGCGGTATCCCTCAGGAAATCATGACAAGCTGACCTAACCATAGTGGTCCTTTACTTCTATTTTCTCATTCACGGCACAAAGCCCTTGGCAAAGAAAGGTTTATTGGGTTAGCTACGCCCTCAACACAATCTTGCCGGTCCCTTTCCAGATGTGGAATTCACATTACTCTCATTTTTTCAAACACAAGACCCAACCATGAGGTCTTGGTACAAGATCTCATTCATTGACCACATGGTGGTCTAGAGTCTATGATGTGCAGTGTTGTGGTACAGTGCACGCTAACTAAACATACATAATAGTGTACAAGGTGTGATACAGTCTACCTAAGCATTCAATCCAATCATCACATCACATTTCAACCAATTGTTCATCAATCCCAGCTATGATTGGGAACTTTCATTCACCAACCATAGCGATTACATACGCCATACCATCCTGCACAATCATACAATTTGACTAGGCATACAACATTAAGAGTCAACTATTAAACTATAACATGGTATGTGATCATGATATACGAACTAAGATGCATAAATTGGTGTGTAAGTGAAGAAAATTTCGACAAACATGCATTCTTTCTATTTCACATAAACTACATTATTCTACACTAAATCATGTCAGAAATAAAGCTTCATGGAGTATAGCATTAGTTAACAGTGAATCATGAACTTGAGAAGCACACAATTTGCTATAGACTACCCTATTGTATAAGAAAACTTATAACCTAAATATTTGGACCCAAATCAATCGGTTCGGCGAGGTCCCCGGCGAGGTCTTCAGTGCAACGAACCCTACCTCGGTGACCCTCTCTGTACTTCGGCGGCAATTCCAATGGGGTATTAGTTCGACGACCTCTTTAGCGACCTACCCTGTGTTTTAGCGACAATTCCAGAATCACTTTCCTTCGACGAGCTCTTCGGTGACCTACTCAGGGCACTGAGGCTATGTTTCAGCGCACCGAAATCCTCTTCGGAGACCATTCAACTTCGGCTCACCCACGGGGCCACTCGTGGCCCAGAAATTGGTTCGGCGACTAATTCGGCGTGCCTATGTGGCCGCCAAACATTGCGAACAGAGAAATTTTTGGGGGTTTTTGAATCCTAATCCAAGTCTCTACCTACTAAGGTAAATTTACTCATTAAAAAGGTCATCTAACTAGCCTAAGTCAGCTACATTCCTTAAAAACGTGGGTTGGGTTTAGACAAACATGAAAGTATGAAATTTCTAGGTTAAACTAAGTAGATTCATAGAGGTATCTACTTACCTCAACTTGATCAAGCACAATCCAAGCTACTCAATGGTGGATTTCCTCCTTCCTCCCTCAAGCCTTCCACTCAAGTCTTCCACTCCAAGCCAAGAGAAAAGAAATCCTATTTTTTCTCCTCATTCTTCCTTTCATACCCTTCCTTGCCACATGGCAAGATCCTTTGTCTCTAATCCTAACCCTTCTAATCTCATCCCTTCATCCCTAGATACCCAATTCTAGCCCTTAATTCCTACCAACTCAATCTCATCCTTACATCTAAATCAAAGAATCAATTTTTACAAGTATGCCATTCTATCAAACAGACAAGAGTTTGGCTGTGGTTCAAAATAGTAACCCCCCAAAATCACATCAAGTCTGATCGTGTGGTCGGACTTAGTTCGATTTGCGATCGAACCGCACATTAAAAAAACAATAAAAATCAACACATATTGGAGCATACCTTACACACATTCAAGCCGTTACAATGGTGGACCATGTGTACACTTGTGTGATTGTTTGTTTGGAAGATGGTGGAATCATGTGGAATCTGCTTGAACATGATGGGATCATATGGGTTAATCTTGACATAGTGGGACTATGGGGATTATGAACTATTGATGATTATATTTTGATATATTGTGGTTTCCATGTGAATTGTGATGTTACATGATGATTGAAATGTTCATGCTAGTATGTGATATATAGTATTATGACATGATTAATACACATATGATCATGATAGTATGTGCTGAGTGAAATGCATGAAATGAGCTGTGTTAATTTATATGCATAAAAGTAAGTATTGTAGACTCATAGGATTTCTCTACTAAGCTTTGGCTGATCCTTATCGCTACAAGTGATTGGATGGTCTGAGTCTTGGCTAGCCTTGGAAATGGTGTTAGAGACACTGATGCTTTTTGAGACTGGATTGACTTTACTTTATTTTATTTCACTTTCTTTGGTTTGACCCTATGGAGGGTGAATGTTGTATTAGATATCTTATAGATTTTATTACTCAGATTGTGGGTTGATGGTCAACTATGTAGTGGTTGAGCAATGGTTTTAATTTTTAGAGACTTCCGCTGGTAATTATTCATAGAGGCTCTGATTCAACCAGGGAAGGGTTGATGTTATGGTGGTTTATTCGTATCCACGAGGTGGGTCCAAAGGTCAGTTCCTAGGAATCCTCGAGATTCCCATATCTCGGATTTGGGGCTCGACAAGAGGCGGTAGTGGACCGAGGTCTGTCTGTAAGTCTCGTGGTCTTCGGCAGGGTTATCGGTGGACCGAGGCTTGCCAAATAGAAAAAATGAACTAAAAAGTGCTCTTTGTTGGTAGAGGCGTCGGCGGATCGACGTCTGCCAAACTGCACGATTCTGGGTTTTTTCTGGGTTTTTCTTTGAGTCTCAGAATCCAAATCAAGGTTATCAAATCTATTATAAACATCATGAATCCATGTCTACAACTCCAAAAACATGAATACACGTCCAATATATCATTTACAACCAATATAATGAGAATTTAAGCATCAAATCATCAATAAACACAAGCATCATTCAAAACCAAGAACTTGAGATGTAGATTTAGATAAGAGAGCTATACTTATTCCAGCAACCTACCTGAATCTTCTAATGTCTCAAAAGACTCCTTTTGATGCTCTTCCTTGTGAATCACTGCTGGAAATGATCCAAGCTTCCAATGGGTTCCGGCTTCAAACGATCTCCAACGTGTTCCTCTTCTTCTTCTCTTTTCTCCTCAGCAACCTTCTCAGATCTCAGTTCTGGCTTCAAACGATCTCCAACGTGTTCCTCTTCTTCTTCTCTTTTCTCCTCAGCAACCTTCTCAGATCTCAGATCTAAAACCAGAGCAAGAATGAGGTTAGATTGGAAACCTCTTTCTCTTAAACCTCACTTGCCAAAACACATACCACGACATGCCACAACCGTTTCGCACGATCCTTTGATCGCGCACCCAGATTCCAAAAACACAACTGATTGAATTTTATTTCAATCAGTCCCTCGGACTTTATCATATTAGCAAATTAACCCCCAACTATATAATTACATTACACAGACAATCATAATGCATATAAACCTCATTTATATACCAAATAACTCTAGAAAAATATCATTAAATCATGTAAATTCAAATCATTAAATATGGATGTTCTCTTAGTGAATTTAGGTCCTTGCAATAACAGTGTTGTAATGATAATTCTGTAGGTCTCGAGTGAGAATGATGTGACCAAAAAGGAAAACGGGGCTCGGAAGCCACTGTTCCTGTAGGTTATATTGCTCGAAGTCCCTTTCCTGAGGACTAAACGAGGTTGACATAATGTATGATGCATATGGTTTTAATTAAAAATGTAATCAAGTCTTTTAAGGGGTACGAACCTGTAACCATTGTCTTTTGAGGGGGACTAGCCCATTCATGAGTTGACCATCTCGAGGTAGTGAGCCTAAATGTAAGCAAAAGCATCAATGCTGCTGATGAATAGATAAGGTGCAAGCATAAGCTATCAACACCGCTAGGAGATGTTGAAGTAACCTGAAATAACCTAGCAATATATGGAAATATATAGCAATCTATAGGTTGTTATCATTTGACTGTTTGGGGATTTATTGATATAAATTGTAAAAGTCATTCAAATTCCACAAAATACTCTTCAAGCCTTCGTTCACTTTCGAGATAATCCATTTTGGTACATTAATCTATATTCTTTCAAGGGAAGTCAGAGTAATTGCATACATCTCATAAGGTGACCAATATATTATCGAATTACGCATATAGAGACCTTAGATTTATCAGCAGGCAATTTGTTTTCATGATCAATTATCTCTATAAGGAAGATTCATCATAGAATCTCTAAAGGTTCTAGGTTAAATAACCAACTTGAGTGATCTTGAATTGAACTTAGTGAGATCAGAAATAAACATGTTTCCCTCGTAATGATCTCTTAAATAAAGTGCATAAATAAGTCCACACGTTTGTGCTAAGGATGGCATTCGAAGGTGACATTTGGGAGTGAGAGTGTAAACATGCCTTTGAAAGCCTCACATCCAGGGATTTCCTTCGAAGTATATAATGTGAGATGTCATCTGGGGTGGTTAGCCCCCTGTTTACTGACGAATTGACTAACTTGTTGTGGTTAGTCGTGAAAAAATGGCGAATTGACCATCCTGAGGTGGTTAGCCGTGAAAAATAACAAATCGATCATCTTGTGGTGGTTAGCTGTAAGAACCTGAAAAACCCTAAAATAATTAAATTATAATCAAAGGACACAATAGTAATTTGGAAAATACCCAAACTAATAAACTAAGGAATTAACAATAATAATCCATAATTAAATTAAACTTAAAATCCTACCACAACAATTAAAAGTTCAAAATCCTCTTAACTTACAAAACAAACAGTCAACAGTTTGACTTGGTCAGCAATTTGACAGGCTAACTAGGCCTAAAACAAAAGATAGAAACTAAGACAATTAACAATATCTCCCTAACTAGAAAGTTAATAAATTAATTAAAGTCTAATATAAACTAAATAGGAATCCTAGAAAACCTCTAGAAGCCCTACAATTTAATTAGCAACTTAGGAGTTAGAATCCTAGAAGGAAATAGAAATCTAGATTTCCCAAAAACAACAATTCCCAAATACAACCCATTATCTCTAAATCTCTATAAATACGAAAGTGACCAAGAGAATCAAACCGTCCTAACACCTTCAATTTCGTGAAGAAGCCCTAGAACAAGAATAGAAACCAGAAAATTCAAGGAAGAAGAAGAAGCAACCCTAGGAGAATTCTACAGCAAAACAATGTGAGTTTTCTTTCAATGTTTTGAGTATTTACTTCTATTTTAATGTTACGACCACGGAAAAGATCATGTTTCATTGTGCCAAACCCCTTCCCCGTGATTCTACTAATAAAACCTTAAAGTATTGCTAACCAACTTTCTGTACACATGCATGTGCAAGCAAGGAAACCAAACCCGGAAAATAACCAACTTGAAGTCCAAGAAACCTTTGATCACTTGTATAGGATTGATCCAGTGATTAAATTTAGTTTTCGAAGCCTCTTTAGGTTATAGAAGACCTATGGGAGAAATCTCACTTCAAAAACACCCAGAACGTGCTTCGACGAACCCACTTGGCGCGCCGAAAGCACGCCGAGCCCAACAGTCTGCAAATCAGCCCCTGGTTTGTATACCGAGCCCCATCTCGGCATACCAAGAGTACACTGAGCCTCATAGTAGAGGAATTAGGCCCCTGGATAGTACACCGAGACTCAACTTTCGGTGCACGCCGAGCCTGTCACTGAGACCAAACCCAGAAGACCCTTTATTATACCCTTCAGCGACCCCTAGGTACACCGAGAATAAGCCGAGAGTACATCGAAGGCCAATTCTGATCCTTTTGTAATTCTGAGACTTAGAGCACCCATAATACACCCAATATAATTGATTTACCATGTTTTTGGACCTTAGAAGCATACCTAACAAATTATGACCCTTTAATCTAAACTCTAGCCAACCTATACCTTAACCTAGACACATGAAAATGTGAGATACATGAGTAACCATACCCTAGACCTCTCTAATAGTTCCATATTCCCTTTTTTTGTATGTCTAGGTACAGAAATTGATTAAATACTCAATACCTATTTATTATAACCATATGTGTGATTATATGCTACTTAGTGCCTTATGTGGTAAATTATTTATAAACTGACTGATATGCCTTACTACTAGTATCTATTGATAATTCTAGTATCCTATCATGATAATTATACTCATATGAACATCCTTACCTAGTATGTGATATTGTGGATAAAGTATGCCCTATTAGTGTAGAATCATGAGATTGGGCTCATGTATTTGTTGATGTGAATATATGCCTATGAATCATTGTTCGTGTTAATTAAAGGACTTGAATCTATGAGTTGCATTATAGACTACCTTGCTATGATGGCATTGTCTAATGCCCTATACCTTCCATGAGATTAGATTTCACATAAGACTATTGACTTAGTTACCATTGCTGTCCCATGGTTGGATTATATTGTTTCTCCTAAGGTGAGGGATATGTCCTGTGTGATGATCCCAAAAGATTTGCGGAAAGATGAAACGTGAGGTAAAGTTCACATTGTAATGCCCAATATCTGAATCATATACTCTTGTATTAGTTGTTTAATATGTAGAATTCCTTGAGGATAGTTCACATTGGTGAAACCTTGGATTTATTGCCCTTGATCACAAATAAGTGGGGGATTTATGCCCTCTAGGCGAAGCCCCCTTAAAACCATTATGTACACATGGATTATCTTAACTTGAGAAGACTCTCTATGGGGGGGATGGTTCAAGAAGACATCTTGCTCAAGGAATGATCGATCATGTGGGAACTTACAAGATTAGCATACTTAACTGCACCATTGCATTGCATATTGTTTGTTAATATTATTGTGAGTATCTTGTGTATGATACACTTGTTCTGATTTACTTATAGAAGTAGATTAGATTATTAATAATGACCATTATTCCATATACCATGGTAAGATTGGGAGAGAATAACATATTATTTGATTGCTGTCTACATTCATCATTATTCATGTATTTTACATATTTTACTATATTATTTATCTTATTGTTTGTACTTCATAGCATTGGGATATGAGTAAATACCTTGCATTGAAGAACTACTCATCCGGGTTTTCATGCTTATGTTTGTTGATTTATATTTTTCAGGATTGAAGTCTAACTTACGAAAGGAGAGCTTTGGAAGAGATTGAAATCAAAGAATAGTAGATATGACTCATATATTAGATTCATTAAATCTGTTGTAATAAGATTAGATGAGTACATTTTACTTAAGTATTTAATAGACCTATTGATTTTACTTCCGCTTATGTTTTGATTATTATTGTCCATTCCCATTGTGATTGGGGTGAGAGTTACATACTAAACCTTTGGGCATCCTGAGGATCTCAATTTGTTTGGGATGTGACATTAGACGTGAAAAATAACGAATTGACCATTTTGTGGTGGTTAGCTGTGAAAAATGACGAATTGAGCATCTTTTGGTAGTTAGGCATGAAAAAATGAAGAATTGACCATCTTATGGTGGTTAGCCGTGAAAAATGATTGATCATCTTGTGGTGGTTAGTCATGAAAAACAAATGACTAATTGACCATCTTGTGGTGGTTAGCCGTGAAGAAATAACGAATTGACCACCTTGTGGTGATTAGTCGTGAAAAATAACGAATTGACCATCTTGTTGTGGCTAGCCGTGAAAAATAACAAATTAACCATCTTGTGGTGGTTAATCATGAAAAAATAACGAATTGACCATGTTGTGGTAGTTAGCCGTGAAAAATAATGAATAGATCATCTTGTGGTGGTTAGCTGTGCAAAATGATGACCTGCGCGCAGAGGAGGCCCGCTAGCCAACTCGTGCGCGAAGGAAAGGGCCGAGGGAAAGAGATCGTGTGCAGGCCCGTAGGAAGGAAGCCCGTGCAGGGCCGAGGGAAAAGGCCAATTGCAGGGGCGAGTGCAAGGCTGAATGCAAGCAAAGGCCGAATGTAAGCCCGAAGGCAAGGGCCATCCACATTCGGATAGGATGAGAGGTTTCAAACTTTTCATTTTTTTCCACAAAAAGTATCTTGCGTACCACATAATGTTCAGAAAAAAACTTCGAATGCCATAAAGTTTCAGAAAATCCCAGAATGCCACATATTTTACATAGAAAAGTTTCGAATGCAAGATTTCTATTGCAGAATGAACTTCGAATGCGATTTCTTTCTCAAGAAAGGCCCGGAATGCAAATTTCTTCATAGGAAATGTCTGGAATGCCAATTTCTCCACGGAAATAAGACTTCGAACGGTAAAACGCATAGGAACAAGGTCCGGAAGGACCATATGCATATAAATGGGGACTTTATGCAAAATAAGAATATTAAAATCAATAAGGAAAGAACCATAAAGTTGGTCATACCTCTTAGAAGGCTTGTAATATGAGTCGTGTATGTCAAAGTACGTAGAAAAGATGTTCCCAGTTGAGTCGCCAAAAATGTTGATGCAGAAATTGTGCTGCTTGACCTGCTTTAAGTGCTAATAGTGATCGAGCTGCTTAAAGGGGCATAAATCGTGCAAGCATGTGACGATGTCATGTCTCAGCCACTTCCGCACTGTCTGGAGTTGGATAAGGTCCTGTTTGGGTACGTGGAGCGTCCCAACCATCCGCGTAAACCGTCCGCAACCGTTCGGACGGCCTTACGCCAATCATTGACAAACATAAATATGAGAAGAGGGGGGGAGCTAATATAGATAACACATAATTTTTTATGTGGTTCGGCAATATGCCTAGTCCACGGATGCCGCCTCATATGATGTCTTTTTCACTATTTAGAAGTATAGGGAATACAGTGAACACCCCAATCATACGGGGATGAAGAAGGAAATAAGAAAGAAATGAGGAAGAGAGAGATAGAGAGATGGAAGGAAAGAAATGTTTCCTTCGGATACAAGTGGTCTCAAGCATAATAGTAAATACAATATTCTCTCTCCTCCTATTCCTTCTGTAGTGTCATTTGTTTCGTTCCTCCCTTTCCTCTGATCCTTACAGATATTTCAGATCCCTTTGTTTTGCTCTAAACCAGTTCTTTTATAGTTTTTTCTTACTTGGCCTCCAAGTAGACTTGGCATTCAAGTTACTTGGATTCCAAGTAAACTTAGCCTACAAGTGACTTGGCTTTGATGTCTTGAATGAGGAGATGCCATGTGAAGGTGAGTCACATATAGATAGCTTATAAAAAATATCTGATGCATGTAGATAACTCAAAACATTCGGGTCGGATTGAGTTGGACCGGGTCGAACAGAGTTGGACTAAGTAATACCAAAGTTGACCGAGTCGGGCCGGGTTGGACCGGGTGGACAAAGTCAGACGGAGTCAAACCGGGTCGAGTGACCCATAAGACCCATGGTCCATAGGTCAAGTAGGTCAAGTAGGTGACATGTGGCAGTTTAATTAATTCACTGGATCATCAGTACTTGCCTAAAAACATTAGCAACCCTAAACGCATTCTTTATTATCTAATAAGCTAACTCCTCTAACCGTGTCCCACCATCTGTTGGCCCTTTAGCATGTGCTTTAGTTTTGAAGAGAATTAATAATTAAGTTTCCCTTGGTCTTCCTCTTTCAATTGTTTTTTTTCCTTAGCCTGTGTTTGTTTAACCAGAAATTAGAGGGAAAAAAAATATTTTTCAGGAAGTTTAGATTTTCCTCATGTTTGTTTCAAAGGAAAATTTCAAATTCTGGAAAATATTTTACTGATATCTAGAATATTGGAGGAAAACAACTTTCCCTATTTTTTGGTGGAAATTATTTTTCAAAAAATCAGGAAAAAAGATTTCACTCACCACCATCACCGCACCACTGGTCCACCACCACCACCACCACCCTCACCACCACCACCAGCACCCCACCCCACCCCCACCCCCACCCTCACTACCCCACCACCGCTACCACCACCCCACCACCACTACCACCACTACCCCACCACCACTCCCCACCAACACCATCACCACCACCACCACCACCACTACTACTAGAGGTGGCAATGGGTCGGGTTGAGGCTTAAACGTGTTGGGTCT
Source organism: Pachysandra terminalis (assembly GCA_031762675.1). Taxonomy (NCBI): domain Eukaryota; kingdom Viridiplantae; phylum Streptophyta; class Magnoliopsida; order Buxales; family Buxaceae; genus Pachysandra; species Pachysandra terminalis. The sequence goes on from JAUPMG010000017.1 coordinate 1,013,646, forward strand.
GGTTCGGCCCATTTACCAACAGGTTAGGAAAACCTCAACTCGAATCCAAGCCGCCCATAAACGGGTTGAACATGTCAACCTGTTTAAATTTTAATTAATTAATTAATTAATTAACTATTTATTTTAATTTTAAATTAATAAAATCGTAAATCATCTTATTTAACATTATATTTTTAATAAATATTGTAAAAAATAATAAAAATATCTTATTTAACTTTATTTTTTTTAGTAAATACTGTAAAAATAATAATAAAAAATACTAAACGGGTCAGCGCTGGTTTGACAGGTTGGGTCGGATTCGACCCGTTTACCAATGGGTCGATAAAACCTAGACCCGAACCAACCCATTTAATAAAAGGGTCACCCTAACCCGTTTAGTCGGTCGGGTCGGGTTGGCGGGTTGGGTCGTAAATTTCCACCGCCACCACCACCACTACCACCCCACCACCACCACCATCACCACCACCATCACCCCACGCCCACCACCCCACCACCACCGTTTATCTATAATGTCCCTTTATATTAATAAATTTATATTAATATAAAGCCTAAGAGTAGTTTATATTAATAAATTTTAAATTTAACAATGGGTAAAATTGTCTATGATTGACTTTTGTCACTTGGCCCGGCCCCTGGTAGTTTGGGCTATATAGAAGAGAGGTAAGGCCTCGTTTGACACAACATCCTAAGGGTAGGTAGCCCTTCATAGATCTAAAAGGGATTCCTACCTGAGTGCTTTAGGTGTTTGGTGATATCTTTGAAAGCTGCTTTAGATGGAAGCTCTTCTTCAGAAAGCCTGTTTTGGTGAAGCAGAAGTGAAGATGCTTTCTAAAAACTGTGTTTGTTGGAAGCAATTAGTAGTGTTCGAAGGGTGTGTTTGGTAGTGTTTCTTTGGGCTCTAGAAGTGATTCCTGAGCCTAGAAGGGCTTTAATTATACACATTAAGCATTTGGTAAACATATCTAAGAAGCAATTTCAAATAAAGCGCTTCACTGAAACGCTAATTCCATTGAAGCAGTCGACTCGACTCTCTGCATCTCCAAATTGTTTTTGCGGGAATCAATTTAGTCACTTAAGTGATATTTTTTAAGAGACTATTTTATCCTCTATTATTTTATGATGTCCATTTTGTCCCTCTTTTATATTCTAGACCTTAAAGCAGTTCTTAAATAGGAATTTACCAATCATAATTTTTTCATAAGAATCAATTATGAAGGAATCACTTCTCATTTTAGAAAGCATTGGCAAACATGACCTAAGTTTCACGCTAAAAGCACAAAAACTTTCAGGGGATATTTATGTATTATTGCTAAATTAGGGGATGTCCAAGTAATATTCCCTAATTATAGGTTCTTAACTGTCTTCCTTTGAATCCGTTGCACCATGTTTCTTTTCACTTTCCCTCCTTTCGTATGAAACTAACTCTTCGTTTCCTCTTCCATTCTCCGTCTTCGCTTCTTTCTGTTTTTCTGCAAAACACCTTCGTTGAAATCCAAGTGGAGGAGCCAAACATGAACGAGAAGGCGTCTGTCTCCAAGGAGCTTAATGCCAAGCACACAAAGGTAAAGCCGTTTTCTGTTTTTGGGATTTCTTCAATCTCGTATGTTCTCATTGGATATTGGATACTGTGAAACAAAAGTCCTCTTTTTGGTTGTGGGGTTTAAGGAAAATCATTGATCTTTTTTTCTTGCCCCTTTTCGATGTAATGTTCCTTATTTTCCATAAGTTGATTGCTTAATTGTGTGTGTGTGTGTGTGTGTGTGTGTGTGCGTGTTTTGGGGCAGTAAAATGATTTAGACATAAACACAGATATCCACAAATACACATATTTTATTTGATTGAGGACTCTCTTCAGTCTATTATGTTCTCATTTTCCTCTAATTAATGCTGTAGATATTTGGGGAGTTGATTGGTTATGAAATTTTGCTAAAATGCTAGGCTTTCTACACAAACACACCACAAAGAAAAAAATGTTGTTTGTTCTGGGATTTCTTCAGTCTAATCTGTTAGTACTTTCCTGGCAATTAATCGGAGATTGCATGCATTTTTTTTCATTTATCTTCTCTGATTTCATGATATTCTTTTGAGTGGCTCTGAGACTTTGGTTTTTAATTTTTTTGTGTAAAAAAATATTTCTTTTTGTATGTGGAGTTCAAGAAATTATCATTGAGTTTTCTTCATTTCCTCTTATCTAATGTAATGCCAAAGATATTTTGTGAGTTGATTGGTTACGAAATTATGTTAAAATGCTCGAATTTTGAAACAAACACACTTACCCATGGAGAAAAAAAAATAAAAATAATTTTTTTTGATCTTTCAGGGATTTTCTTCAGTCAAATCTGATCTCATTTTCCTGCATTTAATTGGTGATTGCATCCCAAAACAAAATTTCTGGTTATGATTTTCGTTTAAGGAACTCTGGGAATTTGGTTTCTAGTTTTTTTGTCCAATTTTTTTATTTATTTTTTACTTGTATGTGGCGTTCAAGGATTTTAATTGAATTTTCTTCTTTACCTCTTATTTGGCGTAATACTGAAGATATTTGGTCGGTTATTTGGTTATGAAATTGTGTTCAGATGCTTGAATTTTTAACACAAACACTTTATCCATAAGAAGGAAAAAAAAAAAAAAAACTATTGTTCAATTCAGGGACATCTTCACCCAAATCTTTTCTCACTTTCCTGCAATTAATTGGAGATCACATGCTTTATTTTTCTGATTTCATGATCTTCTTAAGGGATCTGAGAATTCGGATTCTAGTTTTGTTTTGAATCAAAACCTCGGAGTTCAAGGAATTATCATTGATTTTTCTTATTTATCTCTTATTTGATGTAATGCTGAAGATATTTGGTTTTGAAATTTGGTTAGAATGATTTGCTTTCCAACATAAACACACTTAGCTATAAAGAAAATACAAAATGATTGACTTTCTAAAATTATTTGCACGTGTGTATGATTGAACATAAATGCACATACCTTAAAAAAAAATACAAAAAACAAAAACAAAAACATAAACAAAAATAATTGTCATTTAATTAGGGATTTTTTTTGGTTCAATCTGTTTACATTTTCCTGCAATTAATTGGAGACTGAATGCTGTATTTTTCTAATTTTTTGATTCTCTTGAGGGACTCTGAAATTTGATTTCTACTTTTTATGTGAAGCAAAACCTTTCTTGTGTATGTGGGGGTTCAAGGAATTATCATTTATCTTTCTTCTTTGTCTATTATTTGATGTAATGGTGAAGCTAATTGTTAAGTTGATTGGTTATGAAATGGCTTTATTTGCATAAGTTGTACTGGCTTTCAAATGGATTAGTTGGAACCCGAAATGCAACCTCATGGTTGCAATGCAGTATACCAACATGATGGCATATGGGCTTGAGCCCATGAAATATTTCACTAATGTTAGTTCATTTTGAATTATCTCAAAGTTTAGGGACGAAAATATCATTTTTAGAGTTTTACCAGTGCTTTTGGGGTAAAAATGTCATTTTTGAAGTTTTACTAATATTTATTAAAGAACTTCTCACATAAGTGATAAATGATAAGGAAAAGTTGTTCTCAGCAACTTCTCCTTGTGGGCAATCTTAAGAAGTTTTACCCATTTAATCTTAGCAAATGCACTTCCAACTCGAAATATGCTTTAATAAGTTCAAAACTAAAATAAATACTTAATTAATCAGCACCAAATGCAGCCATAGTCTTTATTTGGCCATATGGTAGCAAGATGTGGCAAGTTGGCTAAATTTAGTCCATGCAGAAATGTATATTGCTAAGATCACTGTTAACTTCTTCTTCTTGTTCTTATTATTATTAAACTATGAAGCATAGATAGCGATTATGAGTTTCCTTCTGTACTGATACATAATGAAGCAATAGCACATGAGAAACACTGATATGAGTGGATAATGTCTACAAACATGCAGGATTTGCTGTGCACATTTTCTGTACTTACTACTGCTTCCTCTAATATTGAAAACACAAGCAATTTTTTCACTGCACATTTTTATTCCTTTGGGATGTCCGACTGGTCTCCTTTCAAAAGAAAATATAGTACATAATTACTTTTCTAGTGTTAGAATTTCTACTCGATTGTTGTAGTTTGATTTACCTTGAAAGCTGAAGTATTGGGATCTAGTATCTACACCTTATATTTTGTAATAATAACATCAACAAAATGCCTTATTCCTGCTAGTTCAGTTCAGCAATGTGAATCCTGCTCCACCCTTTCGTTCAATAAAAGTCATATCTTTAGTCAGTTTATGTGTCTATAACTCATTTCTGATTGACTCCCTTTAGGCCCTTTTCTAATTCAGTCTTCCTCTTGCCCTTTTAGATTCTTTAGCTTACATCTCCACTGACCTTCCCACAGGTGTCCCCTCCCCCTTTATAATATGAATACCAGAAATTCCAACAGGCGCCTCCCTAGGTCTCTGTTTTCATGCCCAAACCATCTCAGCCTACTTTTGTTAGTTTTATCCCCTATTAAGACTACTCTCAAACTCTCTCAAGTATGTTTATTCCTTACCTTACCTAGTCTTCCACACATCCATCTCAACATCCTTATCTCAACTAAACTCATCTTATGATTATGTTGCTTCTTTAATACCTATTTTATCCTTCATACCTTAGTAACTTCTCATTGATTCAATCAATAATGTAATAAATGAAATGACAAGTTACATCTATTACATCTCATCAAAACCATTATACTATAAAATTGTCATAAATCTTCTTGTTCACATGTCTCATCATAAAATCGACTAAAGTAACTTCTTCTCAATCACCATCTCACTTTTTCGAGATCATCTCATCTTGTAGACATACAACGCATGATAAACGTAAGCTATGAGGCTCAGTAAGTACACATGACACACATGCAAACAATGTAACCAACATATTATCATACACTTCAACATGGTATATCACATATATTTTCAGAACTATAACCAAGGAAAATGCAAAGATGATGATGCAATGCCATGAGTGAGATGCATACAATCAAATGCTCTAATATGAAATGGTGCAACACAATCAATGCAATGAGTGATGATTCTATGTCTAATGTATGGTCAATAGACTGTTTTCATATTAAGCCTTGCCTCTCGGAGTCTCCTCTTTCACATTGGAAAGTCTCACCTTATAATATCTTCCCATTTACATTTGGGGAAAGTGTTACCCCAGGAATTGTACATGTCCCATAGCTATTTTTAGGGAATAGATATTCCTAGGAAATTGTCTTACCACTAATCCAATTTAGGGAATCTCAACCCCGGGTTTGATCCCACCCCATGGTTCCTTATGGTGGAACTCACCCTTGTCCCACGTTGGAACGACGCACCACAATGAAGAACTCAGAAGTGAGTACCTTCTGACCATTTCTCCAGGCTTAACTTAATACTACTCACCTTCTATTAACATGTTATGAATGCAAGTAATTACATCACATATACGTACATACATTTCAATATCTCATACCACGGACATGATAGTCTGTAAGAGGGTTCCACTGTGTCCTTATAACTAGAACCTATCCAAAGTGCCCAACCACAAGTCTCTTATGCACACACATGATAGTCCATAAGAGGGTTCCATTGTGTCCTCCTAACCAAGACCTATCCATGAGTCTCGTGCCACATATCACATACGAATTGAACATAAGGTCTCACAGGCCCAATATGAATATCAAAAATCACATATAGTATCAGTTCTATATGCACATGTTACATATATTCCATGAATATAATCCACGTTCATATCATGTCAAAACATAGTTGAACATCTCATTCATAAGTCTACGACTCATTATCATACATGGTAGATTATCATGCTTGAATCATTATTCAATTCTCAGATTTTAGCTGGCCGGTCGACCGACCTCACCAACCGGTCGACTGGACCCTTACAGGTCACAAACACAGAATAGCGTTCTTCATTGACCGGACCTCACCGGTCGCTGAACCGGTCGATCAAAGGGACCACCTGTTCGACCGACCCATATCAGATCAGTCAAACAGAAATGGTTGTTACATTGACCGGACCTTCCGGTCACACCATTGATCGATAGAAACACCCATCCGGTCGACCGACCGACTCCACTGGTCAACCGGAACTTGGGAAAACTGCACTTCCCAGATTTGTGGTCTACGGAGGATTTCCATCATGGGTAATGCGATATCCATCAAAAACACTCCAAACTCAGAATGTAAGGTCTCTAACACATATACAAACATCTCAAATCAATATAAACAACCTTCATGATGATCACACGCATATATTGATCATAAACACATTAGGTTACAGAAAATCATGAAGAAGGCTTTAACAACTACCATATCAACATAAAATCATTCTCATGCTTTCACAACCATTCCTAACACATCTACACATCAAAAGGGATTATCTACATGTGTTGAATCAATAGTGCTTACCTATTTTGCACGGAAAAATCCTTTAGAAACGATGTAGAGCTTCTTCTCCTTCTTCTTCCTCTTCTTCTCTTACTTCTGCAGCATACCAAGTCTCTAGGTTTAGATCTGGTAGAAATATGCAAAATAAGAGATATGGAAGGCCTTAGAATCCTTCCATAACTGAAATATCACCTTCCTTGACTAGAGGAGGGAGAGGTGTCAAGCACTTCCCTCTTTACCACCTTCTAATTCAAACTACTAAGTTTACCAAAAGATCCTTGGTTCAGCCACTTGGGCCAAACAACCAAAGCTGGAGACATGGGTTTGAGCCCATTAGTCTCAGCCTAAGTCCAAAAACAAACTTATTAATAAGTACATCAAATACCCAAAATTTGTGTAAATAACTAAATCGTCCCAAACCAGCTAGTTTAAATCCATATACCCCCAAATAACTCAAATAACATACGTAGCTTATCAAAATACTGGAATTAGTTATTTTAATTATTTTAAATTAAGTATAAGTCATTACTTAATTTTTTTTTAATTAATAATTAGGTCTAGGTCGTTACATCGGGATCGGTGTGGGGCAAGTTTCAATCCCAAGCTGATCCCTAATTTATTAAAAATTCTCTGAATCGGTCTGAAACCGAGTCAGATTGGACGATCCAATATGGATCGTCTGAGACCCCTCAAAAGGTTTCTTGTTAAAAAAAATAAATAAAAATTTGGGCCATGTTTTGGATCGGCCAATCCAGAGTTAGATCACTGATCCAACTCGGTATCAGACCGTGACATTCCCCGATCCGATACCAAGTTTAAGCAATATGATGGTGTTAGATGTTCTTTCTTGGTCACAGTCAGGTTTATCTTGGAATCTTGAGTTTAGAAGGGATTTAAGGCCAGCTGTACTGGAGGAATTAGGTATCCTTTTTGTTCTTCACCATTTTTTTATTGACTCCCAGTATGTTCATGTCTGGTTCTTAGAATCCAGTGGGTTGTAGTCCTGTAAATCCTTTTTTCACTCCCATTGTAGGGATCGAAATCAAGGTCATGTTCCTTTTTCTTCACCTAGACTTTGGAAACCTCGAGTTCCCCTTAGAGTTAGGATGTTTGTGTGGACTGCCATACTTTACAGAATCAACATGTCTGACATGAGGAGGGGTAATCTGGCTATTTCTTCTCATTTTGTTTCATGTGCAGGAGGTAGGGTGAGTCAGTTGATCACCTGTTTCTCCATTGCAGTTTTGCTAGGGAGCTGTGGATGTATTTGGTACAGGGTATTGGTGTGGTGTGGGTGATGCCGGAGAAGGTAGTTTCATTGTTGACTCAATGGAGGTTCAAAGGGTTGGGGAAGCGTGGGATGATAATCTTTGATTTGATAGTCTTTGCCACTCTGTGGACTATTTGGGGGTTAAGAAATAGACACATATTTGAGGATTCACAGAGGTCATTTAGATCGATCATCGACTCTATTCTGCGGATGGTGGCATCTTGGGTTGCAGCCAGACCAGATTTCAAGGATTTTTTGATGGAGACGATTATCAGGGGATGGACAACTATAGTCTTTTCATCACCAGCTCGGGTTAGGCAGAGTAGGGTTTGGAGGGCAACCCGAGGGGTTTCATCAAACTTAATTTTGATGGCTCTTCTTTGGGTAACCCCCGAGGCCTTCGGGGATTGGTGGGGTGTTCAGAGATTCAGACGGGCAGATTATTCATGCTTTTTTGGGTCCAATTGGGGTACGGGATTCTACAATAGTGGAGATATGGACTTTGATAGTTGTACTTCGGGAGGCACTGAAGATTAGAGCAGGAAATTTACAGGTGGAGGGTGACTTTTTTTCTGTGATATCCTGGACGTTAGAGACCTGTTGTTATTCGTGGAGATTCACACATCTTGTTAGATTTAGGAGGCATCTTAGTCAGGATTTAAGTGCTACTTTCGTCCATGTTCCTTGGTCAGCTAACGAGGTAGCGGCTGTTTGGGACAGAAGGGGGTGGGTAGAGAGGTTTTGGCGGTAGGGATACCTATTGAGGATAGCCTAGAGAGCTCAGTATGAGTGTGGATCTATGGACCTTGGCTGTGGCTCTTTTTGACCTTAAGGCTCCTTAGTTTATTTTTTCTGTTTATAGTGGTATGTGGGTGGGTTATGTTCATGTACTTTTTGGGGATCACACTTCATGATCTGCTATATGTTGTGCTCTATTACTGCATCTGATGATTAACAAATGTATTGTTAATTATAAAAAAAAAAAATCATAAATTGTTTTTGATTAGTAAGGTTTTAATTTCTATAGTAATTTTATTTTGTTAGAAAATTTTCAATCAAATTTTCTAAACTAGATCCTAGGCATTTTAACTAATGCTATGACTAAAAGAATACGTTGTTTAAATAAGTAGGAATTGGAATAAATGAGAAATAAGGAAAAATCTAGGTGCCATACTTTAAGGTAAACCATATGTACATTAGGTGGTGCCAATAAACATAAAATGTCAAAATACGCTTCTATGTCTGTATTTGTGTTTCTTCATAAATATTGGTACATAAATATGAGTAGTAGCTTGATAACGTAGTTAAGAAAAGTATAAAATATTTAACAATTATACGAACATCATAAATGGTTGTAGCTCCTATCATATCTTCATCATTCATTTCCTTGATAAGCTCCTTCTTTAGTTGCCGCTAATCCTTGTTTTGGAGATCACTATCAGCCCGAAATTAGTATTTTATTTTGTTTCTGCTCCTTTGCGAGCCTTTTAACCTCTTTGAACTTATTTATACCAAGATAAACATAGAATTATTTTTTTGATTTTGATGTTTCATCCTTTGCTAAAATTATCAATAAAGTTACTTATATTGAAGAATGTTCATGGGTCACTGATGGTGCTGCTATTGGTGAGAATAACAGGACATTGCTGATTTAAAATTGAGTGAAAAATTAATTCCTCTATAAAGATTTAAACTGGAAAAAAAAACAAAAAATAATCTAGCTTGCATTTCAATTCTGCAATTCTCCATCATCTCTTTGCACCATGTGAGTTTTATATCCTAGCACTTGAAATGATAAGTTGTGATCATTAATTTATTCAGCTGCTTTTAAGTATCTGTAACCTGCCAGGCCCGGTCAGCCTGGGCTGGTTTTTAATAGAGCCCAGGCATTGCTTGAAATTTTGAGATCTGACTGGACCCATTGGGTGCATGCTTTTAGAAGTCGGTGAAGCCTTCTATCATTTGTAAATTTAATTCAAATATCCAAATAGATATGGGGTACTGCATGAAAATAAGAGCGATTTTGATATTGTAGACTTGGACATGAATGTTGAGTGTCAACATGGATACAGGGTGTTGGAATTTGCATCCTCAAAGAACCCATATACGCATACTATGAATCAAGACAAAATAGTGATTGAAGAGCAAAATAGGTGGCCACTGGCAACAACATAAACTATTTGACAAATGTGTCCTTGGACATCATAAAAAAGTGATAATTTGATAGTGTTCATACAATAACAATTTGTGATTTGTACATTGTTCTGCTCATTTTAGAACAACATAAAGGTAGGAACGTTTTTAAATGTTTACCCTGGTCTTGGACACCGGTTCACATGTGTGTCGTATTGACAAGTGCCTTTGACGCCCACTCTCAGTAGGAAAAAGTGCCTGTATATCATAGAATAAAGGTGTTAGTTAAGGTAATAACTAAATAGGAATAATGGATGACACCAGCACCTTGATTCCTTCACTCTTCAAATTTAGTATTAAATTCAATCATGGTATACACCTCCACAAAAATTAACTTGAACAGGTAATTAAAGCTAGCCAATTTGATCAATTTTTTACCATTAAATGTAATTGTCACTGTAGCAAGATACATTAGAAAGAAGTTAACGGCAGGAAAATCCTGCAAGAAGGTTTTGTATTAGATGACCGGTCTGGCCCAAACATGCCCTAGCCAGGCTAGTTGCTACCCCTATCTGTAACTGGTAGTCTCCCCTACAGATTTTTCATGATAACTATCTATCTTGGCATTCTAAACTGAATTATGTAGTCGTATTGGAAATTATTTGTTTGAGTGGCTGTGACCCTTCCTAAGTTTGTTGGAGTGTCCTTTGATTAGCTGGTCTGTGACTGGCAGGGGCTTTTGGAGGTGTAATTATGTATAGATCTCTTGCTGGTTGCCTTTGTTAGTTTGTTTAGTATATATGGAACCCGTTTTTTTTCCTTTTCTCCCATCTTCAGAAATCCTCTTTGCAATAAATAAATCTGCTTTAGCAATCATGGATAGACATTTTCATGAACTCCAATCTCTAAGGAGAATAAGATGCCATATTTATGCTTTTCATTATTCTGTTACCACTATACATAAAACATAGATGTTTTCTTTTAGCTGTTCTATGTTAACTTCTAGGGATAAAAATTAATCCTTAGCTTTTTTACTTTCTCCTCTACTTGGTCTATATCTTAATAGCTGATATTGAATTATTATTCCGCTTTTAGATAATATCCTAATCCTGTTATATGCAGATATTGGAAGGTCTCCTTAAATTACCAGAGAATAGGGTGTGTGCTGATTGTAAGAGCAAGTAAGCATCTATATACCATTTTCTAATTGGATAGAAAGGATTCTCAATTGTAAATTGCTACTTGTCATTCTTAACACTTACTTTCAGGGTGGTCATTATTTTGTAAGGTACAACCCATCCTGAAACTATCTCAAAATCTAGAAGCACATTTAACCAGAATTATTTTGTCCATTGATGTCCAGAAGCAGGATTCTAATTGTTGAGATAATAATATTTGGGTTTAGAAAGTTCTTTCGAGATTCATGAATGTGGATTTTCTTCACAGGATTACAAACTTAAGTTTTAGTAGATCTTTTCAAGACTCCAATAGGTAATGAATTAAAACCTAGTGGCATAATGTTGATATTCATTGCCTATCTTTCTAGAGGCTTGACCATAAATGTCTATGCTAACTTAGACATCTCCAATGATTCCAAGCATCCTTCTGGATGGATAGCTATGACTGATCAGTGGTTCCTTCTTTTTTATTTTCCTCCATTTTAAGTGCTAGTTTAACTGTTTTTTTTACCTGTTTGTGTTCTTGCTGGTTGTGTTCTTTGTCATTAAAGCACAAATATTTTTTCAACTTTTATATGGAGGGAAGCCAATTTTACAAGTTTAAAAGATCAGAACTGGTTTTGTTCTGTTGTTCATTCCTAATCATTTATTTTATGTTGGTAACGAAAAAGAGCAAAATTATTTTTGTGTACGGCAGCAATAATATGTCTATCTATATGAAAACAAATATTTGTAGATGTGTAAACCAGATAATTTTCCCATCCAAGCTCATGCTTCTTGAAAAACACTTTTTAAGAACGGATTTGGTTGTCTATAATAGGAAATTCATGTATTTCTGGAATGCAATAGAAGACATGAAAGGCTTTAGTAAAAACTGGGTATTAGAAATGGATGGAAAGATCAAAATACGTTGGAACAAGTTGTAGGACTCTTAAGAATGTCACTGCAATTGTGTATTGCATAAATTCATAATCATGTTGGTGGTTCCTTGTGTATATCTAAAAACTAAGGAGTTAATAAAGTTATTAAAATTGTCACTTTTTCTTAACATTAGCAAATATGCTTCCTAATGGAGTGTGAAGGGATCCATCATCCAATTTATACTTGTGACCAACATGAGAAGCCATTAAGGCTGATGATTCCATAAACACTAAAAGTTATTTTAGCTGCAATCTAACTTGATTGATAAGAGCAATACTTGTGCAATGTCCTGGAAAATGTTTTCCTGATTGGATGGTTGGTGAAGAAGCAAAACCGTCTACCTTAGCTTTGGCATAAAGCTCATCTAGAGGTGTCACATTATGGAATGGTAAAGTTGCCGGTATTTGCTCCCTTTCTCCGGCAAAGACAACTACATTATATTTGCCGGGCTGGGCATGATGGCTATTCTTTTCTTTTCTGCTAACCTGGAATAAAAATGCTGTTATGTTGGCTGCTGGGCCAAGCGAATCTTTGATACGGCCCCTCAAGAAGATTTTGTAGGAATTCTACCAGGTCAATATGGAGGAGTCACAATCACAGATCAATTTAGATGGCAGTTGTTTTAAGTTTTATTGACTAGTGGTCTTTCAATTGAATCCCACTTCTGCTAGGTGAGTGTTTAGTTTTGGTTTTATTAAGTTAAGATGTTGTTGAAGCATGATCAAAAATTTTATACAATTTGTAGAAAAGGTCACTACTTGTCGATATCTAGTATTTTCTTTTTCCGGATTAGTTATAGGTCTATGAAAGGGGTAGTATGAAAATTGGTGAAAAATAGTGTCTTTAATTTTATTTTTAATGTATTGTTGAAGTTTCTACTTAAATAAAGCTTTTTACCTGATCCTAATTGCTTACATTCCTATCAATCATTTTGAGAGACTTGATAGCTTTTGTCCACCGGAAAACTCTTACTGTTTGCTGTTGGAGCACCTGTAACTATCAGGTTTGTTGACATCCTTGTTTTTTGTGTTAGAATCTTTCTATAAATTTTAAGCAGCAAGGATTATTTGAAATATAATCATGATTTGGTCGGTTGCCTAAGTTATAAAGTCATTTTCCCGCTAGTGACAGTAATTCTGGACATGTTAAAGGGATTGTCAGGAAAGATCCTAATTATGTAGCCCATCATATAAGGACTGGGATGAGTCTCTGGATTGTTCGTGCTGATACCATTGTGTGTTAGCTATACCACTAAATATCAGCAGATAGGAAGTGATATGCATAAATACTAGCTAGAATGTCCCTAACAAGTATAGAAGATTGGGAAAATATGGACTATAACATTGATACAAGTATTTTGATAAACAAAGCATGATTTGTGCAACAAAGTGTGTTGGAGTACCTCAATGCTCTACTATACGGAATGCATTTGTACAAATGAGTAATCAATTGATATGAGCTAAAGCAATCAAAATACTTATTTTACAAAATTCATAAAGCCATTCATACAATGATTTTGTATGTAAAAAGTCCAAGAGAAATAAAGTCATTCTTAGCAGTTCCAAATCACTGATACAGAATAGTTTCATCCACAGGTATAACCTTTCCATCAATCCATCCCAAATAGGTACTTTATATACACACACATATGTTACATAAAAGGCTAATATTCGATAAACTTCAAAACTGTAGCTATTACAAGATAAATAGTGCCAAATCAAAGCCACCATATTACCACGAGCTGTTTGAATATCATCACCTTCATTGCCCTAGTATGGGTATTTTCTTCTTGTTTAGAATAGTGTTTAGAGAATTTCAAAAGAAAAAGAAGCTACTGTGGAGTCTACTTACTGGTAGGGCGAGTCATACATGTGTGTGTGTGTGTGTGTGTGTGTGTGTGTCTCATTTGAGGCTGATAATATATATCAGTTGATATTAACACATGTCATTGAAACTCACATAAACTAGTGGATACACCTGAAATATCGGCTCATACCTACCAATGCCATGTGACTTGCAATACATGTGAGAATCATGACTTAGACAATCACTGAGATTGATATGCATCGGTGTCAACCAATAATTTAAACCATGCAATCAGTAGACGAATCTCTTGTTTTGTGTCTTTTTTTTTTGGTAATCCTGAAGATTCAGTAGGCTACTACTATGATTCAATGAACATAGTTGGGGTATGAGGCATCCTAGTTCTGCATCAACATCCACAAAATGATCTCAAAATTAGTTGGGGTTATCAACATGAATCACGGTCTTCCATCATAATCCATCAAAAACTGTCTTCAATTGAAGTATGGCTTCACATTATTTTTGACTAACTTAATCCAGGTCTTTTTGGCCTTTAGAACTTCTATATCATTTATCTTGCACCATCTTGATCTTTTCACAAGAACCTTCCTGTCTTTAGATTTTTTATGCCCAAACCATCTTAATCTACTTTAATTTGTCTCTTTGTTGCTAGTACTTAACTGTCTCATATATATTAACTTCTTAACATATATTTCAATTTTTCCACATATCCATCTCAACATTCTCATCTCAGCTATGCTAAGCCTGTGCACCATACATTATAATAGGTCTATCAACTGTGTTATTATTATTATTAATTTTTTTAAAGCTCAATTAGAATATTTCTGGTAGATAACACTCTTGAAGTGTCTCTCCACTTGGGCCGTCAAGCTTTGGTTCTATTTTTGTTCAACATCTTCCTTTATATCTCTCTTTATTTTCGAATTATCGATTCAAGATTCATAAAAGTGATTACTTTTAGGAATCGCTTGGTTCCCATATCTTATCATTCCTTCATTTTTATTGCCTTACTAAATTTTCATTCCATATACCCGGTTTTAACTAGATTAATTTTGAAACCACCAAGTTATCCCTTTACAATTCTTGTTTTGTATTTTCTCTCTTTTTTGTTTTGTCCATTAATACCATGTTATCTACAAATAGAGTACACCAAGGCACCTCCTCTTGAATGTAAGTTGCAATTCTTCATCATTGCAAAAATATAAGGGATCATAGCTGACCCATGATGCAAGCCTGTTGTTACTTTAAACTCATTGGTTCACTGCCAACTTCTCTTACAGTAGCTAGTGAACCCTTATAATTTGTCACGATGCTGTCAATATATTTTCTTGGTGCTCCTTTCTTGCTTAAAACCTACCAGAATAAATGTCTAGGCACTTTGTCATATGTTTTTTCTGTTTTAATAAATATCATAAGGACTCTCATTTTCTCTCTTAAATTGTCCATTATTTGTTGAAGTAAAAGGATAGCTTTAATGATAGATCTCCCTGCATAAACTATTTTATGACACCTGGGTTAATTGTTTCAATCTTTTCTCCATCACTTTCTCCTATACCTTCATGTTGTGATTAATAAGCTTAATTTTGTGGTAGTTCATACAAATTTGGATACCTTTTCTTCTTATATGATTTTTTTTTCTGTGCTGATCTCCCGATCTTATTACACACTTATTCTTGTCCTTTTGGGACATTGGCAAACTACCAAATTTCCCTAGAAAGCATAAGTAAATGTTTTAGATTTTGCATTGAGATTGGATTTGATCCTCTTGATCTGTTTAAAGGAATGGCATTTTGAGTCAAGCATTCTAAAATATTTTGTACTTGGTCGTTTTATTCTTTTTTTTTTTATTTTTTATTTTTTTTTATTTCAGGGCCCCACGATGGGCAAGTGTGAACCTTGGAATTTTCATTTGCATGCAATGTTCAGGAATTCATCGAAGTCTTGGAGTGCATATATCGAAGGTTTACATTGTTTATCCCTCCCTCTATTGTCATTATCTTTAACTATTAAGAAATCTACCTTTTCATTGTTTACCCCTTCAATGTTTCAATGAAATTGATAGATTTTCCCCTACAATTTAGTAGACATTCAAGGATGAATAAACTTTTATTTTTATTTTAGTTTTATAATTATAGTTTTAGATTAACATATTGGGACAAGGCATTTTGTTGTTGTTGTAGATGAATGTAAGGTTGATTTTTTTTTCCTATTAGGTACGGTCTGCCACGTTGGATACATGGCTACCAGAGCAGGTTTCTTTCATGCAATGTAAGCATATTTTTCCATTCTTTTTCTATGAAGAGGAATCATATCTTACCTGCTGAGGTGTACACATAAGAGAGAATGGTCATTCCTAGGGTATATCTTGCACGGAACTGGCTAAAAATGACTAATGATCCAGCTATGAGGCTTTTCTCGGTGATCAAGAAAATAAAAAAAAAAGATTCCTCGAGAAAGCTAGTAGAGGAAATAACTATGCAGTTTTGGAATGGGATATCTCTGTGGCTATCATATAAATTCAGCTTGCTTTACCCTTGTGCCATAATGATTTGCCATTGGTAGATTGTCCCTAAGATATACATGCTTTTAGTGTTCATCAAATCAGCTTTATTTGTAAAAAATGGTATTTACTGCATTGAAAGGATACTTTCTAATAGGGCAAGGATAAATATCTGAGAGTTTCTAAGTGTTGCCCAAATAGGAGATAAGATTAAGGAAAGTAGGTTAAAGATGGTTTGGCAGTGAGAAGGTGTGAGAGGGTACTAATTGAAGGGTCTAAAAGGCTGAGAGAAACCAAAAATAACCTAAATGGAGTTGGTCTGAAAGGATTTGGATGAAGATATGGTATTTGACAGATTAGCATGGAGGAGTAGGATTCATATTTCCAACTTGAACTAGTTGGGATAAGGCATTTTGTTGTTATTGTTGTTGTATTTCTGATAAGTTACTTCTCATTCATGAATTTTTGTACCATTTTATAGCTTTGAATAATGAGAAGTCCAATAGTTATTGGGAAGCAGAATTGCCGGCAAATTTTGATAGAAGTGGGATTGATAGCTTCATCCGTATGAAGTATGTTATGTTTTCCAATTGAATTTTATTTAAAACCTTCCTATGAAGTTGAAGGTAAAAAATATATGATCTTTGGTTCTACCTAAATTACTTTGGATTGTCAGGTACGAGGAGAAAAAATGGATTTCAAAGAAAGCATCACAACCCACTCCAAAACCAGAAGAAAAGGGATTTAGTTTCAATCAGGAAGCGGAAGGTGGTGGTAAAAGTGGTTATAACAACTTCAGGAGGTTCTCTCTTGACGAAGAAATTCTTGTTAAGCACGTTGAAGATATAACCCCTTCCGCAACTAGAACCCGTCGGGTAATTTATTCTTTCTAAAATTATATGGGAATTTATATGTATATACATATATACATATGTATATGTTTATATATGTGTGTGTATGTGTACGTATTATGATTATGATTATGATTTTTATTATTATTAAACATATATCTATATATGTGTGTGTTTGTTAATATATTCAAGACTCTAATAGGTTGTGTGGTGAAACACTACAGATTTCGAAACCTGGTGAGACATTGATTTCACACGTGGCAGCTTATTTGAACAATCCCACTCATCCACATGTACTTCTAGATAATCTCACCTCATATACTAAGCTTCAGCCCCAAAAATATTTTTTACATGGGAAAAAGGAAGATGAAAAGGGGTAGGGATATCATGTGGAATGAAAGTAGCGAAACTAAAATGACTGGTTGTGGAGATGGTACAATTTTAGATATTAATATGTAGACTAAAGTGAGTTGTTACTTTTTATTGGTTGTCTCATCCCAAAGTATGCAAAACTCGAGCTTCCATTCTTCATAATATTCAGTGCCTCAGTTCCAGAACAATTATAAGGATCTATTGGACAGTCAGATAGACGAGAAAGTCCGTTTTCTTATATTCTTGTGCTTTGTTGAAGTTTAATTTTGATAAGAGTATAATAACTGAAAAACATGGTAGCACAGTTTCTTCATTAAATTCTATTTCAAGAACCATTCTTTGTTTCTTCTTCTTCTTCCTTTTTTTTTTCCCCTAACAAGAAACTGGTATAGATTTATTCAGAAAGGATAAATGTAGAAAGATGGGGTGACCCAGCCTTGGTGACTTTAGGAAAGTTTCTTAGTAGAAAAACAGAGAAACAATCATGATTGACAAAGAAGATGATTTTTTTTTTAAAATTATAATATGCATAAGGCTAGTTGGCATGGTTTTGAACTTTGGCGAAATTTTCATAGAAACTTTTGAGTCTCCCTTGTTGGGAAAATATCCCCAACAGGCTTCTCTTTTTAACTATTTCTTGCTGAAAATTGTCACTTTCAAATCTTCACTGCAAAATTGGCTCTTTGCATGAAAACTTGTACAGTTGTTTTACTGAAAAATAATAGAAATTATGGCAAATTTTTAGAAGGCAATGTGTGGGAAAAAACTCAAAAATCCATTTAATTCAAATTTATCATAGGAATTGATTTCTATATATGTTAGTAGAAACTTCAATTCCTTTTTATTGGGGGGTGGTCCAAGTTTTGCAATTACAAGAGTCAAAAACAGAAAGAATAATGGGAAAAAAAAAACAGCGATAAAATCAATTCCTTTTTTCTTTTTTTTTGGGTCTAAGTTTTGCAGTTACAAGAGTCAAAAACAGAGACAATAATGGGGAAAAAAACATCAATAAAAGACAGATACAGTGACAAAGTACTATCTGTACGGGTATTTCTCCTTGTCCTACAAGCAAATTTTCCCTCAAGGCCCCTTGCTTAGCTAATCCATTGGCCTCCTCATTGACAATTCTATGGATCCATGAGAATGAGTTATTAATCATAGACAACAGCTCTAACTGTTTTGATGTAGTAACAAATGTATCTCAAGAACCCACATTTCTACTGCTGACTCAATTGATGATTGTTGATGAGTCTCCCTCCACAATCAGATTATGAAATTCCAATCTTCTTGCTTCCTTCAAGCCAAATTTCAGTGCTTCTACTTCTGCCTTATTGTAAATCCGTTTGTAATTGGACCTGAAATCCAGTGTAAACCACCTTTATTTTAGATTAAAACTCATTTTTGGAAGGCTTTCACATTCATAAGTAAATCTGATGTCAAGTGTAGGTATTCACAACATTTTTCTGGATTATGTAACTTTTTCTCATTTATCAAGCTTAAAACTAGATGAGTTATATTTATATACGTTAATTATATGCAATTTACATGGATTTAATCGAGTACTTTTGAACAAACTTGTAACATTATGTGGTTATTACTTTTATTTATTTTGACCTTTCCTTCCAATTGTTGGTGCTTATTTGTGTTTTTATTTCAGGCCACTTGGATGCTAAAAACAGTACATGCATTTTATTTTAATGTCAGTGTATCATACATGCATGACAACATGGCAACAGATATGGTTACATTTAAACCTTTCTTGCTTGGTGTATACAATTAGTTTTTCTTTCTAATTATCATTTCGGTTTATTAATGAGAAATTGTACCTTAAAGAGTCATGCCTCGGACTCCATACCTATATTGCTTTTGGTATAGGATTTGAAGACTAGCCTTCATCTCCCCAAGGAAGATGGACATCAGCTCAAGTACAATTAAATTTATAAATTGTACAATAATATATTTCATAACTCAAAATTTCTGATTTCTACAATATATGAATGTCTAAAAATTTGAAGTCTAAAATTCAAAATAAATGATACTCTACCATCCCTGAATCTAATCTTTACCCTTTGATGCTATCCGCTCTCATGAACAACTCTTCCTTTAGTTACCTGAAAACATAGTAAAAGAAGGAGTGATCTAGAAGCCCAGTGAGTTGTACCCACAATGTGAGCATTTAAATAAAAATCATATTTTTCTTCTAGCCCAAAACACAAAATATAAATTTAAAGAAAGTACGAAATAAACCAATTCATAAATTAGAAAACATATAGTAGCAAACCAAACAATAAAAGGTCATCTCTGAAATCCACCACCATCCTATAGTATCACAATGCCTGCAAGTCCACTCACCTAAGTCAATGTCTACATGTCATGAAAATGCAGGTATGCAACAACTCACCACACACTGTCATGCGGGGGGTGGGGGGGGGGGGGGGGGGGGGGGGGGGGGGGGGGGGGGGGGGGGCGGGGGGGGGGGGGGGGCG
>JAUPMG010000017.1:1045471-1061333 GCA_031762675.1 Pachysandra terminalis
CAGTAAGATATTCCATGTGCGCATCATAGTTTTGAGGGGTTTCGACCAAGAGGGCACAATTCCCCCACTTATTTGAGATCAGGGCAATGCAAAAAATCTAAGGCGTCCAACATAGGATCTAAACCTCAGTGAGCATTACATAAGGCAAATGCCAGCATAATTTCACTCAGCATCAGTTACATATATCCAAGTATACGTTATCTTTATCATAAAATAGTGAGGTAAATTGGGGTTGCAAATCCATCAACCAAAGATATCAGTCCATCTGGGACATCCTCTCCCAACCACAATTTCCAGATCATGATTCACTCAATTATATCAAAACTCCAGCATAAGTAAAGTCTAATGGTAAGTCAAGTTAAGATCCAAAATATGGTCAACAACTTGTAATGGCTATGCTGTGCAAAGTAATGTGATAGTGCACATTAGCTAGTCAATCGTATAAGTGTACCGTGGTGCCTTAGCTCTAAACATGTCATAAAACATAATCACTCATGATAATCACCATTCAAATCCAATAATCAAAAGTAGATGACAAATCTTAATAACCAAAATCAATCAATTCCAAGATGCTAACATATGGATACTTATTCATACTTAACCTTGAATCATAACTAAATTAATTAATCAACAAGACTTAAAGTAATTTCCACAAATTAATATAACCTGTCTATGCCAACCGGCAGGCTATCCGGCACGCCGGTAGGCCATCCGGTAGGCTAGGCAGTGATTCACAATTAATACAAATCAACCCTGGTAGCCACCGGCGGGCTGTCCAGCACGCCGGATAGCCATCCGGTAGGCTATCTAGGGAGTCAACTTCAAGGATACAGACAAAAAGGGGGCCACTGGCAGGATAACCGGCACGCTGGTAGCCTTCCGTTAGGCTACCAGTAGGTTCAAAACCAAATCTCAGATAGTATGGCCACCGGCAGGCTAACCAGCACGCTGGTAGCCTTCCAGTAGGCTATACAGTAGGCATCAAAACAGAATAAGGGATCTGACGAGGTCCCGGGAGGCTACCGGCACACCGGTAGGGCTACTGGGCCTCCTGGGTTCAACCAGCAGGCCAACCGGCACGCCGGTAGCTCGCCGGTTGGGCCCAGTTCGGGGTTTTCACATCTTTTTGAATATTTAACCAAGATTTACCAATTTTACAAAACACAAACCTATATTTATTTTGAATTCTGAACATAACCCAATAATAATATCAATTACTTAATCCAAATCTTAAACTTGGAAGAATGTAATTAGAAAAATAAAGTTTTTATGAAGAACATAGTTTTTCATGACTTGAATTCAATGAAACATATCATATTCTTTGAATATGGCATATCCCTTAATTCCAATCAAGATCACACACAGAATTGAGATGACTTACCTTGGTTGTTTGCGCGAATTCTCGTTCTTCCTTAATCCAGTTCAAGCTTTGATTAGTCTTCTTCTTCCTTAGCTTCAATTCTCCAACCCATAATTTTTACTTATTGATTTGAACGACCAAACCATGTTTTTATAGAGTTTTATAAATTAGACTTTATTTAGGATTTGTCTCTAATCCCAACCCTTGGTTTTTGATTAATTTATCTACACCTTTGGATCAAAACAGTGGCACTCCTAGTGAAATACAAAAATTATCGAACCTCTTTTATTTTGATTAGAAGTTGTCTAATTCCTGTGTCTTATTCTCAATTAAATCCTAACAATTGATTTTGTCTAATCAATCCTGCGAAATCCCAGCCATTAATCATAACTTTGAGGTTATGATTGTGTGTGATGCACAGTACGTATTCTATTGTGCTCCCACCAATCACAATTGGTCAAAGTCAATTAACTAAAAATTTTAAATTTGCCCTTAATTTCTAACTAATTACACTTTAACTTATTACTAATTACACTGAACTCCCTTAATTGACTTGGGTTATTACAATTACAATATCACAAGTGAAAGTAAAATTCGTCTTCATCATCTGGATTCTCCACTTGCACAAGAAAATCCAGAGGGTCTTCATCATCTAGATTCTCCACCTGCAATATGGTTTGCGAGAAGGCATGAGCTATAAAATCCAGTAAGTAAAAGCATTCAAAGTAATTTAAGAATGATATAGGGCTACGACCAATAATCAAGGATAATCCAATAAGTTAAACAGAAGAAGATAGATTGTAATATGAATGAATGAGTTCAAATCTTATTTAATGCATGTTGTGCTCCAAAAATATTTAGTGCACACCAAGGTGATCTAATCATTCAATCTAAGATGCTGTGCACTCTGTTGTACTTATCAATATGACAAGTTCCCACATGATTGATCCGTCCTCTGAACAAGATGTCTTTTCGAAGCATCCCCCCAATACAGGGCCTTCTCAAGGATTGGATATTCTATGAGCGCATACATATTTTTAACCAAGAAGGCACAATCCCCTACTTGAATTTTGATCATGGGTAATACTCGAAGGTTCTATCACATAGATTGCCTCAAGAAATCATGTCCATTGACAGTTAACAGAGATCTCTCTCTGAATATACATCCAAGCTTTCACATCATGAAATGCCTTAGGAAAAAGTCCATAAACAAGTATGAGGATATTGGGGTAGCTACTCCCTTAACTCAGCCAGTCAAAAGCCTCACTCAATACAAATTGTATTATAACACACTTATCACTCATGAGCCCAACACAGGAACAATGAGGTAGAAGAAATTACTTATAGACCATATCGAGATCGACAGTCAAAGCAATGCAAGTGATGAGGTGTACATTAACTAATCAATCACCTTCATTGTGCAAAGGTGCAATATCAGAGTAAATATAATTCATTTCCCATTCTTCTAGTAATTCTCGGTGCACTCTGTGACGACATTCTCCAGGTCTCAAAAATCCCAAAAAGTTCCTTGGTGCACTAATTGGGGTCTTGGTGAACTATCTAGGGACTTGAAAATCCCCAAAAAGCCTCGGCGCACCTAGTAGGAAGCCGACAGTTCCTGAGGGTATTTGGCGAACAGTTCAGCGCACTGAGATGGTCGCCAAACCGTGCGTTAAACTAGAAACTAGGTTTTCTCTCCATGCAAGCATCCTAGGGTCAATGAATATTAAAACCAAATATTCAATACATGATTTCATATAGAATACAACAACATTCACGGAATTTAAACACCATTAGATTCAATTTTCACAATGAAATCACTCTTCATTCAAATAGCATGAAAAATCCATGAAAAGATAGTATGTGAATGCCTAATTCCATTAAAAACTAATTTGAATAAGTTTACTTACAAAGAGAAATGAAGAAAACACTAATTGATTCAAGAAACAAGCTCCGATCTTCTCTTCTACACCAAGCCTTTCTCTAACCTAGCTTTTCCGTTGTTTATGCAAAGAAAACCTCTTCCATGCATGGAAAAGAGAATGAATAGGATAGTTATATTTGTGTTTCTCTCAAGGTGAGGTGGCAAGTTCTAGACCTTAGATCTCACCCACCTAAAATCTCAACCATTGAAACAAAAAACATGTGGGAGTTGGTAGAACCCTCCACACACTAAGTCTCTCCACAAATCTATGACCTTGAATCGACATCAATGCATCCAAACCACACATCAAAATCAAAATGGGTCCTGCTGTGGTGTGTAACACCCAATTCAATATGGTGAACCACAACCAATCGCACGGCTGGATTAACCCAGTGGTTAACCCAAACACAAACAATTAAGTATCATAATAATTTACTAAAATTAACATGCATAATTAAAATTTTCAAGCTGTTACATCTTACCCTCCTTAAAGAGAATTTTTCCTCGAAATTAGCTTACCTTAAGTGAACCGGTGAGGTTACTTGTCTCGCATATTGGGCTTGAGCTCCCACGTTGCCTTAGTCATTCCGTGATTGCTCCACATGACTTTCACTTTAAATATGACCTTGTTCCTCAGCACTTGATCCTTTCTGTCCAGAATCTCCATTGAGTATTCCTCATAAGTAGCATCCTCTCTAATCGTTACAGACTGCCAGTCGATTATAGCTGAAGGGTCAGGGTGGTACTTCCTCAACATAGAGATGTGAAACACATCGTGCACAAGATCTAACTCAGATGGTAGTAACACTCTATAAGCCACTTCTCCTATCCTTTCAGATATCACTTAGGGTCCAATGTACCTCGGTGCTAACATGCCTTTCTTGTTAAATCTTAACACTCCTTTAGTTTGTGAGACTTTGATGAATAGCCAGTCGCCTACCATAAACTCCAATTTCTTCCTTCTCAAGTCTGCATACTTCTTCTACCTTCGCTGAGCTGTAATAAGTCTATTTCTGATGATCCTAATCTTCTCTGTTGTCTCTGCCACTATCTCTGGTCCTATAGGAATATGTACATTATCTTCATTCCAACACAAAGGTGATCGACAAGGTCTTCCATACAGTGCTTCAAATGGAGCCGTACATATGCTAGCTTGATAACTGTTAATGTAGGAGAACTCCACTAATACTAGATGATCCTCCCAACTTCATTTGAAATCCAAGATGCACGATCTCAAAAGGTCTTCTAAGACCTGATTAACCCTTTCTATTTGACCATCTGTTTGCGAATGAAATGCAGTACTGAAATTGAGTTGCGTTCCCAAGGCTTTATGTAACTTCTCCAAAATCTCGAAGTAAACTGAGATCCGCGGTCTGACACAATAGTCACGGGCAGTCCATGAAGTTGAATGATCTCCCTAACATACAACCTTGCTAAGTCGTCAATATTCATCGTAGTCCTCGTTGGTATGAAATGCGTTGACTTTGTTAGTCGATCCACTATCACCCAAATCATGTCATAGTTGTTACAGGTCTTGGGTAGTCGTGTAATGAAATCCATCGATATATGTTCCCATTTCGAATCTCCGATGGGTAAAGGTTGAAGTGTTCCGGCGGGTTTCTGATGTTTTTCCTTTACTTGCTGACGCGTTGCACACTTAGTCACAAATTTCTCAATCTCTACTTTCATCCGTTTCCACCAATAGCTCCGTCGAAGATCGTAATACATCTTCGTTCTGTCGAGGTGAATGGAGTAACGAAATCGGTGAGCTTCTTCCAAGATTTCACTCCTCAAATCTTTGTCATGTGGCACACAAATTCTTCCTTTGAATGTAACGCTTCCATACTCTTCCTTAGTCCAGTCCGTTCTCTCGGTAACCTTAGCCAACTCTTGCATCCACGATTCTTTTCTTGAAGTTCGATGATTCTTGTCTTCAGTGAGGATTTAGTTAGAATAATGTATAGCTTTACTTCACGTTCCATTCTACGAGCAACAAAATTAAAATCCACTAAGGTTTCATACAATTTCCACTCTTGAACAAGCATATGAGCCAATACACTTCTAGGTATTCTATTAAGCACATCTGCAACTACATTCGCCTTGCCCGGATGATACTATAGTGAGAATTTGTAGTCATTAACAAGTTCCATCCATCTCCTTTGCCTTATATTCAAGTCTTTCTGAGCCAACAGATAATTCAGGCTCTTGTGGTAAAAAAATACTTGAAACATTTCGCCAACCAGATAGTGCCTCCAAAGCTTTAGTGCAAAAACAATAGCTGCAACTTCCAGATCATGAGTGGGGTAATTTCTCTCGTGAATCTTCAGTTGTCTCGAGGCGTAAGCTACAACCTTACCTTTCTGCATCAACACACAACTAAGTCCAGACAAAGAAGCATCCTTATAAACCATGAAATCCACGCCGCTAACATAAATAGTTAACACTGGTGCAGTAGTTAACTTCTCCTTGAGAGTCGAGAAAGCTTCCTGACAAGCATCATCCAGAATGAATTTCACATCTTTCATTGTTAGCTTAGTCAACGGAGTTGCGATGCGTGAAATTCCTCTATGAACCGTCTGTAATACCCAGCTAGTCCAAGAAAACTGCGAATCTCGGCAACATTCTTGAGCTGTTCCCAACTCAACACTACATCAACCTTGCTCAGGTCCAGAGTGATACCTTCCTTAGTCACCACGTGACCTAGGAACGTCACTTCTTCTTTCCAGAACTCGTATGTAGAGAACTTGGCGTACAACTAATGATGTACCAGAGTCTGCAATGTGATGTGGAGGTGACTATCATGTTCTTCCTTGGTTTTAGAGTACAATAGAATGTCGTCGATGAATACTACCATGAATTTGTCCAAGTAAGGTCTGAAGATCCTCTGAATGATATCCATAAATGCTGTCGGTGCATTAGTTAGTCCAAAAGGCATAATTACAAACTCAAAGTGTCCATATCTAGTCTAGAATGCTCTCTTCGACACGTCTTCGTCCTTGATCAATAACCGATGATATCCAGATCGGAGATTGATCTTCAAGAAATATGATTCCCCTTTCAAATGATCTAATAAATCTTCAATGCGAGGTAATGGGTATTTGTTATTCACAGTAACCTGATTCAATCTGCGATAGCTGATGCACAATCTGAGAGATCCATCCTTTGGAATCAAACATTAGCCGATCTATTAACAGAATTTCACTCTTATGATTCGAATATTGGGCCTCATAAATATGAACCTTCCCTCACCTATCATCTTACTAGAAGTCTCTTGGGACCCTCATACAAGGCCTACCCCTCACTTTTGGGGAAACAGAAAGTTGGTCTATTGGGATGACCGGTTCCCTTAACAGATAAAATATAAGTTTCTTCACCTATTAGGATTTTCAGATCGTAATATTATCTTAATTACCTTGAAATCCGTAAGTATGGATTCACATGCAAAGTGTATGGCTTTAAGACCAAATCCATGGTCATGAAGCTTAATGATGTACAAGTGAGAATGTGCTCATTAACTAAGCAAGGAAATCATGTGTGCAATGTGCAATTTGACTAATTAACCTGCTTGGCAATGAATAAGCAAGTAATATGAAGTATATCAAAGTATCGCATGTTCACCAAACAAAGCCAATAGGTCCATAAAGAAGTGAGCATATGAAATAATATTATTTGAGCAAAAGTAATATCATAATTTGTCTAATGAGATCAAAATCAGTTAGTACATGGAATTTCAAATCAAACGGACTAGATTTGCAATTCTCGGCGAGCCGAAGGGTCACCAAGTGGGTCTCAGTGAGCTTTCGACGAGCCGAGGAGGTCGCCGAATCCAACTTTGGGATTTATAGGTTTTTGGGGTTTGGTTAGAATGTTAGGCTCGACGTACGATTCAGTGTGTTGAGTGGGGTCTCTGTGATATTTCCAGGGGCCTTCAAAATCCTCTGTGATGTTTGGCATGCTCTTCAGTGCACCGAGTGGGTCTCGGTGACAAAACCAGGGGCCTAGAAATCATAATATGGGGTTGGTGTGGTTTCAGTGAGCCGAGAGGTCGTCGAGGGATTTTTGGGCTGGTTCGGCGTACGATTCGGTGAGCCGAGGAGGTTGCCGAACATCGCGGTTTGGTCTATTTTGCTTATTTTGTCTTCTTTACAACTTTAAACATAAAACATGATTAATTAACCCACCCATAGCTTTGAATTCCACACAAAACCCAATAAATAAACTTCACAAATCCTAACTTAAATTAAACTTACCATCTCCTACCATTAAACTCAAAAATTGGTTTTGAAAACTAAGAACAAACTTCATACTCAAAGAAGTAACCCTGTACACCTATTAAAATCATAAATAAAGTTATCCTTGAATATTTACCTTGATTTGATGATTGGTGTAGAGAATTACACCTCTTCCGCTTCTTCTTCTTCTTCTTCTTCTTCTTCTTCTTCTTCTCCAAGTGATGAATCAACCTCCCAAGGCCTTGTGTTTATATAGGCACTTAGAAACTCTAGAATTAGAAACTATCTAACTCTTAATCTCAGCCCTTAGATTACTTAGCTTGAATCTCAGCCCTTAGATTAGTTTTCCAGCCAATATTGGTTTTGTTCTAAATTTGATTTCTTACTAATTCTTGTTTTAGAATCCTAGCTTTAGTTTAAGTAGTTGGTATTCTAGTTTGTAGAGAATACCTACTAATTCTTAGTTTTAAATCTCACACATCAATTGGAGATTGAAGGCTCCGACAAGATCTTAGCCATTAATTTATATTTGAAAATCCTAGCTTTATTACTATTATAGTTTGTAGAGAATACTTACTAATTCTTGGTTTATAATCTCAGCCATTAATTGGAGATTGAGACTTCCAACAAGATCCATGCCACATGTCTTAACTTTAGAAGTTATGATTGTGTGTGATGTACCTAGTTTCCTATTTGTACAACCCACCAATCACAATCAGTCAAAAGTCAAATATGACAGCTAATTACTAAATTTTTTAAATTAACCCCGAATTTTATATTATTTACATATTAACCATATTGTTTTTTTTGGGTTATCACATTCCTTGTCCATGTTTTATCACATCTTCCCACTCACACTTGAATATAATGAACTTTAATCGTTCTGAGTATGATAGCTCTGTTAATCGACCGTAATATGTAATTTATCTTGCGATCGGGTTTCTATCTCTTACAGATGCATAACTTGTAGTGCTCGCGGTTACAGCAACTCCACTATTCTAATTTTTTCATCAAATCTTTTTGTTTACAGTATGAAATCTATACCCATTTACGATGTTACCTTTGAACCTTTTTGCAATTGATGATGGATCGTAGCCAAGTGAGATGACATCTTCAGGTATCTCAATATTTGTTTCTAAAAGCAGATTAACCTGATGTAAATCAAAGTTAGTTTGATTAGTCTAGATTCCATCCCACGTGAAAAAAAGGCTTGATGGAAGAAAACAACTTACCTTATGTTTGAACTAGTCAATGAACTTTTCATTGTGCATCCTCTATTGTACATGGGGAAGGGCTCTATAATTGATCATATTAATTTGGTCCGGGTGTTGCCTGAAATGTTTTATATGATATTTGTCAATTAGCTGTGTAAATAAGTTGTATCAGTTCTAGGTTACAAGTGATTGTGTTCTTATTGACTTATACGCTATAGTCAGCAACCTTGTCACAATTGAACAACACAGCGATGTGCCTGCTACCACTCAAAATCGCATAGTTCAAATGACTCGGCATCACCAATTGCTCTATTGTCGTAGTTCCTTTCAGGTCAATTGAACCACTTTCGATGTTCGATAAATACCTTGAACAAAATGTCTGTCATTCTTCTGCTACATAACCTTCAGCAATAGATCCTTCTAGTTGAGCTTGATTACATACATAGGACTTCAGTTTATACAGATAACTATAGACACAATTATTCAACACACATGTTTAGAATAGAATTTAAGCATGTGTAAGTGCATCTTGACGTGTGCAATAATAACCACTTGCAATAGGATTAATCCTTGCAGGATAGGGCTATTTTAAGTGTGTCGAACCTCCAAGACTGATGGGATTTAGATTGTAATTTTTACCAGATTAATTCTAAGTAAATTAATTAGACAAAGAAAAGGAATTTTGTGATCTAATTCTAAAAACTAATTTTAAACTAAATTTAAGGAACCTAAATTAATAGGATAAAAAGGTACAATATTGATGATCCCTCTAACCTAATGAATATGGTTAATCTAATGAATTCAGGAATTTAGTTTAATATTGAAACAGACTTGTGTGGCTACAAGCACACACAATGTCTCAAAAAGGTATCCTAATAAGGAATAAACATAGGCTATCTTCGATAGGCACAAACTGTATGCATTACACTACTCTAAACTATGGTTTGCAAAATAACCTGTCTCCTCTAGGCATAAACAATCAAACTCTCTCAATTAGAAATTGCATTATCATAAGGGACTAGTATAACCCATCTATAGTAGGCACGGACTGTCTACCTACACTAACTAACTAATTTGTAGTACAACCCATCTTGCCTAGGCTTGGCCTATCCAACCCATCTTAATCATCATGCCAATAAGCACGGTTGCATAATCAGTAATCATATGATCACAGAAAATAAGAATACTTTGGGTTTAATCCTAACAAAACATTGACCGATTATGTCTTATTAAAATTAATTATAAACTTTAAGTCCGATTTAGTAATAATCCTCCTAATCATGCAACTATCAAACAGTCAAAGTAAGAACCTAAAAGTCATGAGATTAATACCATAAGCAAAAGGGAAGAGTTTACATCAACACTCCACAAGGATTTTAGCTACTCATGGACATCTGGCCTGGGCTTTAATACGTCTGTGTAGAAGTCCACCTCCAAAAGACAGCTTCTTCTCCAGTGCTTCTTCTCCAACTCGTTATGAATCCCCAAGAACAAAAATTCAATCTATATTGAGGTTAATTCCTATCTCCAAAATTAAATTAGAAGTCCCTATATATAGATTAAGCAATCCCAAAAGGATTGGAATTCTAATCCCTCAAGAACTCTCCCAAATCTCGTCTTTTTTTCGGACAACCAAAAACAGCCCCTTACGACTCGATTTTGACCCGAAAAACATTGGAATTGGAATGTGGCTGTGATATACAAAGTTTAATAACTTCTGTTTATCTTTCCAATGACACTGAAATCACTTGAATCGGACTTAAATTGAAGGAGTTATGGCCAAACTACGGTAACCTGCTCTGTGATGTCTCTAACGGATATCATGCGCTCGATTGCAAATTATGGCGATCGATCGCACAGTGCAATTCTGGGGTTTTATGGGATGATCTTTGACTTGGTATTTGGGCTTCCACTTAGGCTTTCTCCGTGGGCTTCCTTCTTGGGCTTCATGACGTTGTTGTCTTGGGAATTGAGCTTTGCACTTCTGCTCTTTAGGACTTTGAAGCTTGATCCGATTACAGCTTAAGTTGGCTTGATTTTGTCCATATCTTCCTTATCATCAACAACCCTGCAAAACAAGATAAATGCATTAATGCATTCACATAAATACATCTCTAAGACTAACAATTATAAGTAATAAGTCTAAAAGTGCAAGTGTTACACACTTATCATACCTCCAAACCTACACTTGCTAGTCCTCGAGCAAAGGAAGAATTAAACTAATGCACTTATTAAAACTCATATATCATAATTGCCAACAGAAAATTTCCAAACCCAGCTGATCATGTCAGCAAGTAGGAAATCAGAAGTTAACTCAATGAATTGAATCTAAATCCATAAGAATTGATTCTTTGACTCCACACTATATCCAAAGCTAAACTTTAATCCTATCCTATTTAAATACCCATACACAAGCAATTTAATACATGCAAGTGAAAGTGAGAATAAAAAATTATGAAATAAATGCTTAATAGTCATGCCAAACTAAATATACAAAGATTAAATAAGTTCTCAAAATAGACTACTCATGCTCTTTATTTTTAATTATTCATCTCTTTTTTTTTATGTAATACGCGTGACATGTGCAATGTTTAGCTCTCATTCAGCTGCCTAAGAAACCTTTTAGCAAGCTTTCAATTAATGATCCCATCCCAGTTGTTCAGGTCATTAGGTGACAAACACCCCAAAGGATCTAACCACTCAAGTTAAATAGGCTACCAAGCTAAATTAGTCACTACATGCTTAAAAATGTTTATTTATTTCATTTTTGTATCAACCAACATGAATTTTCCACCTTTTTACGTGAACACTCAATGCTTTATGAGGCAAAGAGGCTTTGTTACTTTGTGAATTATAAACATGGGTGAATTTATTTTATAAGAGACATAGATATATAAGAGCAATAGTAATCTATTATTTGAACTTAAAAAAATCAAAGCACATAAAGTTATCTAAAACTACATTCGCATGCATCCATAATCCATGTTTCTAGTGCAAGTGTGGTCATGCAAGCAAGAGTAAGGTATTAGCATAGGATAAAATTAAATTCAACTCTAAATACCTATGTGTCCTAGAATCTTTCCCTAATGAATTTAGACAAAACCATTTAGTCAAAATGTAATTCCTAAAGCGATAATTTCACCCAAATTTTAAATTTTGAGAGTTTTCAGATTTTTTAAATATGGCAAATATGGCAAAGTATGGCAAGATATTTTATGCCTAAAAATAACTGTCTTTCTTTCTCACACATCCCCAAACCTAAACCCTACATTGTCCTCAATGTAGAAAATGAAACATTGGAATGTGAGAAGAAAGACCAGTACAACCTGATGGATGAAGCAAGGTCCGACTGGAAGTAAGCATGAAGTCCAACGAAGTTAGCCCTGTGATGTCCTCTTCTTCTTTTTATTCCTATACACACTCAACAAAATATCAAAGCAACTAATAAAAACAAGAAAATAAAACTAGCTATATCCTCGTTTCGTTGGGATTTACGATTGCATTTAGCACATGCAACAAACCTTTTAAACCCCTAGATTTCCATAGAGGACGAGTGAAGGTCGTGAGGGTTTACAGAATGTTACCCACAAATATCTGAAAATAAATAAATAAAAGAACACGAGATTCTTGAAATCTGTAGAATTGCGATCGAGCGTAACTTCACAGAAAACAGAAATCTCCTAATCTAATCCTAAACTAGTCCTAATGGACTGCTTTATGACTGGGTTGCCTCCCAGCAAGCGCTAAGTTTAACGTCTTCAGCCGGACGTAAACTTACTTCTACAAAAACATCATGCCTTCCTTCCTCATAACCTCCTTTAAAATTGAATCCACCTTGCCATGCATTACATTACTGGTTTTGGAATTGTCCTTTAAGTCATGTAAGCACCAGAAGGGTTCAGATCCTTCAAAGTCTACTATATAACCAGGAAGTGGGCTAGGGAAGGCAGGTGGTGGTTCTACCTTAGGATTCCATAGATGATCTAATGGTGAAATAAATGGGGATACTTCCTCTAATGGATCCTTAGGTGAATTAATAAGGATGCTTCCTCGAATAATTCAACAATGTTGTCGAGGGCCAAGCACTCACTATCACCTATATCAGAAGGGTGGGAAAATAGGTTTTCAAGAAAGAAACACTCATCTTCTGAAATTTTAGGTGGCTCACTTTTCTCACTCACCCTTTCTAAAGAAGTATTAACTAGCTCATCTATTTTCTCCCCCATTCTATTATCTACCACCCTCTCACTTCTCAATGCGGTGATGGCATGGACTTGTTCATGTTGATGTTGGGAACTGCAGGAAGCAGCCCCATCAACCATGTAATATCCCTTAAGATTGGCCACTGGTTGACTAGGTAGCTTACCCTCCTCTCTCCTATTAAGTGCATTAGCTATCTGCCCTAGTTGGGTTTCGAGCTTTGCTATTGCTTGAGTGTGAGAATTCAGCAATTGAGAGTGAGCTTCTAGGTTGCTAAGAGCAGCTAGAACCTTCTCCTCAAATGGTGAATTATTAGGAGGAGGGGAAGGTTGTTGATATTGTTGAGGAGGGGGTTGATAATTAAATGATGAAGTATAAGTTTGATTTATTGGAGCATGATTGTATAATCCATAGGGTGGTGCTGAATATTCCATGGCTGGAGCTCCCCATGAAAAATTCGAATGATTCCTCCATCCCGGGTTGTAAGAATTTGAATATGGATCATTACTCGATCTAGAGTAGGCTGCATTCACTTACTCATAAGGCATAGCACAAAACTGTTCCGAAGTAGGACAATTTCTTGCTTGAAGTGAAGTACTAAAGCAAAGTGAACAAGCCTCTATAGGGGTGGGCCTGGGAGGACTAGAGGAAGCAGGAACAAAAACAGTCGCCATAAGTTGGTCTATTTTTCTAGATAAAGCATCCACCATGGAATTCACATCCAAAGGGTTGCTCACTTCGAAAAGACCTTCGACCTTAGGTGCCTTAGGGGCGTGTATCCTACGACTCGCTGAACCGTGTTGGGCTGAATTATCACATAGATTCTCAAAGAGAACCCATGCTTCATTCTTGCTTTCAAGCATGAAAGTACCACTAAATGAAGTATCTACCATGTGCCTATGTGGTTCTATCAAACCATTATAGAAACATTGTACAAGTTGCCACTTCCTAAGCAAGTCCTTTAGTCTCTCCCAAGTCTCATGAAACGATTCCCCTTCACTTTGGGAGAAGCTAGTAATAGCTCTCCGAATTTGGTTGGTCTTTCCTATGGGAAAATACTTTTTAAGGAATTCATGATGCAATTGATCCCATGTAGTGATAGTATTTTCCTCCAAGGAATTCAGCCAATACTTGGCTTTATCCTTTAGTGAAAAGGGAAAAAGTCTCATCCTTAAAGCATCCTCGAAAAAATTCTACAATTTGATGGTAGACAGATTTCGAAGAATTCGTCGAAGTGCTTGTAAGGATCTTCATTATTAAGTCCATAAAAGGATGGTAGCATTTGGATTATGCTGGATTTAATCTCATAATGAGTTGCCGCAACTTGCGGCAACTGAATGAAAGAAGGAGAGGTGTATGCAGTAGGGATATAGTGATACCTAAGCAAGATGGGCCTCTCTTCTTCTTGTGGTTCCATTCTTATGTTTGTATGTTCTCCTACCAAGCTAGATTCTCTACGGGCCTTGTCTAGCTCGCAAGGTAGATTTGGTAAGGTCATGGAAGGCCTACCCAACATACACTAGTGATGAAAATAATACTAAAAAAATAAAAAGAAATAACTACCTGGCTGTGGTGGCTTCTGGAAATATTTTAAACAAATCTGGGCAGTCTGTGAAGTTCTGTTCGATCGCACTTCTGCGCTCGATCGCACTCCGCTCGATCGGAGATCTGCGTTCAATCCTAAGCTGATCGATCGCAATACTGCGCTCGATCACAATTCTGCAGACAGTACCTGAAACAGACAACACCCAGACGTAAAATAAAATAAAAAAAAAATTATAATCTAAAATCTAAAAAATTCAAATAGACCAAATCAAATAAATTTAGCAATCTAAACCGAAAACTAGTCCTCCGCAACAGCGCCAAAAATTGATGTGTACAATAATAACCACTCGCAATAAAACGAATCTTTGTAGGATAAGGCTATTTTGAGGATGTCGAACCTCAAGGACTGATGGGATTTAGATTGTAATTTTTACCAGATTAATTGTAAGAAAATTAATTAGAAAAAAGAAAAGGAATTTTGTGATGTAATTCTAAAAACTAATTTTAAACTAAATTAAAGGAATCTAAATTAATAGGATAAAAAGGTGGAATATTGATGATCCCTCTAACCTAATGAATATTGTTAATCTCATGAATTTAGGAATTTAGTTTAATGTTGAAAATAGACTTGTGTGCCTACAAGCACACACAATGTCCCAAAAATGTATCATAATAAGGAATAAGCATAGTTTATCTTCGATAGGCACAAGCTGTATGCAATACACTACTCTAAATTATGGTGTGCAAAACAACCTGTCTACTCTAGGCATAAACTATCAAACTCTCTCAATTAGGAATTACATTATCATAAGGGGCTAGTATAACCCATCTTCGGTAGGCACGGACTATCTACCTACACTAACTAACTAATTTGTAGTACAACCCATCTTGCCTAGGCTTGGCCTATCCAACCCATCTTAATCATCATGCCAATAAGCACGGTTGCATAATCAGTAATCATATGATCACAGAAAATAAGAATACTTTGGGTTTAATCCTAACAAAACATTGACCGATTATGTCTTATTAAAATTAATTATAAACTTTAAGTCCGATTTAGTAATAATTGTCACGACCCAAACCTAAGGTAATTCTCGTAAGAACCCTTATGCTCGAACCGCAACTCTCACCCTAACCGAAATCGGGAGTGGTAACCAATATAGAGCCAAACCATAAGAATTAATGAAACTTAAAGAAATATACTTTACTGAAATTAATTAAAATCTAATTTAAGTTGTTACATCCAAAACAACTAATGAAATAGCAGCGGAAAAACAAAGGAAAAGACTATCAATTCTCATGTTTAAATCAGTTCCTAACCCTATACATAATATCTAATCTAAAAAGTAAAAATAAATCCTATTACAGAATTCTAAGTATAAATCAT
>JAUPMG010000017.1:1063244-1086538 GCA_031762675.1 Pachysandra terminalis
TCATTTTTTAGTTTGCTGAATTAAGCGTTTCTGACTAACTTGCCTTTTATGGTCTTCCTACATGTGTACTTATTTACAGATTGGCTGGTTTTAGGTAGTTATGAAAACAAATAGGCTAGTTTTAGCTGCTAACTAGATTTGTTATGTTTCATACATGGCTGTAGTCAAGTATGTTGGAATATCTCTTTTTCATATGAATGTTGGAATATCTCTGCTTCGTTTTCTCTGTAGGCTTGTTGTGCTGTTTTTGTATGAGATAAGCTCCTGTTAGTTGAAGTATGACATAATTAATGATTTAATGATCAATAGTCCATAATGTCTTCTCCTTTCTTTATATGCAATGGTTTTTGTTGTATATATATGGATCTATTATTAATGCATAGGTGAGTTTTCCTTTTAGTGGGTTCTGTATTTTTCGAATCCTTACAATCATCTTGTAGTTAGTTCATATAGTAAGCTTAAGGTAGTGTTTCTTCTCTCTACTATAATGCTGTTGTGCTTTAAATTTGAAATGTGGAAAGCATGATTTAATCATATCATAAAAATTTATTGTTTGAGCAGAAGCAAGCCAAGAATCAAGGGATGAGTTTCCTGAATCAATTCCTGCTGTAAGTCGGAATTTTTCCTGTGATCATGGTGTTTAAAGCAATCATTTAAGAGTAGGCTATTTATAATTATTGTTTTGATATTATGTTCTAATTATCTGGAGGATGGCCAGCCGTGTTATTAGTGATTAATTGCTTTGGTGATACTATCTTTTGATTTCTTAACTTATTCTTTGACATGAATTTTGTGTTGTTTTTGAATAGCAGTTGATGCTTTTACTGCATTAGGTTTCACCAATTTTCCTTGATTTGCTTCATGTTTCTTAATCCTTACTGATTGGTCAACTCCTTCACAGGTTCATGTTTCTCATCCGACTGTTGCTTTTCTCCTTTTTTTCCCCATAATCATTTTTAATCTCTTTTGTTAATAGTTAAATGTTTAAAAGATGAATATTAAAGCATGCAAGAAAAGGTAATTGAATTTACTTTTCATGATCGTTCTCTATTTGCAGCTGTTCTTGCTAAGGAGTCCATGTGCTTTGCATATTCTTTGGTAAATGTGGGGAAATTATGGCCTGTCAGTGAATTGATTCCCAAATATGACTCATTTTGTTCAGAAAGCTATGTTGCTAAGATTCGTTGCTGATTTTCCACTATTAAATTTGAGGGACTCTCTGGCTGCCACCAAAGATTTATCAATATTATAATTGAAGATCTTTATACCTGGAAAACTTATTAAAGTATAAGTGTTAAATATGAAACTGAAAAAATAGTAAGTGAGGCTATAAAAAAGCATATGGTAACTTATACAATGAGCTAGGTACAAAAGTGGGTGAGAAATACATCTATAAGCTTGCATGATTGAGAGAGAAGAAGACAAGAGATTTAAATCAATCTAAATGGATTAAGAGCGAGGATTTGAGAGTGTTAGTAAAGGATTGGGAGTTTAGAGGAAGGGGGAGAGAACATTTCCAAAAATTATTAAAAGGTGAAGGTAATGAAATTTTTTTTCCAGGCGTAGGTGTGGTTATTGACTTATTGGAGAGGTTTGTCATGTTCGTAGGATTAGGGTTCCTAAACTGAAGGGAGCTCTAGCCAAGATAAAAATAGGAAAGTTTACGAACAGATAGTATTCCGATTGAAATATGGATATGCATGGGAGATCGGTGTAATGTGGTTGACCAAATTATTTGGAGTTTTGAGGAGTAGAAGAATGCCAAATTCTTGGAGGAAGAGCAAGGTAGTACCTGTATATAAGAATAAGGAGATATTTAGAATTGTGCTAATTATTGTGGAATTAAGCTTATGAGTCATACCATGAAATTATGGGAAAGAGTGATGGAACAAAAGTTAAGAAGAATAACCTGAGTGTTAAACGATCATTTTGGCTTTATGCTAGGGAGACTTTCCATTAAAGTGATCTTTTTTACTTAGAAAACCAGTGAAGAGGTTTAGAGAGAAGAGGAGAGACCTTCACATGGGTTTTATTGATCTAAAGAAATCATATGATAGTCCTTAGAGAGTTAACCTGGTGGGTTTTGGGAAGGAAAGAGTATCAATCAGATAAATTAAGGTTATTAAATACATGTATGAGAGAGCGCTAACTAGGGTGAGACGGTGAATAGCAAAACAAATGAGTTCCAGTAACAAGAGGTTTACATCAAGGGTTAGCTACGAGTCCTTATCTTTTTGCTTTAATTATGTATGAGTTGACTACTCATTCAAGAGAAGGTGCCTTGGTGTATGCCATTTGCTGATGATGTGGTTTTGGTGGACCATACTAGAGAGGGAGTAAATGTAAAACTAGAGTTATGGTGGGATACCTTGGAATCAAAAGGTTTTAAATGTGTAATTAAGATCGAGTATATGGAATGTAAATAGTAGAGTTGAAGCAACAATAAGAACTGGGAATCAAGAGTTTCATAAAAGCAAATAGTTTGTTTATCTTGGACCAGTTATCCAAAAAGAGGGGATATTGATGAGCATGTTTTGCATAAAATTAGAATTGGATGGCTTAAGTGGAGCAACACTTCTAGAGTGTTATGTGTTCGATGTGTCCACTAAAACTAAATGCAAAATTTTACAGGATGGCCATTAGTCTTGCCTGTTATGGTGTATGGATCAGAATGTTGGGCAACAAAAAGGCAATATGTGTATTGGATGAGTATTTTTTTTTTCTTTGTAAAGTATAAATATGGTATTAATAAAGTAAAATTACAATTAAAAGAGACTCAACTGTATACAAAACCCCTATACCCCACCATAGGCGCTCATAACTTATCCCACAACGTATTTGCACCAAAGGCAAAATCCCAAAAGGAAACCTCACTCAGATCTATACAATTAGACACCCAAAAAACCAAAAGAGAAAGAATCCGTTTCATAAGCACATCTCACAACACTTCTTTATTTTGCAGTTCATCTCCTTCCATATAGACCATGCGACTGGCCCGGGAGTAAGATTCCAAAACACAATCCTCCTGCTCGTCGCCTTCTTCACTCCTCAACCCAACAAGAGCTCCCTAAAGCTGCCCGGCGGTGTTCAATCCAAACTAAATTTAGTCTAGTTAAAAAACCAACCCCTTGCCGCCACCTCACAAGGTAGCAACAAATGGTCAACAGACTCCTCTGCCTTCTTGCACATACTATACCTATTAGGCAGAGCCAACCCCGGCTCTTCAAATGATCAAGCATGAGGATCTTATCCTGCTGCCCTAGCCAGACCAAGTCCTCCTGAGCAAAAGGACCAAAGTGAGACACTAAGGAAAAACAGGATATCACAGTAAAACACCCATCCTCCTCTAGCCTCCTTCTAGCATGACTACTGCCTCTCGCCCTAACCGAATGTAGCACTTGCAAAAGCTCTGATAAAGGTTCCACTTCCCTGTCAAAAAGTAGTCTACGTAACCTGTGATCCCAAAAAATAGAATCCCCCTACCTACTGACAATATCCAACACTGTCGCTGAAGTGAAAGAGGCTAGCGCAAAGATGGCAAGAAATCTTTCCTTCAAAGGAGTATCACCACACCATACATCATCCCAGAAACTCACCCTCGCCCCATCACCAATCTAGAAGAAAATAGCCTTCTCAAAAGAAGGCTTGGCACTCGAGATAGTCTTCCACATACCCACTCCATACGCTATACTCGAAGGAAAAAAGGACGAGTCTCCATGAGAAACATCGTATTTTCTTGCAATGACCTTCGTCCAAGGCTATCCCTTTCCTCCCCAAACCGCTAGAACCACTTACCCAACAAAGCAAGATTAAATTCCTTCACCCTCCAATGGTTTTAAATATTGATATATCCCCCGATATATCTAGCAATATACCCCCTTTCCCTAGGGGGCGATGTTAATCAAGGATGTAATATATATAGTGATATTGATGATATTAACCGATGTTTCCCTTTTGCTAACATTCATAGGTTATAAGAGGTCGAATAGGGGATAGTTTCCCTTTATTTCGATCAATCGAAAATGCTTAATATCCTCAAATCTTTTTCTAAATACTTGAAATTTGAATTTTAAATCGCTTATTTTTTAAATTTATTAAATCTTCAATTCAAAGGTTGCTTTGACATAGCTTTGATGAAATTTGACATGTTCTTCATTAACAATTACTAAAATCAAGTGAAAGTGTGTTTCAACTTTTTTTTTGGTGTTTTCTTTGGTTCAATTTGCATTAAATTATAAGGAAATGTGTGCCAATTCACTCATGTGATGAATTGGCATGCATTTCATTATAACTTAGTAGATTTGAGAGGTTGAAACCTCAAGAAGTTTGGGAAAATATAATTTCTTGGATTTTCTTTTTTGATGAATAACCAGCAGATATATAAATATGTGAAAAGAAAAAGTAAGTACAAGGAGCCTGGTGGTTCATCAGGGCTTGGGGTTCATTAGAGCTCAGGGTTTCCCCCTCTTTCCTTCTCGTCTTCACCCGACTTTGGTTCCGTCGTCTTTTTCTACACATCCTCTTCCTTCACCACCATCTTCTACCCTTTCGTCATTGCCCCCTCCACCACCTGTGTTTCTTCCCCCACCCCCTTCTATTCGAACTGTTGTATCAGGTCCTTCATCCTCGAGTTCTGTGCCTCTTTCTAATGGGTCTTTCGCTAAAGTCGTAGTTGAAGGCCATGCTACGGCCATTCCGAGCGGGCTGATGAAGAGTCCGCAGCTGCCGAGAGGGGTAGAGTAATTCCAAATTGAATCTAAGATGTTTACCGTGGAAGTTATGTCCGGTAGTTCCAAGACGAGGATTAAGATCTCAGAATACAGTCGTGGAAAGGCTTGTTCGATCTTTGTGTATGTTAATGAAGCGTCGTGGATCGCAGACCGCCTTGCTAAAGCCCTCAATACGAAAGGGAGTCTTCTGCCGTTCTGGAAACTGACATTGAATTCTAGAATCATTATTCTGGAAGCGCAGAAGAATGTTGGAGGAAGGTTTTTCCGGCTTGGCCTATTCTTGGGAAATAAAGTTAGCAGGATTTTTATTCCGGAGGGCAGAGGTGGTGGCGGCTGGAAGCTTTTCGGGAGTAAGCTGTCTTTTAAGTACGTGGTTCTGTATCCGGTTACTAGGATTGAGTTTGGCAAGGTTTCGAAGGGAGATGTTCAACAGGCTGTAGTGAAGAATCCGGGGAGTTTGCCGTCGATTATGGTCACTGGTTCAGCGCTTGAGAAGGTGGTTAAATGGAACAATGCGTTAGTCCTTACTCCTAATTCGGATTTATCGTGGGCTTCTTTAACTTCGGAGATTAGAGAGTTTTTTCATAATGAGTTCCTTTCGGAAATTGTACCATTTTCGGAGAAGCAAGCTGTGATGTTCGCCCCTAACGAGAAGATCGCTGGGTTTTTTGCTTCACTCAAGTCTTTTCCGCTCAAGAGTAAGGAAGATGTTATCATCTCTAAGTGGGAAGATGTGACGCTTTCGGTCCCTTTCGGAAAGGTCCGGGACTGAATGTGGGTATGTGTTTGGTCTACCACCGTTATTATGGTCAAAGGAAATTTTCGAAGCTATCGGAGGTTGCTGCGGAGGGCTTGTTCAGGTGGATGATATTACGCTTCAAATGAATTGGAGGAAGTATGCCAAGTTTAAAGTTCGCTGTGGGAACCCGTTGAGAATACCTCGATCCATTTCGGTTAAGATGGGAGAATCGGAGGTATTGATCCAGATTGCTCTTTCTCCGGTAGAGAAGATTGTTGAGGTGGAGGTTGTGGAAAAAATTCAGAGGTGGGGGACAGAGCTTGATGGTGATGACGTGGCAGCCCCGGCGCCACGTGGGATGGTAGGAGCGTTTTCGGCGAAGGAAAGTCAGAGGGGAAGAGGAAGGTCGGGGTTTGTTTTTAGAAATAGGGATTTTGGTAAAGAGGAAAGAATATTTGACGAGGGGTTTTTGAATTTTAAAAACAAAGTGGACTTGGGGCGGGCTTTTGATAGCCCGAGAGGAAGGAAACTAGGGCGGGGTGTAGTAGCCCATGGGGGTAAGGAGAAGTCGCGGGCAGGCATTCGAGATCGAACCCCGTTCGGGTGTAAGATGACTTGGCCCAAAGCCTGCTGGTAGGGCCCAAGTTGTGGGTTTTAGTCCAAATCGGTTGGAGGGAGACGGTTTAAGGAATATAGACCGTAAGTTGGAGGGTTCGACCGTGGTTTTGTTGAAGGGGTCGGACCAGAGTGTTGATGAGGGTCCTGGGGGGGGGGGGGCGCGGACCGTCTTCGTCTTCCTTTTCTCTTCCGTCAAAGGTTGCGTTGTAGAGTTCTTTGAAGGAGTCGTCAGAAATTTCTTTTATGAACTAGAATATTCATGTGGAGGAAATTGTGAGTAAAGTTGTTTCTACAATTACCCCGGCGATTTCTTCTATTAGGGAGGAATTGTTACAGGAGTTTAAACGTGTGTTGAAAGTTAAAGAAGAGATTCGTGGTTTCATTCACGGCGAAATGGAGGAGGAGAATATGCTTAGGTCAGACCTAGCTTTCGCTGGGTACGAGGAGGAAGTTATAGATAACGTCTTTGTGAAATCAGGGTGTAACAGTGGTGCGATTGGGAGTTTGGACAACCCTTTTGATGAGACATCCAGCTTAGTAGGTACTGTTCCTGTGTTGGAGGAAGAGATGAAAGGTTATTCTCAATCGGTTGAATGCTATGATTCAGATGTGGTGGAGAATATCTCGATTTCTTCTGCTCAGGATTTTACGGGTATTGATTCTATTGTGGATGGGTTTATTCAGTATCTAGGAAATTCTTCGTTGCGTCTGTTTATTCCTTCGGTAGTGGGTCAATTTGCATATCCTTCTATTCGAGCGGGAGCAAAAATACTTTTTAGAGGTTTGCGGATTTCTTTGGATTTTGGTTTATTTTCTGATCCATTATTTGGTACTCCATTTGGTATTGAAACAGGTACCAGTTGCAGTATCATCTATACTAAAAAGTCTCAACTTTTGCATAGATCGTGTTTGGAACATATTTTGTCTGAGGTGAAGGCACCTGTTTCTGGAGTGGAATGTGATGGGATTTCTGTAGGGTCTGATGAAGGGGGGAATGGGAGAGTTTTGGGGGTTGAGAGGGGTTATGTTTCGGTAGATGGTAGGTCTGCAGGTTTTTTTAAAGGAGGACGTTTTTGGGGTGATCCAGAAGAGATGGATGATGATTGGGTGGGAGTAGAGGATATAGCTAATATTTTTAGGTTAGAGGCGACTAATTTGTCGGGAGAGGCGGTAGGTATCCCAGAAGCTGTGTCTAGATTTAGGAAGAAAAGAGAGAATTGCGTAAGTTGGAATGGAATTTGCAATATTATAGGAGGAACAATAAAGATAAGAATATTAAGTGGGCTTGTCTTCCGTCGGTTGGGGCCTCGGGTGGTGTTTTAATTTTGTGGGATATTAATAAGGTGGAAGGTGGGAACGTTGTTTTAGGTTCTTTTTCGCTGTCCGTTGTGTTCAATCTTGATGATGGGTTTGAGTGGGTTCTCTCAGGTGTGTATGGGCTTAATTCTTACAGA
Organism: Pachysandra terminalis; assembly: GCA_031762675.1. Lineage (NCBI taxonomy): Eukaryota > Viridiplantae > Streptophyta > Magnoliopsida > Buxales > Buxaceae > Pachysandra > Pachysandra terminalis. The sequence goes on from JAUPMG010000017.1 coordinate 1,070,786, forward strand.
GCCAGGGAGCTGTTTTGGGAGGAAATTAGATCTTTTTCTGCAGGGGTTCAGAAGCCTTGGTGTCTTATTGGGGATTTTAGTGTGGTTCAGTATGGTAGTGAGAGAAATAGGGTGGCTCGGTTAAATCGCAGCATGAGAAGGTTTTCGTTGTTGATCCAGGACCTTGTTTTGGTGGATTTTCCGTTGTTGGAAGGTTGGTTTACTTGGTCTAATTTACAGGAAAATGCTTTGTGCTGTAGATTGGACAGATGTCTTGTTTCGGCTGATTGGGATGCTCACTTTCCGTTCATATCTCAGAAGATTCTCACTAGGTCTACCTCAGATCAATGGCCATTATTAGTGTCTTCTGAAATCGGGTGTCGTGGTCCTAGCCCTTTTAGATTTGAAAACATGTGGCTCACTCACAAGTCATTTGGGAAGGAGGTGGCAGTTTGGTGGATGGAGAAGGAATGTGTTAGGTCTAGATGGATGGGCTTTTCTTTCATGAGTTTCTTGAAGTTTTTGAGGAATAAGATCAAGATTTGGAATAAGGAGACTTTTGGTGATTTCTCTTTTCGTAAGAAACTTGCTATCGATGAGATAGAGGCCATTGATAGTAGGGAACAACAATGGGGTCTTTCTGAGGACGAAAGGAAGTGAAGGAAAATTAGGTTAAGTGAGGTGGATCTCATTCTCAAACAAGAGGAAATTAGTTGGAGACAAAAGTCTAGGGTGACGTGGCTTAAAGAGGGAGATGGAATACCCGGTTCTTTCATAAAATTGCTGATGGGAGAGATAAGGTGAATAATATTGATAGATTATTGGTGGAAGGGGAGGTAGTTAATAATATGGGAGGGATTGTGGAGGCCTTAAATAATTTTTATGGTAAGTTGTATTCTTCGGATCAGGATCTCTTGTTTGACTTGAGAAGGATCCCAGGTCCAATTCTTTTGAGTGAGCAGCTGGAGGATTTGGAAGTTCCTTTTCGTGAGGATGAGGTGAGAGAGGCCATTATGGGTATGGATCGGGAGAAAGCACCCGGGCCTGATGGTTTTTCTATCGCTTTTTATCAGGATATGTGAGATTTGATTAAAGGGGATCTGATGTAGGTTTTTGAGGAATGCTATCTTAATGGGGTTATTAATAAGATCACTAATGAGACATTTTTGGTACTTATTGCGAAGAAATCGGGGGCTCAAGAACTCAAGGATTTCAGGCCGATTAGATTGGTTACTAACCTGTATAAGATTATTTCTAAAGTTTTGGCTGAAAGACTTAAACGAGTTATTGGGAGTATCGTTAGTAAGAATCAGTCAGCTTTTATTGCAGGAAGACAGATTTTGGATAGCGTTTTGATAGCTAATGAGGTTGTTGAGGATAGGATCAGAAGAGGGAGATCTGGTATTATGTGTAAGTTTGATTGGGAGAAGGCGTATGATAGGGTAGAGTGGGGTTTTCTCGATTCGGTTCTTAGGTGGAAGGGTTTTGGCCATAGGTGGAGAAGATGGATCTCTGGATGTATTAGAAATGTGTCTTTCTCTTTCCTTGTGAATGGAGAGGTCCATGGTCGTGTGGTATCTTCTAGAGGTCTTAGATAGGGGGATCCTCTTTCTCCTTTTCTCTTCACTCTAGTTGGGGATGTTCTGAGTCGTTTTTTTACCTATGGCTGAGCAGATGGACCTTATTAAAGGGTTTTTGGTGGGGACTGACGGGGTTTCGGTGTCTCACTTACAGTACGCGGATGATAAGATCTTATTTTTTGAAGATTCTGAGGAACAGGCATATTGGATAAAAGCTATTTTGAGATGTTTTGAGGTGGGTAATGGTTCTCGTACTCGTTTCTGGCTTGACCTTTGGGTGGGGACTCTAGGTTGTTGGATCGGTTTCATAGGTTGTTTTTGGTGCCTAGGTGTAGGGAGGTTTTGGTGTCAGATGTTCTTTCTTGGTCTGAGTCCGGTTTATCCTGGAATTTGGATTTCAGAAGGGATCTAAATTTGTAGGAAGTTAAGGAGTTTGGTAGTCTCGTCGAGGGTTTGAATGATTTTTTCATTAATTCTGAAGTTTTTGATGCTAGAGTTTGGTCTCTTGAAACCAATGGTCTTTTCTCAACGAGGTCGTTCTTTCAAGTTTTGTTTAAAGAACAAAATCAGAGTCCGGTTCCTTTTGCTCCTTCGAAATTGTGGAAACTGCGAGTCCCTCTTAGAGTTAGGCTTTTTGTTTGGACGGCAATTCTTTACAGAATCAATACTTGCGATCTGTTGCAAAAGAGGAGGTAATCTTGTTATTTCTCCACATATTTGTTTTATGTGCAGGAAACAGGGAGAAACGACCGATCATCTTTTTCTACATTGCACCTTTGCTACTAAAATATAGATTTACTTCATTCAAAGACTAGGAGTGGAGTGGGTAATACTTGCTAAGATCCAATTGATGTTGGCGCAATGGAGGTTCCATGGGATGGGTGGGAGAGGTAAGACTTTGATGGATATGGTGGTGTTCACTACTTTTTGGATTATATGGGGGGAGCGGAATAGGCGGATATTCGAGGGAGTGGAGAGGAGTCTATCCTCGATTATTGACTTGGTGTTGAGCACGGTAGCTTCTTTGGCTTCGATCTTGCCGGAGTTTAGTATGTATGCTACAGATATGATCGTTAGAGACTGGGGTACTTTGTTATTTCATCGCCAGTTCGGTTTGTGAAGTTACAGAATTGGTTGCTCCGAAGGATGGACTTGTTAAAATGAATTTTGATGGGTCTTCTATTGGTAATCCTGGGAGATCTAGGGTTGGTGGGGTTTTTGGAGATCGAGATGGGAAGGTGGTTCATGCATATTCGTGTCCTATTGGAGAGGGAGATTCGAATAGGGCTGAGGTATGGGCTTTGGTGATCGGATTGGAGGAGGCGAGGAAATTGGATCTGGTTAATGTGATTGTGGAACGAGATTCCTTCTCTGTTATTTCTTGGATGGATGAGGGTAGCCGGCCTCCTTGGCGTTTTGTTCTCCTTATTCGTCGTGCTAATTATTCGTGTCGTGGATTGAGGTTTACTTTTCACCATATTCCGCGGTTTGCAAATGGTGTTGCAGATTCTTTGGCTAGAGGAGTGTAGAGGAACTTCCTAGTGACGGGAGTTGATTTTGTTGGCGCTTCGGTTTAGATTTTGATTTGTATCTATTATGTTGTTTTTGTAGGTTTTGTATAGCGTGGTTCTTTTGGTTTTTGTTTTTGTATATCTGTATTTGTGTAAGCTCTTCTGATGATTAATAAAGTGTTGTTAATTATTAAAAAAAAAAGCGAAAATCAAAAAACCATCAAGTCTCATCCATCATCTCATCCAAAGGTACTCCCGTAAACATATCGCCCCTGCTAACTCCACCTCTGGCTAACCGATCTGCCATCCCGTTGCCGGACCTAGGGGTATGAACGAATGAAACCTGGATCATATTTCCCAGGTGCCTGGCGAGCCTAACCAAATGCATAAAGCACCAAGGACAAGACAGTGGACCAGACATCCAAGAAACCACTGAGGCGGAGTCTCCCTCTACGACCACCTGCTAAAAGCCTACCCGAACTGCCTCCCGTAGACCCATAAGAAGCGCTAACAACTCGGCCCGGGAAGAGTCGCCCGGCTCGACTGGCCCTGAAAAAGCATGGATAATCTGGCCATCGTGATCTCTAAACCCCCCCGGATACCTGATGCTCCTGGGTTTCCTAAAGAAGAACCATCAAAGTTCAGTTTGAGAATCCCAACTGGGGAGGGGGGGTTCCATGGAACCACGGACTGAAGCACCTGTGGGGAGGAAAGAGCCACCTCCGACCAACCCACCAAACTATCTGACATGGAATAGCCTCTAAAGGCTGGTAGCACCACCATCCACGAACACACCAAACACAAAATGGCCTCAATAATAGATGTAGTTGGCCTGCTCCTATCCTAAAAATTCTTTGGTTCCTCTCCCCCCAAACAACCCAAAGAATCGCATGCCAAACACCTAAGTACATTAGTCTGTCTCTCGTACCAAGGTTTGGGAAGCCCACTGTGCTAACAATGCACCAATATCGCGAGGCATAGTCCACTGAACGCCCAATCGTCGTAAAAGGAACGACCATACCTCCATAACTACAACACAATGGATGGACAAATGATCGACTGATTCCCCCTCCTTTCTGCACATGAAGCACATATGAGGCAATAAAGCGCAAGACGGCCATCTCCTCTATAAATGGTCACAAGTATTAATCTTCTGCAAAAGTGTAGACCAGACAAAAGCTTTTACTCTAGGAGGAATCCAAGGAACCCATACACGACGGTGATGAAAAGAGACAGGAACTATTGGGTGTGGCCGGAGAGCAGCGAAGAAAGACTGAATAAAGAACATGCCACTACTACATAGGCTCCAAGCTCTCCGGTCCATCAGATCAGGACCAATAAAAGTATCTCCCAGATCAACGAATAGAGCCCCCAACTCATCTAACTCTGGTGACCGCAACTCCCGACGGAAAAGAAGGTTCCAAACTAAACCGGAAATGGACCAAGACAAAATATTTGAAACCAAAGTATCCCTACAAGTGACCACCCGAAAAAGACGAGGATAACGAATTGCCAGAATGGACTCCCCCCCACCACAATTGAAGCAGAAACGGACCTGAGTACCATCCTCTATGCGAAAATGGACGTGACACGAAAAGAGAGACGGAACAGCGGAGATCTCCCTCAAGGTACTGGAGTTGGGGCATCTGGCAGAAGGGTTACAATCCCAGCCATTGACATGACCTCCGTATCTGCTATGAATGACCTTCCGCCAAAGTGCATCCCTTTCTATACTAAATCTCCAAAGCCATTTTCCTAAAAGTGCTGTGTTGTGGCAAGCAATGTTCTCGAAGTTGAGACCACCCTCCTCTTTCTTCCAACAAATTGACTCTCCCATTTCACAATATGTAATGTTTGATCCTTTAATATTCTAATAATTATGTGCACATATTGTATTGGGAGCTCGTTATGCATCGGGCGAAAAAATGATAATTTGATTTAAAGTTATTTTATAAAAATTAATTAAAAGTGTTTCTCATTTTTTAAAATATAGACTTCAATGGTTTCAAATGTTTGACATGTAAAGAAACACAATAGCTTTAGAATATTACTGATCGGTTCAACTTTTTTACCAAATAAATACTATCAAATTATATATTAAAAAGTTAATTTCTACTTGAAACTGAAAAATAATTTAAAATATCTTAAACATGTAAATATTTCAATCAAAAAGATTTTTAATAGATAACTAGTTAGAAAATTATTAGTTAATGACCGATGTTAAGCTTGTTGCAAAATCATGAATTTATAAGCAATAATTGTTTGTAGAGAAAAATATTAAAAAAATTGAACCCATAAGGAGCACCATGTGAAATCGAGCCACATGTTTTTAATGTATATTATCAGTATTTGGGTTGAAAGCCTTTTGTTGCATGTTGGCTAATGTTATTGTCTTCTAACTATAAAACTTTCTATTTATGTTTCCTTAAGCATCTTAGTGACTGAATATATAAACGATGATTTACCTATAAGTGCATTACTTGGTTAATGTCATTATTTGTTTTGTAATATTTTGAGTTATTTAGATGTAAACATGTCTAAATATGCATCTCATGAAGTTCCATTGAAAATTTTCCTTTTTTTCAAAGATTTTTCCCATTTCTCCAACTTTTTGGACGACATCGATATTTCCCTTGATATATCTAGCTTTCCCCCTTTCCCTTAGTAGCGGTATATCTAGCGATGGTGACATTTAATACCTTATACCCTCCTAATCCCTAGTCCCCCTCCCTCTTCGGTCTACACATTAGATCCCATGAAGCCAGGTGATATTCCACTCCCCTCCATCACACACCACATAAAATCTCTCTCCAACTTTTCCATCCTCTTGGCAACAGATTAAGGAACCAAATACGTATGAAGATTGGCAAAGGCAGACTTGAGAAGGGTCAACTTACCCTGTTTCGATAAATACTTTCCTTTCTAAAAAGAGAGCTTCCTTTCCATCCTCTCCAGGGTAGGCTCCCAAACCGCTCTAGACTTATACTTTGAAGTAGAACCAAGTGGGATTCCCAAATAAGTCGTAGGCCAACTCCCCACCTCAGACCCCAACACCACACTAAGATCATCCAAGGTTGCCTCTTCCACAACCCCAAAGATCGTGCTCTTCGATAAGTTGATCCAGAGACTAGAAACTGCTTCAAAGCAAACCAAAATACCTCTAAGAAATCTCAGCTGTTCAAGGGAAGCATCACAAAAAACCAAGGTGTCATTAGCAAACTGCAAATGATAAGGATGTTTATATGGATGTGTGGGAACATTAGGAAAGACTAGGAATGGACATATCCGAGAATGTCTTGATGTTACCCAAATAGGAGATAAGATGAAGGAATGTAGGTTAAGATGATTTGGGCATGTAAAACAAACAAGTAAGGAGGCAGTTGTGAGGTTTGCAATGTCAATGTCGCAAGACATGTCGCGACATCTGGGGGGGGGGCAACGGGGAAATGTGGGGAAATTTGAGGGAAATCTAAGGTTTTTGATGGAATTTTGATCCTAACTCTTATACGAGCATAATTGGAGTCTAAATACATCAAAACAAGCAAGAAAAACCCTCCCGTAATAAAGACCATTAGTTGAGGGGGGTTACATGTTGATGTTGTCGAGTTGTCAGCTCAGTTGTGCAAAAGGTAATACTAAATCCAATTAAGCAACAAGCACATTAATTTTGAATAAATAACAAATAAAGTAGTGCTAATCATTTTTCTAATTTTTGATTATTTTTAATATTATTTTTAATATTTTCTTTGATTTTTACAATTTACAAATCATAATGCAAAGAATAGAAGAGATATAACCAATATGTGCGACATGTGTTGCGACAAGAATGTTGGCCAAAAATCACGTATTTAGCCGTAGATCTGAGAAAAACCTACACTTGAAAGAGAGAAGAATGTCTTTTGGGGAGATGTCTCACGAAATGTGCGACATCTCACCAAAGCAAACCTTAAATAGAAAAGATATGGCCGATACGTGCACGTGGGCCTTTAATTTTTTTGAACTCATGTCTCACGACATTTCTAGACACATTTCATGACACGTGGGCCTTTAATTGTTTTTTTACCTCATGTCTCGCGACATCTCGAGACATTGCGTGACACGATGAATTTCGCGAAATCTAACGATTTCCATGAAATGTCGTGTTGACTCCTCAACATGTCAACATCATTGCAAACACTCTTGTGACAAGATGTAAGGGAGTACTCATTGAAGGTTTAATAGGGTGAGAGGACGACCAGAAAGAACTTGGATGGAGTCAGCTAGAAAGCATTTGGATACTCATAATTTGACTGAGGATATGATTTTTCACTTGGGACGGAGGAATATTTGTGTTTCCCAGCCTAACTAATTGGTTGAAGGCATTTTGCTGTTGTTGTTATACCTAGAATGGGTTATAGATTTTCTATTTATGTATAAATATATAGAACATGTAATGGGTATTTTCCCCTCATAACTGAATTATCATTATAACTAAATTTAGTTATGTTCTAACCCTAGCAATAACTTAATATAAATTCAGTTAAATGTCAGCTGCTAAAGACGTGAAAAATGGTGGCATAAGATTGTGACTGATGCTTGCGGGATCTAATTGCTGATATTTAGGTGGTAGGATATAAAATACCATTTGGAATATGAAATTAGTATCTGTAAGGTCATAGATGAGTTGAGCAATAATAGTAGCCAGGTATTTTTAACCCATTAAATATGCTTATGTTTCATTTGAGGCACCCTAAGCAATATTAGCTTCTGAGGTGTGCACCAAGATTGTTAAAATGCCTAGGTGAAGCTAGGCGACATGCCTACGTATAGCCTAGGCGATTGCTTAAGCTACTAGGTGGTCACCTAGGTGACAAGGTCTAGAACAATTTGTTTTACAAGATTCCTAAATACTTTACAGCAAGTTGAACAACAATATGTGTAGCATTTTCAGAAAAGAAATGATCAATATGAAATATTTCCTACTAATATAATTGAATGCAATGAGAAACAACATATTAAATTTGAGGAACTTAGAATGATATGAATTCTAATTAAAAGTCAGGTGAAAGAATTATGAAAACATGATTTAATGAATAAATCATGCATCGGCTAGCAAGTGTTCGATGTTACTTGCATGCCATTATATGAAGGGTATGCATGTGAATTCAGTGCTTAGAAGTCAAATATATATTATTTAGTTACAGGGCATCATATTAAAAAAAACAATGAAGAGAAACAAACAAGGTTGTTAAAATGCCTAGGTGAAGCTAGGCAATGACCTGCCTATAGCCTAGGAGATCCCCTAGCCAACAATTTTTGGGGCAATTCATTCTACACAATTCCTAAGTACTCTATAGTTAGTTCGACCACAACATATGCAAAAGTTTCTGTAAAAATGATCAATGTGACATGCTTCGTATCAAGATAGCCAAATGCGATGATCTACAAACAAATTGAATACGAGGAGCATAAAAGGAGATGGATTCCAATTAAAAATCAGTTGAAGGAATTATAGAAATGTAATCTAATGAATTTATGCATGCAGCAGCTGGCAAGTAAGGTTTCTTGCGCACCTTTATGGGAATGCATGTGATTTTAGTGTTTTCAAGTCAAAGGAACATATCAACTAATCGCAATGCATCGTACTAAAGAAAGCATGAATTAGGGAAAGAAATATAGGAGGTTAAGGTACTTATAAAAAATAAATATAAAAATAAAATCTACAATAGAATGTGGAATATGAACAAAGATAAAGATTGAGGAGGTTAGGGAGTACTAATAAAAAGAAAAAAAAGATCCAATTGGTGTGGTTGATTATGGAGAGGGGATATAAAAGGTATAAAAAATTATCAGGAATTGCAGGTAAGTAATTGATGTTTGGACCATGAAGAGAGATAGAGGGCCTTATCTGGTTGGCTGGGTACTTACTCCTTCCTCTTCTAATTGAATAAAACTTTAAATAAAAATATTAAATTAAGTATTGCTAGAAATAAGTTATAATTGTGTAGTTGAGTAATAAGTTATTACAAAACACTTAATATGTACTGCTTTATATCATAAACTATAAGTTTAATAACTAAGATAAAAAAAATTTCAAAAATATATAATTAATTAGGCTAGGCAATTGCCTTCTACAAAATCATGCCTAGACGTTGCCTGGTTGCCCAAGTGATGCTGGTCTTGGTGAGCAATCATACCCAGTTGGTTACATGGTTGCCTAGGCGATACTGGCCGAGGTGAGCATCCCAAGTCCTTAAAAAGCCCAGTTGCAGCAACATTGGAAACAAATTAAAAAAAATGCAAAACCATTTTTGCAATAACAATAACAACAAGAGAAATTGAAATTCGAGAAAAAAATTAGGAGGTTCAGATGTTTGTAAAAGAGTGAAAATAAAATGAAAATATTGTAAAAAACAAACTGTGAAGTGCGGATAAAAGAAAGAAAGGAAGATAGGAAGTACTTGTAAGAACAAAAAACAAGAGAAGAAAAAAGGTCTAGTGGTATGGTTGATTGCAGAAAGAGAAAGGGAGAATGCGGAGGTGACTTCTTATAAAACTAAAAATAAAAATTCCTAGAACTCTACGCGACAGTGATCAACAGTCAGACCATGAAAAGAGAGAGAAGGCTTTATTAGGTTAACTAGGCACCTACTTTTATCTCCTCTTGTCAAATGTGTTTTAATGGGTTTTTATGCGTACAAAAAATGGCTAAGTTAATAGTTATTAGTTTGTAATAAATTATTACCATATAATTAAGTAATAATTTCGTACAAATAACTTAATGCATTACTGCTTTATTACATAACTTAGATGTTTAATAACGATGATAAAAGGTTTTGAAATTATGCAATTAATTAGGCTTGGCGGTTGCCTGGGTCCTTAGAAAAACTCCTAGGCGGTCGCCTTTGACAACATTGGTTTGCATCTTGAGGAATGCTGTTAATTTCCTGATATACCGGCTGAAGCGTGTTGCAAAGTCCTCGTACCGTGAGGTGTGAAGAAGGCATAGTTCCCTACAAAATTAGAACGTCATGCCCTTTGACTATTAAATATTTAAATAAAAGATTTTAGATTGCCGCTCCAAAGGATTTAAGCCTTCCATGGGGGGAGGCTGGTATCTTTGTTTTTCTATGTTCAACTTTCTATTATTATTATATCTCTTGCTAGTAAATTAGCTCCTTTCCACCATAGTATGTGGATCTTACAATACATGAACTTTGATTATGGTTGTATCTGGCTCCTGGGTTAATCCTATGAGTCCAAACTTGATAAACCCGTTGTTACCTGTAAACCAGGAATGCAGGTCTCTCATTAGTAAGAAGGAAATGATTGAAACATTTGGGCACACGAATTTGGTAATTGGTCTACCAGTGGGCAGTCTTTTCTCCTCATGGATATTCTGCCAAACAAATTTAGAAGGTGCAGCAGAAAGTGTTTTCTGGACCGGGGGACTCATCACCTTGTCAAGATTTTTCAGTCAAATCAAGTCACATTGTATCAGGGAAACTGAGAATTCCCATTCCAGTTTCACTGACACATAAAAAGAAAAAAAGAATAATTTAGAAAGGGTAAATTAAAGAATCTTTTTAATGAAATTGATTAAGGTTTAGGGTTTTCTAGGGTTTAGGGTTCAATCTTTTAAGGTTTATATTTTTCTATGATTTTATACATATTTAGGATTATTTAAAAAAAAAAAAGAGATAGGGGGAAAGGGAGGGAGGAGGCTTCTTGTAAAAATATAAATAGTGTAAAAAAATGAAGAACTGCTGGCAGTAGACTGCAATGATTAATGTTTGGACCATGAGGAGAGATGAGGGCCTTACCTGGTTGGCTGGGTACTTACTCCTTCCTCTTTTAATTGAATGAAACTTTAATGGGTTCTTATACTATAAAAATATTAAATTGATTATTATTAGTTAGAAGTGAGTTATAATTGTTTAGTTAAGTAATAACTTCTTACAAATCACTTAATATGTACTACTTTATACCATAAACTATAAGTTTAATAACTAAGTTAAAAACATTTCAAAAATATATAACTAATTAGGCTAGGCGATTAACTTCCCCAAAATCATGCCTAGGCGGTTGACTGGTTGCCTAGGTGATGCTGGCCTAGGTGAGCATTGTAGGTCCTTAAAAAAGCCCAGTTGCGACAACACTAGAAACAAATTAAAAGAATGCAAAACCATTATTACAATGACAATAAGAACAAGAGAAATTGAAATTAGAGAAAAAAAAAATTAGTAGGTTCAGATGAGAGTCAAATAAAAATAAAAATAAATTAGAAAACAGACTGTGAAGTGCAGACAAAAGAAAGAAAGCAAGATAGGACGTACTTGTAAGAACAAAAAATCAAAAAAAGAAGAAGAATAAAAAAAAGGTCTAGTGGCATGGTTCATTGCAGAAAGAGAAAGGTAGAAGGGGGAGGAGATTTCTTATAAAACTAAAAATAATGCCTAGAGCTCTATGCAACAATGATCAACATTCAGATCATGAAAAGAGAAAGAAGGCTTTATTAGGTTCACTAGGCACCTACTCTTTCCTCTTGTCAAATGTGTTTTAATGTGCTTTTATACGTACAAAAAAGGCTGAATTAATAGTTATTAGTTTGTAATAAGTTATTACCATATAATCGTGGTTTTAAATTTCGTCGGCATGCCGTCGAAATGTCGCCATTTCCCCCCTTGGTGAAATGGAGATATTTCCCCATTTAGGCGAAATATGGACGAAATATAGCGAAATTTTGGCGAAATTTCGCTAGAACCCCCTTGGCGAAAAGTTTGGTGAAATCGAAATTTAAAACCTTGCATATAATTAAGTAATAATTACGTACGAGTAACTTAATGCAACTGCTTTATAACACAAGTTAGATGTTTAATAACTATGTTAAAAGGTTTCGAAATTATGCAATTAATTAGGGTTGGCGGTCGCCTGGGTCCTTAGAAAAATGCCTAGACCCCTAGGTTAAGGCTTTTGACTACATTGGTGTGCACCTTGAGGAATGATGTTAATTTCCTGATACACACGCCTGAAGCATGTTGATGAGGCAAAGTCCTCATACCGTGAGGTGTTGAGAAGGCATAGTTCCCTACAAAATTAGAATGTCCTTCCCTGTGACTATTAAATGCTTAATTTCTAGTAACTACTAGATTGATCCTTCAAAGGATTTAAGCCTGCTGTGGGGAGGCTGGTATCTTTCTCCTTGTATGTGCAACTTTCTGTACTTATTATTTGTCTTGCTAGTAAATTAGCTTATTTCCACCATAATATGTGGATCATACACTGCATGGACCGTGATTGTGGTAGTACCTTGCTCTAGGGTTATTCCTATGAGTCAACAAATGATTAACTTCTTGTTACCTGTAAACCAGGAATGCAGCTCCTGCATTAAGAAGGAAATGATTGAACCATTGGGTTCAAGAATTTGGCAACGGGTCTACCAATGGTCAGTCTTTTCTCCCAATGGACATTCTGCCCAACAAATTTAGAAGGGTCAACAGAACGTGCTTTCATGAGTGAGGGAGTCATCACTGTCAAGATTTTTCAGTCAAATCAAGTCACATGATATCAGGGAAACTGAGAATTCCCATTCCAGTTTCATTGACACATAAGAAATAGAAAAAGAAAAATTAAAGAATCATTTTAATGCTATTAGTTAAGGTTAAGGTTTTCTAGGGTTTAGGGTTCAGTCTTTTTGAGGATTTTTATTTTTGTTTAGGGTGCCCCCCCTCTCTTAACTTTTTATACTAGGACCAGTAGCCAAATTATCCCTTTCCATGTGATTGGGTGGTCCAGTGATTTTCATTGGTCCTACTTTTCTATGGTCCTAACTCCTAAGAGTATGAATTGGGTATCATCAATTTTTTGGATCCTACGGGTACGTGTTAGAAGGGAATAGAGTCTCAGATTCAGCAAGTTTAGAAAATTAGGATTCGTGGGCACAGCATGATATTCAAATATGTAGCCAAATAAATAATTAAATAAATTCATGCGATATGTTGGACTAAACAATATAATATCTCATGAAGCCCCTCATATGTGTATGAGGGTTTATTGAGCTTAATAGTTTTATGTTACTGCACAAAGATTTTATGTAGGAAATCAGAGTCCATGCTTTATGTTAGATCATAATTTGTGATTTAGTGAGCTTAATAATGCTAAATTAGCGGCACAGAGATTTTATGTAGGAATTCAGAGTCTATGCTTTATGTTAGATGTTAATTTGTGATTTAATAAAATCTGTGTGTCGCAGCAAGTCTGTCGAGTGTAGGAGTCTGACATGTGTCTGATATGGTTACTTCACTTGTTTACCGGTGTCCAATTCCATCTAGCTTGGATTGGTGTTTTTTTTCTTTACCAAATTACATAAATATTTTGCATCATTTGTCTACTAGAGTTATATCTTATGCAATCGTCTCTTTTCATCCAGATTGTGTTACTATATTCCAGTAGAAAAATACTCAGTTCTAGCTTCAATGCCTGATGATTATTATTTTTATTGCTATTTTTTGTTCTTCTGTTGTATGTGATACTTTCTTCTGCAGAATCCTTCTGGAGCTCAAGAAAGAGCCAGCAATGAAGTTAACCCTAATAATAAATCTCTTGATAATGGGTTTACTGATCTTGAGCAAATTCTGAAGCAGAAGACTTTTACCCGGCAAGTATAATTTGGGAACTAGATTTCGATTTTTAATTTTTATTTACTTAGCTTGATGTTTTAAATTCTTATGTATGATGTCCACTAGTACGTTATAGAAGTTTAATATTTTAATTCTATCTATTTGTCTTGCCAAAGTTTCGTGGATAGGGACATGTCCCATGTAAATCAAAACGAACATGGCGTAAAACAGCAGATTGATTTTTTATTCTGGATTTCCATGTGCAAGTGTAACACCTATATGTGCCTGAAAATGTTAGGAGCATTTGATGGTTGTTGTAAGGGCTGCATCTTCTGTAATGTTAGATTGGTTTCTACTCAGAAGTATTCTCTTCACGAGGAATGAAGTTGGGATCATTGGAAATTGTGTCACCTCTACCTCTTGCGCGGTTCTCATGCATTCAACCAGATCAGGACCACCATTTAATGGCTCTCAGTAATCCATTGGGCCAAGACATGCCTGATGTTTTGATCCTGCCCGACATATTCATGCATATTTTGATTATTTGTCATTTTCTGTTGAATGCACCAACATTGTGGGGCATTGGATCACACTGGAGGATCTCCTAGGTTGCACCAATGGGAGGCTGAATGGCCTGCGAAAACATCTGACATGTATAGGGAGGACAACTTCCTATCTTGCTGTCCTCACATGGCTTCCTTTTGTCACTATCTTTTTCCACACAATGCAGTTTAAGTAACCCTTATTACAGAACTTGTTACAAAAGTTAGTGTAAGGAATTGCAATTTCTGTACAGAGCTGAAATTGATCGCCTGACAGAACTATTGCATTCGAGAACTGTGGATATTCCTTTGGAGGATGAGGAGAAAAGGTCTGAACCATGTACATCACAGCCGGTTGCATCTTATGACAGGCAGGGACCAAATACTTCATTACAAGAAAATGCGATTGAGAGCCGAAGAGTACTCGGAGGCATTTTGGCTCCTGCTGTTAATTCAAGTGTAAGAAAACAATTCAATACTTTTCTCCCCCTTTATTCAGAGTTTAACACAAACATGTTTCTGGTTATTTGTCCATATTTGTCACAAAGAATTTCTTAGTAAAAATAACTAAAGCTCCCTCTTTCGCATTTATTGACTAAAATGTTTTTCAGGTCCTTGAACAGGATGTTGCTTCACCTGCAGAGCTAGCAAAAGCATACATGGGTTGTAGGCCTTCCAAAATATCTCCTTCAGTGTTAGGTTCGCGTAATCAAACATTCCGGGAGGATGTAACTTTGCTGAACAGTCGACCGTTTCCTCAGAAGTCACCTGTTGCATCGCTTGCACCAAGGTCTTCTGTCCGTGGTGCTGGTTCTTTTACGGTCAATAATGTTTTTTCAACCCCATTATCGACCCCAAGACACCGAGGGAGATCTGCGATATATAGTATGGCTTGTACTCCATATTCCAGGGTTCATTCAATTGCTACTCCCATGGTATGCATGGTTTGAAATATATGTCAGTATTTCTTATTCTTTGTTCCCCAGGATGCAAAACTCATTGCTCACTTTCCAGGATGTTGGGTCCACAATGGATGGATATGCTGGACCATCAACATCATCTCAAAGGACATGGGAGAATAATACACTTTCTTGTAGTAAACAGGTAGGTTCAAATCCTGGAAATAATGAAAAATCTTGCATGCTTCGTATAATTGTTGATGTTTCTGATCATGTTATTGTTTTTCCTCTCATGTCAATTTGCAGCTCTTGAAGCGAAGGTGTTCAGTTTTGGATAACGATATTGGATTTGTTGGTCCTATACGTAGGATTCGTCAGAAGACTAGCCTAATCTCTCCAAAAAATAAGAGGTTATCGATTCCTGGAAGTCCTCTTTCTATTCCTGGAGATGTGATTGGTTCTGATGCTGAAGGTTCTAAGTTTTCGATTCAGAATACGTTTCTATTGGATGAACCCAAGCATAATTCCTCAAACATGGTTGTGGAAAATGGGGATAATAGCATTCCGAGTAACAGTTTTGCTTCTGTTTCTTCCCAGTCCAGTGAGATGGCCCGAAAAATATTGCAGCAGCTTGATAAATTAGT
>JAUPMG010000017.1:1099684-1120273 GCA_031762675.1 Pachysandra terminalis
CAGAAATGGATCCCGAAGGTCACAACTCGAGATTCGTGCCATCCCACCTAGGGATTCGGGTACACGGAGATCAGGGCATGACATGTATGTTAGTAACAATAATAAAATAACTTATTTAAAATGTTTGTTAAGCCAAACTTAACTCTTAAACAAGAAAAAAAAATCATTAAGAAATGAAACCTACAAACACACATAGAAAAGATCAAAACCAATTGCTTCGAAGTAAGGTTTATATGGGATTTTTGTTCGAAGGTATTAAATAAATATGAATTAACAAACCCCATAATGTTTACAACATTCTCATTCTAAATACCGTATCGTATGTACAAAATGGAATGCTCATAAACAAAAAAACACATGTTTGAGCAACAATTTCTATCCCATGTAATTGGCTCGTTCATGCCAGCAATTGCAACGAGTTGCCCACATCCTTTAATGTCACATTGTTAGTCCACAAGTGGCAAAACATGTAACTTACGTACATTAGGAGCTAATGTTGCTAGAACGTGATCTCGAAAAGGTTGCAAGTTCACTGAGTTTGTTCGCTCTTTCAATAACAGAAGTGCTTGCATTGCTACCTCACGACCTCTTTCGTAATGGAACATTATCATTCCTAATGCATATAGAGTATGGTTGTATGTTGAGGATGTCATTACAAGATATGGGTAGCCAGTGCCAATATCACCTAGACAAAAAAAGTAGCTCTGAAAAATTGTATGTTAGTATGAGTTTTTTTTTTTTTGTGGTTTCAATGATTACATTTCACAAACATCCAGATTTATTGATTAATAAAAACATAGAAAACAAAACAAAAAACATAACATGTTCCAAGTTGTAGTCTATTGCCATTCCAAATATCAGTGCCACTTCATAATTTTCAGCAGCAACGCATTCATCTAATAAATCCTTATAGGATTGGTGGAGCAATATTGTCATTAGCATTGTTTGATTAAACCGTATTTGATGCAAAACATACTTGCTATGGGTTACTTTATATAGTGCTCTACAGCTGCATTCATAAAATTTTCATTTTATTAGTAGGCTTGCAATGTTATTAAGAAAACAACTTTTACACATGATGGTCACCTCATCCTTAATGCAACCAAGTCTTCCCATCCAGTATTGGACTGTGCAACACGAGATGCTATCCCGATTGCTACGATATCCATTGGTAGTCGGTGAAGGCCCGGTCCAGGGTCAGCCGCAGAAATAGTCTGATAAATGAAATGATTATTAATTGGGTCCTACTAAATAAATTTCATTTTTATATTAAAGGACACAATGCGTATTGATTGAAAATTCTAAAAAAAATTAAAAACTCACATTGGTGTGACAAACTCCTCGATATCTTTGTCGATCCATTATTTATCGTGTATCCTTAATGATCAAAACATTAATGTTATAATGTAGTCAGTGCTAAAATAAAATCCTCATATTTGCTGCAGTCATCGTCAGCTTATTACATTATAATAAACAGAAAACTGATCTAAAAATATATATATATTTTGATTTAAAAAATCAAAAATCAAACCGAAATGTAATAAATAAAACCAAAAACCAAATAAAATAAAATTATATTTTTTTCCAGTTGTTTTTACAAAATTAATACCATTTTATATGAAAGTCATACACAGGAATATAATTGTTGTAAATTCTTTAAATATATATACAAGAAATGAAATTTTTTTTATAAATAATTTTGAATTCTAATTCAATTAAGTAACACAATGTATGGTCATCAATTATTATAATATAACGACATTTTGGACATTTAGAAAATATAGAAGAAGGAAAACAATACAAATTTTGGAGGGGAAAAAATACAAAACTGAAGTCTCAATTACTAATAAAATGCAATATATAAGTTCCCCAAGAACTTTCAAATGCCTGCTATGAAAAGAACCATTTCTTCTTTTACTCCTCGGATGCTGCTCCATGTTGATGCCATCTAGTGGCTTCACCACATAACTGATCGATTGACAATATTGATTTAAACTAATTGACTGGTGAGTCCTAAAAATTCTTTAAGAAAAATAAGTAATATACTTACTTGATGATTTATAATTAGTAATAAAATTTCAGGTCAACTACACACACACAAAATAACATTGTTCATACCATAAACAAACTTTGAATTGATCCTTTTTAGAAATTGAAAGTCTCAAGTAATCCCAGAAACTGCAAGAGAATGGTACCTCTAAGATTCGGCTATTTTTCATTGATTTCATCAACACCTTCAGGAACTATTTTCCAGAACTCATTGCATACAAAACAAACATTATCAAATTATCTGAAAAATTTGAAAGAAGAAGAAGAGTAATTGTCTGAGAAGTAAAAAAAAAAATTCCTTTCCACTGTACAATTAATGATACATTGTTAAAAAAAATGTAATTTGCACTTCAAATGTTATTGAAATTATCAACTGCCTATGATTGCCAAGTGGATATAGACCTAGTTTATACCTAAGTAGAGTTTTCTTCTCAACTTAGCACAGTTACAATAGCTTTGACTGGCAAGGAGAAGTAGCAACTCACAAGATAAACGTGTAATATGAATCCTAGATGAACTAGTACAGATGTAATAATACCTTTTTCAAATTCAAATTTGATTATCACTCTAAGTGTGATAACATACAAAACATGAAAACAGATTTGTAATTGTCATATAAAAACAATAAAGAAATGGAATGCAACAGAGGATTTGATCTCCTAGCAAGCATGTATACATAATTTTATAGAACAGAGATTTTTATTGCCCAAAAACTTACCTAGCAACCATGTATACATAATTTGTGATTTTATTCAAAAATATGATCCTACATTACTGATAGGATTAGTTGATTAGTAAATTAATGACCTAAAATTTACATGATATGCTTGTAGTTAGATGAATTGTGTAGATTGTGTTTTAGTGCTAAGCGAAAACATTTTTAACAGTAGAGAAAAATGAGCTGTAAATTCTATAGTTGTGTTTTATAATCTCAATTTCAGGTTTCAAGATAAAAATCATCAAAGTAAAAAATTAAATAAAACAAATTCAGTATTATAAGGAAAATGTGTAAGTTTCATCAGATATCAAATGATTATTTAATTAAAGAAGAAATATACAGATTAGATAAAGAACTCACCTGAAGATGCAAATGTAATCCAATCCAAATATAGCTGACTGAAACAAGGAAGTATCAATTTTTTTTTTTTCTTTTGAGTGGTAAATCATTTTATAGGCAAAGGTAAGTAACTGTTTTTATTTTGAAGATGAGGGGTTAATTGAAAATTATAAGCATGATAAGCATAGTAATTTTCAAACAATATGGATTTCATAATTTTCTTTGTGCACATATAAAAATAATTAACATGAATGATAATCCCAATGACATATGAAAGACAATAGAGGAAACAAAATTAGATACTATTACATATATTATCTATAGACATGCAAGCATGTGAATGTATGTATAAGTTTTTATGTGTTGAATAGAAAATTATACCTATGATAGCATAATTGCTATTAATCTAAATTTAAAAATTTTACTACTTTTTAAAATATAATTCATAGTGTAACTTATCTTAAACAAGGCTCTTGTAATTTCTGATCTCATACCAGATCAAAACCTGGTAAGAATTGCACAATTTGGAGTTTTGTTCATTCAGCCAACCACTTTAAAATTTCAATGTCCATTCATGCTAGGTTACATGAGGTCCAACTATGATTTTCTCAATTGTCATCAAGTTGTACCTACAGCAACAGGAATTTATCTACATATGATTTTTAGTCTCATGGATACGTTAAAAAGAATTTGGCGAAGAGTACCAGCTTCTAAATTGAAACAGGTGGTATTATAATTTGATTTCTCCATATTAGCACGTTTTTTCCCAAAGTATACAAATCATTGATCATCTGTTCATAGCAAATGAGTGAATAAACTCCAGGTTGAGAAGTGGTTATCCAGGAGTGGTTTGCAAGACTGAAATATCTATTACAAGCTTTGATTGTATATATAATGAGGTAAGGTTTAAACTCATTCAACTTAAAAATCATGAGATACACAAAAATTATTAGTTATTACATATTAAATTCTTCAAACAATTTAGATAACAAAAAGCATCTCACTTTTAGGATAATTTAATACACAAAAAGAACTTGTCATATCCAATTTTTCCATAGATAAATATCTGGTCTTTCCATAAAAAAAAATAATATTTAAATTTTTATCATTAGAAAAACTTCTCATATTCATCTGTCCAACTCTATGTACCTAATATGTTTCTAATGCTACTTTCATTGTCATAATGGGTTCATCTATATTTAGCAGCTTTTGAGCATTGGAGTTATATTCCTCCTTAAATTGCTCTAATTTGACATACTTAAAAAGTTGATATCACTTTATTCATTCTATATGTTTATAGCATATATAATTTGTTTCTTTTTCATAACATATGAGGTTTAATAGGTCCACATCTGCATAATATTGGGTTTTGATTTGGTATTGACTATGGAGTTTGTTTCTATGTCATGAAAATGGTCTGAAATCCAAAACTTGTTTTAGGTCCGGCTAGTGTTTTTGGTTATTTGATAAATTTCTCAATAGGAACACTTACCACAGCAGCAATAAACTGATTACTTCAAGAAAATATCGTTTGATAAATTCCTTTATTTAAGTGCTTATGAAAGCACTTATGGGTAAGCACTTACCCATTATTCGATTGTTCGTCACTCTTATGAATCATATTCTTTCATAACACGTACACCGATACAATCTTTTCCTCGAGAGAAGGTATCTGTTACTTTATTAGCCACAAGTCATACAACTGTATGAACAGCCTCAAGTTACATGTCTGAGTGCTTCCACAACCGAACCCAAAAAAATCCATCAAAAAGCATGGCAGCAACTGCTGCTTTAGCTACTGTGCCAACCCCATCTAGTTCTGCCCATTTACAAGACCCATTTAGAATATTTGGATCAGAAGCTTGTGACCACAGATGGGAATATATATGTATAATTGTTATGGCATATATAATTTGTTTCTTTGTCCATAACATATGAGGTTTAATAGGTCCATATCTTCATAATATTGGGTTCTAATTTGGTATAGAATATGGAGTTTGTTTCTATGTCATGAAAATGGTCTGAAATCCAAAACTTGTTTTAGGTCCGGCTAGTGTTTTTGGTTATTTGATAAATTTCTCAATAGGAACACTTACCACAGCAGCAATAAACTGATTACTTCAAGAAAATATCGTTTGATAAATTCCTTTATTTAAGTGCTTATGAAAGCACTTATGGGTAAGCACTTACCCATTATTCGATTGTTCGTCACTCTTATGAATCATATCCTTTGAATAGATCAAGAAGTATTAAGGAACTCTATGACTTTGCTAGTACAATCTACTCAGAAAAATATCTTATAAGGTTTGGTGAGGTCTGAACCTGCCTTTCAGGTGATGATTAATAGACCTAAGATTTAGCAATATGCATAGCAATCTATATTACCTTGATACAACTACAGTGGCTATTTGATTTGCCATAGTTTCAATGGATACCAGATACCCAGAATACCGGTTCCCGAATAATATAT
This sequence comes from Pachysandra terminalis, assembly GCA_031762675.1. Lineage (NCBI taxonomy): Eukaryota > Viridiplantae > Streptophyta > Magnoliopsida > Buxales > Buxaceae > Pachysandra > Pachysandra terminalis. Next base: position 1,105,261 of record JAUPMG010000017.1, read on the forward strand.
TTTTGTTCTAAATTTGTGGAAACGATCAGTAATCGGGTAGGGTTTGGGTCCTGAAGTGAACATAGGATGACCTTGCTATTACATTCTTGTGTACCAATTATGGAACTAATCAGTAAAATCTTCACATAAGAAAAACATAAGAAAAATAATAATTCCAAAATACAAATTTGAACTAAAAACAGGATAAAGTTTTTCTAATATGAATTGCAAATGTCATATAGATTCGTTACATTTCATGAGACCAAACATCTCCTTTTCCTACAGAATTCGGAAGAAATAATCTATGCATATCTTATGCTTGTCCCTAGGCATCGAGAGGACTCTCGTAATTGACAACCTTAATTTTAACACTTTCTTGTTTCTTGTATACATAATTATATATATATATATATATATATATATCGAATGGTTTTAGCATTCCCTCGGACAAATGCATGAACCTATACAAAGGGAAAAAATAGGATTAGAACTAAAAAGCATATTAGTATGTAGAATATAAAGAACATTTTCTCTAATATATACATATTTACCTTCTTTAATGACACTTGATACGGATTGCTAATTAGATGATCGTTTATTTCCTATCAATTGCTCATTCTCCATGCTCCTTAAACATTAAAAAAAAAATCCAAAATACAAAATTGGAACTAAAAGCAGGATAAACTTTTTCACATATGAAATTCCAAATCTCATAAATGTTCATTATATTTTATGAAATTGAAATTACATCTCATATCTCCTTCACATATATCTTAAATTATCATTCAAGAAAATAGTTTAAAGTATTTGCCTAAATGAATATCTTTTCCTGAATAATAATTTTAATAATTAATAATTATAATGTTCAAGGAAATACTTTAAACTATTTTCCTGATATATAATCTAATTAATTAGATTCAATATGGATTTCATAATTTTCTTTGTGCACATATGAAAAATAATTAACATGAATGATAATCCCAATGACATGAAAGACAATAGAGGAAACAAAATTAGATATTATTACATATATCATCTATAGATACGCAGGCATGTGAATGTATGTATGATTTTTTATGTGTTGAATTGAAAATTATACCTAATGATAGCATAATTGCTATTGATCCAAATTTTAAAATTTTACTGGTTTTTAAATAATTCATACCTAATGATAGCTTAATTGCTATTGATCCAAATTTTAAAATTTTACTGGTTTTTAAATAATTCATATCGTAACTTATCTTAAACAAGGCTCTTGTAATTTCTGATCTCATACCGGATCAATGTCCATTCATGCTTAGCTTAAATGAGGTCCACCTATGATTTTCTCAATTTTCCTTAAGTTGTACCTACAACAACAGGAATTTATTTACAAATGATTTTTAGCTTAAACTGCGAAGTATAAATTCATAAATATAACCTAATAATATTAGGTGATCGTTGTTTCCTCATATAAAGAGGTAGAAGCACTTCGAAAACTATCGAGATTTACATTGTAGATTGTTGTTTCAAAGTCCAACTTATCCAGATTTAAGAATTTAAGGCTGAAAACAAAAGAACATTGAACTTCATTGCCAATTCATTACAAAATATATTCATTTTATTGATAGTATTTATTGTTTGTTTTGCAGATCACACAAATTTGACGAGTCAAATAAAAACTGTTAGGTATTCTATTTGTGCAGTTCAAGGAGCCTGTTGCAGATTTCGATTAGCTGAAGGGGCTGAGGTTTGCGCCATAAAGGAAGCGGTGAGGCTTGCATAAGAGGTAGGCTGGAAAAAAAATTCTGATAGCAAGCGATTGTAGAATTGCAGTTAAGTTTTTGGAAGATGGAGATGCAGAGGTGGAATGGCAATCGTTGGATGATCTTCAGGAGACTTGGAGACAAAAAGAATTTTTTGATTATATAAAGTTTGTACATATATATAGGTCTAGTAATACCGTTGCTCATTTCATAGCTCCATATTGTAAAAACCATATATGTGCTCTTAGGTGGTCAAATGTTATTCCTCCTTGGTTATTGAGTTTTATACAGGAAGAAACAGTTGATATTTTTGCTTAATATAATACATTCCTGCTTTAAAAAAAAAAACTTTTAACAACCAAACGAACAAACATGTATATCTAATTCATAGGATATCCATACACATGCCTGCCTATCCACATACACACACTCAAACTAAATTCCGAATGATAGTCAAGTAACGTATTCTGCACAAAAAAAAATAGGATTATCTAAATATGAAGTCAAAAATAAGAAAGAGGAGGTCAATCAAATAGAATAAGTTAGATATGTATAAACGGCACTTAGATTCTTTGTATAGATATAGAAAAACAATTTAAGGTTATAAAAAATAAATAAATAAACCACCTGTGAGTTGCAAAGAATGGAGCAAACACCAAGGACTCTACTGCCATGAGCTTAATACGGATGTTGAGAGGACCAGAAGTGTCCAAGGGTGTCCCCAATTATTGCAGCCTTATGTGGGTCCGATCTCTTAAGATCTAGTGTTCGTGCATGTTCAGAAGCTCCAGCCAACAGAAACCAGACAACAACTTATAGGATAGAGAATAGAAAGTTAACAGATTGCTCTAGAATCCGAGTACCAGAAAGCAGACAACTTACTTCTATATATTCTTTGCATTGTCCCAAGCACCACCTGTGCTTCATTCCCAGGAAAAAAAAAGGGCACTACCTTTGTTTGAAGCTGATATGGCAACCTGCAAGCAAAGATCAAATTCATTTTTGTGTGTGGAGTAGAAAGTTTATATAGATCTTAGATGGTGAAGGCCAAAAGGCTAAGTCAATCTCTAATTAAAACTAAATGTTACCAATCAAATTAAATACAAAGACAAAATGTAACGGAGTCAATTATAATAATGTAAGGACAACCAAGAGACTTTTGAGAACATATATAACGGCTGAAAGAAGAAATTATTGAGATTAAGTAGATTTAATTGAAGATAAGAGACCTTTGATATTAACTACGGGTAAGGACCGGTTAAACTTCCAAAACCACACACATTAAGTAAGCAGATTCCACATCATATCCAATAAGTAATGGCTAAAGGTTATAATGAAGAGATCCATTTGAAATAATAATTAATAACCAAATATAAGGACAACCGGAAGGGAAAAAAATAGGACGACCAAAATTTCTTCTTTTTTGCTTTTAGGAGTAGTAAAATGTACCAGAATGGACTGGATTTGTATGTATACAAGAAAAAATTGAGTACCTTAAATTTTTTTGTTGGTAGCTTGGTAGGTGAAATTTTTTCATTACATCATTAGCGAATCCATTCAATTATATGGTGTCATACCGAAACTATGTTTATTTTCGTCTGATCCGAATTATTTTTGAAAATAAAATTGTGTTGGAGAAGGATCAGATTAGTGGAGAGATTCAATACAACTAAGCTCTGCTAAGAAAAAAAAAGAACGAACCTAAGCTCTAAAAGAGAACAAAGCTAAGCTCTGCCTAAAAAGAAAAAGAAAAAAGAACACAACTAAGCGACAAGCTTTTCGAACGCCTCCGATTGTTGACGCGTTGAAAGCTCTATAGTCTGCAATCCCTTCATCATTAACCTTCTCATTCTCTGACAACACTCTTCTCACAACTTTCAACACAACCACAACCAAAACCAAGTAGCCAAGAAAGGAAGAGACGACGAGATTAGGGTTTGCAGTGAGAACTAAGGGAGAAAGAAAGAGGGAGAGAAAGAAATGGAAGAAAGTTTTAGAGGAAAAGAGGTAAGTGAAAAGAGGGAGAGAAAGGTTAATGATTCGTACAACTAAGTTCAAATTTCAAAATTTAACATAATTTTTTCCTTTTTTTATTTATTTTAAAACGAAACGGATGGGCGTCCTCTCATTTCAATTAGTTTGCATGTGAGCAACACGAGAGTGTGTAAGAGACGTATGGCCCTCATATGTGGATGCTGCAACCGATGTTGCAGCCCTATGGCTGCAAACGAGAGCATTTCGTCTGATCTACGAGCCTAGACGATTTGTTGCACCCCGTGTTGAAATGCTTGTACCCTTCTCTGAAATGCTTGTACCCCAGTTATAATGTATTAGGTACAAGCATTTCAACGCAAGGTACAAGCATTTCAACACGGGGTGCAGCAAACCTTCCAGACAAAACTCCCGTTGATATGCTCTCGCTTCAGACGATGTAGCCCCTAGATACAGACGGTGGGAGAAAAGAGAGGGAAACAAATGGTGACGTCATCCCACTCTGCCCTTATATTTATTAAATATTTCAGGATTTTGGTGGATCTTGAACAAGTGTGACTTGACAAACAATAGAAATCTCTTGTTTAATTTTTAGAGAGTTGCATCTTTTAACAGTCTGCCTCATTTTTTAGGTCGGTTAATCTCGTCTCCTGAGTTATTTGGGTTCTCTAGACATACTAAAATTGCGACATTGACTCTAAATTTGAACAAAAGAGTTCTTCACTCCATGACTTTCTCCAAAGATTTAAACTTGATGAGCAGACGGCTACCAGCATTGACGACGCAGATGAGTCAGTAGAGAAGGAAACTACTCTTCTTATGTGTGTGCACCAACCACCAGTCTTCTTACTCCGGAATTGATGATGCAAATGAGCTAGTAGAGAAAGAAACTACTCTTCTTGTTTGTGCACCTACCACCTATCTTCTTACTCCGGAATGGACTACATCCAAGAGCTTGCCTCACTTGCCTCGTTGTTGTAATAAGCTACCCGAAGCTTTTTGAATCGGAGCAAGTTGGAAGTATCGACCTTGTTGATATCCGAAAAAGAAGTAAATTGAGGACAACAGACTGAAGATGATCAACTCCAACAAATGAAGCAGACATATATTTGATTAAAGCCAATGAGATCAAAGATCAACGAGCCCAATGATGAAGCCGATATGTAGCTTGCCAAAGCCAATGAAGCTAGATATCAACAACTAGAAAGATGAAGCTGACGGGTAGTCGACTAAAGCCAAAGAGACTGAAGATGATCAACTCCAAAAGATGAAACAGGCATGTTCTGATCAAATGAAGTCAAGTAGACAGAAGATCAACAAGTCCGACAATGAAGCTGAAATGTACCTGCCAAAGACAATGAGTCCAAAGATCATCTTTATATCCCCGCTTAATAACATTGCACTTTCAAGTTATCGTGCTTCGAGAGCTTTTAAGTTTGCAGCCCTTCGATTTCACTCGGTGAAATCTCATTATCATTCACCCATCTTTATCCTTTCACTTAAGGGGAATGTAAATTTTTTTATGTGACTGAACCTTTCCAAGTTGCCTATGTACCCAAATAGGGATCAAGTCAAAAGTAGTTCAAAGCACACTTTTTTCGTCTTTTTTTTTTTTTTACTTTCTTTTCTTTGATTTGGTTGCCCTCTTTCTCTTCTTTCGACTCTTTCTTGGTCGAGTTGATTGAGCTTTAGTCAAATGCGGGTTCCTTCTTTTACAACGATTAACCAGCGTCCAACCTTCATTGTCTGGTTCTGCCTTCTCACATTCAGTTGCATTCATGCCCCCAGTCATCAATGCTTGAACGGATTTCGTCTCTTCCACCTTACTAAATACATCAGCAGTTGGATTGCAGAGGCTTCGCTGTCTTAGCAGAAACGTAGGGAGAAAAGACCCGAACGTAATGGTGACAAGATTTTATGTGGCCACTTCTTCTTCATTGTCAAGGACAATTTTTCCTTGGCAGGCAAGATCCAAAATCTTCTCTTTCAAGACAAAGCATTTTTCCAGCGGATGGCTAACCATCTGGTGATACGTACAGTAGTTCGAATCGTCTACCCGACCGACCTCTTCAGGGCATTTTGGTTCTGGCAGCTCGATCAACTCCAATTTCAAAAATTTGTTTAGCATCTCTGGGACGTTAGAGTCAGGGAACGGATATTACTTCTCTTGTAGCTTTTTCAATGTAGCTCTATTCTTCTTTCGATTATCTTGGAAATATGCTTTTTGAGGTTTGGCCGAAATCTTCACTGGGGTAATATTTATGGCCATAAAGTCCTCCGCCTTGATGGGGTTAATATAAGATTTACTCTATTTGCAGTTCTCCTGCTTTTCTTTACCATTACGTGGCTTTCCACGGGGATATTATGACCTTCATTAGCTTGTATGCTGAGCTCCATGTCATAAGCACGTGTAGCAAATTCTTTGAAAGTTCTTGGTCTTATCCCTTGGGGAATATATCAAAGTCCCCAATGCATGCCTTGAGTGCCCATCTCGATGGCAAATATTTCTGAAAGTCGGTCTTTGTAGTTGAGACTAAGATTACTCCATCAGTTGATGTAGTCAATCACCAGCTCTTCCTTCAATTGTCTGGAATTGGTAAGTTCAATCATGCTGACCGTGCGTTGAGTATTGTAGAAGCGGTTGAGGAATTCTTTCTCCATTTGCTCCAAACTATCAATGGAGCTTGATTCAAGATCTGTGTACTAGTCGAAGGCATTACCCTTCAAGGATTGCACAAACTGCTTGACAAGGAGGTCGTCATCAGTTCCAGCGTTGTTGCATGTTTCGACAAAATCGGCTACATGTTGTTTTGGATTGCCCTTTCCATCGAATTGCTGGAATTTTGGTGGCTAGTATCTTCAACTGGCTTATTCGTTGAGTGTATAGCGTAACATACATGTGAGAATGATGGGAACCTCCTTCATACGTGTCTTGGATTGTGCTCATAATCAAGTCTTTGAGCTGGCTTGCTTGAATGGAACCATCAAGAGAAAGCGAAGCCTCGTTAGCAAGACTGTTTCCTTTGTTTGAACCTTCTAGAATATCCTGAGGATCCAGTTGGGGTGTGAATGCTGGTGGATTCACTGGTCCATGGCTTGATTCTCCGACAGCTTCGAGCTTGCTTGTGAGTGTAGCAAATGGACGTGCTTTTCTTCTAAGGATTTCGTGAGTCTTTAATGGCCTTAGCCATGGCAGCAAGCTATTACTCGATTGAGACACCCTAGATCATCTTGACCGGCATGACAACAAAATAGGAATAGTTAATAGAATCCAAGGGCCTTGAAGGAGTATATCTCGGAGTTTCACAAGGTGATGCCAGTGTAGAACCTGTGCTTAAGCTATTGTCATCTTTAGACAAGGATGCCTTGCACCCAAAATCTAGCTCTTTTGAGAGTGTAGGATGAGAGAGTATCCTCTCAGCTGACTGAGCAACCGACTCCTTTGCTCCCAACGAGGCTAAGGAGATGACGAGGTTTTCAAGTTGGGTTGTACCAAAAGCTGGAATTGGCCTTGATAACAAAGACGCTGTTTGAAGTGGCTGAGAGATAGATTTTGCCTTGCTTCGTGTCACCACATCGATTTTCTGAGTGTTTAGACTTGATCCAGCTTTGAGAGGAGCCATAAAGTCGGATCTTGTTGGCTTGGAAATTGGATTTTCAACAGCATCCTTCAGTAGAGGGTTGGATGGAGTTGATCTAAGAGCCATGGAAACTTGCTTGAATCTTGAACTTGGAGGAAGTGAAGAGATGAGAGGTAGAGATTATCCCACCAGGCGTGCCAAATTTGTAAATACAAATTTTGTTTATCGAGGATTCAAATAACAAGATCTGTATCATAATCAACTTTATTTAATATGTGAGATTAAAATCTCTACGGATTTTCTTTGTACGAAAGAAAAGATCCTCTGATTCTTCACTTCAGGGGTCTTCAATCCAAGGGCTGCAATAACTTAATCTTGGGTTGATGCGAAGTCTCCAGCTTGATCTTCGGGCTTGTAGACTTATGGAAGATGTGAGTCGAAAGCTTCGTCATGATGTGGATCTCTGGGCTTTTGAGCATATTCAGAGAATGAAGAAAATGAATCTCCAAGTAGGCTTGAATGTTGTATTTTGGGGCTTCAAATCTATAGTTCTTCAGGTTTTCAAGAGTGCTTTGATGAAGACGAGGGCCAGCAGACGTGATTCTCGAACTTCAAGATGGGTATAAGTGTCCTTCACTCCGAGCTTTAAGCGTAATCAGTTGTGGAGCTTTTCTCCTTAAGAAGATCCTTTGTAATGGCGTATTCCTTCTTTGTAAAGATGATTGTGAGAGATTAACTCTTTGCAAAGAGTTCTTCTCTAAGGCTTTAAGTAGGCCTGTCAACGGGTCGGATTCGGGCTGGATCGCAACTGATCCGAGTTCGATCCGATAGCAAAATCCGAAAATCCAAATCCGACGGATCATGAAATAGGTGATCCGAATTCGATCTGATAGTGAAATTGAATATCCGAATCCGATCTGATCCGATATATATATATATATATATAATCGGACAATATCGGATCATTATCGGATCGGATCAATACATATTCGAGTTCGATCTGATTATTAATCGGATCGGATCCGATCACTAAAATCCTCTACCGAATTCGGCTTTTTCGGATCCGGATCATGATCCGGTCTGTTGATAGGCCTAGATTTAAGGCTTCAGCAATCCTTCTCCTTGGCTTATGAGCTTTCAAGGATGCAGATCTTCAAGGTGTCAGAGCTTCAGTAGTCTTATCCTTGGCTTCTTCCTTCTAAGCAGTAGCATTTCTTCTCTTTCGCCTTCTGTCCAGGCTTTAGGGGAACAACACTTCTTCTCTTCTGCTTCCCCTCCTGATTTAAGAGAAAGGAGCCCTATTTATAGATGTAGAGAGGGTAGAGTCGTGTAATTCTCCACTACTTAAAGATAATTATCACAATTTAGAGATAAATAAAAATTAAGTAGATAACTCTTTGTGGGACCCATCAAGAGCAATTTACGTAGCTCTTTTCCAAAATCAAAGATTCTATTTTCTTGTTTGAGGATTCTTATCTCTAAGTGGGGTCCACCTTGTGAGATCGTGCCATGTGGCATATTTCGATATCAAAATTTTGTGTCTACAGTAGGTTAAGTATGTGTTATAATGATGAATTATGGTATAAAAGTATTGCGTTTTGTAGGTAATATTGTTATATGATGTGTGATATAAATATTTCTATACATATATGTGTGTTCTTGATGGTTTTAATCGAATTTTGTGAAGCTTCGTACCTTCAGTATACTCCTTGGTATACTGAAGGGCTTGCCAAGATTTTGGACAGCTTCGATATGTACCTCGGCATACCAAAGACTCTGCCAAAGTCTCTGTGTGTTTAATTTTGTGTTTCGGGATGGTTCACCGAACCTACTTTGGTATACCGAAGGGTCTGCCGAAACCCTTCGGCGTACCTTCAGTAAGGGGTTCAGCATACTGACAATTTGGAAAGTTGTCCAATGAAGGTGAAATTTTACAGAAAGCATGCAAATATATTAAATAAATTGAATATGATGTATGTTTACAGATTTGATAAGTATTTAACATAATAATGCTTATCATTAAGATTGTGCCTATGTTCTAAATGACATATGTGGGTTTGGTTTTATGTTCAATATAATGGAAGGGTGTGTATATTGTGATTTTAATTTCATATCATGTAAATTTCATTGATATTGTTGCTTGCATAAGATTTTGCGCATGTGACTGATGTTTTGATTGATTTCATATGACTTGAGCATTGTGACTTGGGTAAAGTCCAATGAGTTTTGACTTAACACCTAGATTCCCTAAGGAGGAATTGATGAATATGATAAAGAGGATATAATGTATGTGATTATTTTGTATGTGTCCTTAAGACATCCATGGGGATAGCCATTTGCATAAGAGATGTTAAGGGTGCAGAATCCTAGTTGATGTGGATATGCTCAAGTGGTTATTGTGTGACATGCTCCATGGGAATATCCATAGCATATGAGAGATGCTTGAAGTGGATTATTCCATTATGAGATGGTCAGGGTTAGCACAATGGTGTCATAAATATATATATGTTTGCATTCATGTCATAACTGTAGGATGGAAAGGTTAAGTAAGGCCATGGGGGTTCATGGAGGGTACGTAGATACTCTTGGTCTTGGATCCTTGGGTTTGAATTCCCTAAAGGTGAAAATAGATGAGGGGAATTGAGCCCTTTGGGTTGAAAGTCCCAAAAAACCACATTGTCCACGCGGGATATAAGAGAGTGTTACCCGACTATATTAGACTTGGGTACCAAGGAATGAGTGCTTGGAGGCAGTTGATCCTTGCTAAAAATTGGATCGTTCTATTCGGTGGGTAGCCATAAGTCTGGCAGGTTTGACATGGCTACTCTTAACTAAACCTAATCACAGTGCATGCATCTAGCATCTAGGTTGTTTTGTTGCATTATGCATGACTCATTCTTGCATGATCATCTTGTGATTTTATCATAGCACATTCATTCTTCATATCATCACCTCATTATCATTGTTTACATTCTCATGTAATGTACTATTTTTAGATATTAATATAATCAGTTGAGTAATATGTGCTAATTTACTGTTATCATATATATGACATAATGATTGCATGTTTATATGAGTTCGATATGGGTGCATTCTATTTATGTTGTCGATTGTGTGTGTTACTTACTGGGCCTCATAGCTCATGCCTTTTTATGCGCTGTTTGTCAACAGGTTAAAGAGATGGGATGAAGTGGGGGATGCATATTAGAAGCAATATGCTTCTTCAAGTATAGGGCGACAGCAGGTGGCAAGGGTGGATCCTGCTGATTCTGACTAGTTGTTTTCTTTCTACCTCATGTCATCTAAAGAGTTCCCTAATGGAGTCTCCAATAATGCAGGTACGGTTTTTTGTGTAGAGGCGGTATGCTTCCTCATGTATGCATTGTGTCTGTCCTCGAGAATGAGGGTATATATAGCGATGGAAAAGTAACGCTTGTTACGATTTCTTTAATGGTTATGAAGACTATGCATCCAGGATCCTCCTTTGAATGAGGTTGTCCGGGGCAGGCCTCGAGCAACGGGCCTCTGTCTCAGGCCTCTAACCCACAGACCTATGGTGTTCCCCTGAAATTATCCTCTCGTAGGATCGAGAGCTATAGTTCTGATGCTTCGCATAAATGACATGTGGCATGGAGTAGACCGTCCATCTGACCAATCCATTTGGGTTGTCTACAAATGGACAATCAACTCCTTTTTTCGGTAAGTGAAGAAGCCGCTTAACGCCTGACTGCACGAGCGGTGTGTCTGCCTATGAAGTCTACCTGTAAGACATCTTTGATGAAGTCCAGAGTGGATTCATACACTGTGTGGAGAGCATCATTGGAGATTGCCATATGCGCAAGATGATCAGCCGCACCGTTGCTCTCACGCCAAACATGTTGGACCTTTACTTCTCCTCGTCAATTGCGAATGAGTTTCTTTAGATGTTCTATCATCTACCCAATGTCAACCGGGTAGACTCCACTGTTGTTGATTGCATCAATGATCACTTTGGAGTCACCTCCAAGTATTACCTTCTCATTAGGGAAGCTGATGACAATTCAAGCCCCATCTATAAGCATGGATCGCATTTTTGTCCTCATAGAGTAAACATACTTGGGTATATCTAGCTTTTTCCCATACACACATCGAAAAAGTGCAAGTTCTCACTATATGGTCAACAGTTTCATTCTGTGCTTTACAAACCGGACACTTTGGGTCCATTTGGATACCCCTTTTTATGAGGTTATCCACTGTTGAGAGACAATCCAGCATGAGTTTCCAAATAAAATGTTGGATTCTAGGTTGGCACTGTATTTTCCATGCGCTAGCTAGTTTCCTTACTAATTGGGTGAAAGGCCCACGTGTCTTGATTTTGCCTGACAAGAATGATCGCAACCTTGATAGAGAATTTGTTATCATTTTCAGTGTCCCAATAAAAGGGTATGTCATTATCACTCGAAAGAACTAGAACCAAATAAAAGTAGCCCCAAAGTTTTTTCGGGATATTTTCTTCTATCATGCTCCAGTTCCAGCCATTTTGGTCATTAAAAAAATCTTTAGTGGTATGTCTTTCATTGATGTTTTGTAGCTCTTCCCTACTGAGAAGATCACTAAGTGGTCGGGGTGACTTTCCATCGAATCCCCTTATTCAAAATATCTCTGCCTTTGAGAATGCCTTTCCAATCCTAAGAATCTGAATTTTTGCGCAATGTGGAGAGAAAATTCTGTCCCTTTAGATATTTTTTCTCAAAGAGACTGATCCAACGTTTGTTTTTTTAATTAATAAATCTCCACGCCAGTTTGGTTTTCAAGGCGATGTTTAGGTCCTGGCCCCAAAAGAGGCCCAAACCCCCAGCCTTCTTGGGGGTGCAAACTTTATTCCAGTTTATCCAATGAATCTTATTGGTGCCATCCGGGTTGGACCAAAGAAAGTTTCTTTGGATCTAGCCAATTTTCCCAGTAACACTCGAAGGTAAATTAAAGCAAATCATGATTTGTTGAGGGGTGGAAGAGAGAACAGTCTTTATGAGGGTAGTTTTACCTGCAGGGCTGAGAAGTTTACCTCTCCATCCCTAAATTCGACTTTTGATTATGTCTAACATTGGTGTGAAAGCCGCCTTTGTGACTTTGCCCGTGATAAGTGGAGCTCCTAGGTATTTCTCATTGTCCAACATCAGTTGGACGTGCAGGCACCGGCTAAGTGCACGTTTCAACCATTGTGGAAGATTCTCGGAGAAAAACACCGAAGACTTGGAGAAGTTGATTTTTTGTCCCGAGGCTTCACAATACTATTCTAAGAGATCAGTGATTTTCCCTGTCACGCCCCAAATCCGAGTTATATGATCTCGAGGATTATCAAGGGAATGACCTTCGGATCCAAAACCATGGATGCGGCCAAACCAACAAATAACCTGTGATTCAACAGAGCATACTAAATACAGCGGAAGTCTGATAAAATTTAAACATTAACTTGGTCCTACAATAGTAAAATCCAAATCAAACCAATGGTTACATTGTCACTACCCACTAAGGGTCAAACAGAATTAATAAAATCTAAGAAGTTCATCAGTAAATCCTAATCCTTCAAGTTTCCATATCTTATTCATAGCTAGCTACTGTCTCCGGTCCTGGTTCCTGTCACCTGTCTAGGGGTCCACCTGTTTCAACATACAGGTGAGCTTGGAGGCTCAATAGGAAAATTCCAAAGTAACTACAGCAGTTATTTTCATAATCATGTAATGAGTCATGTTAATTCATGCAATACATAGAACATCTTAATATTCCTTATCATGTAATCATGTAATCATCATAGTCAACAAATCAAGATTATCATTATCCTGTCATTCTACTCATTTATTATCATCACAATCTGTCATAATTTCCACAATTCATAGTTTATCTTTTTTTTTTTTTGATCAACAATTCATAGTTTATCACAACATCCTGTCATAGTTCTCAAATATTCACCATCACATTCAGAACCATTATTGTAATGACCTGAATCTATCAATCTTGATTTCTATTTATTAAAAATAATAATTAGGATTTTATTAGATTTATTTGGACATTTTTCATAATTTAAATGTGATAATTAATGAATTAATTAGAACATTAAGGCATCTTTCCTAATAAAAATATCAATTTAGGGATTTATTAGTAATTAAGGAACTTATGGGGAATTAAGTGTAAACATAATTTGAAATTCAAAAATGGTCATAAGAAGGTGTGTATAGTGGGGGAGGGAAGTGGGGAGATGGAAGGAAAGCTTCCATAACCAACTTCCTCACTTTCCCCAAATTCGTGAGAGACAAGGAGGATTTTCCTGATGAGAGTTTAGAAAGGAAGTGAAGGGTAGAGACAAAACCCTAGCCATCCAACATTGTGGAGAAGAAGAGGAGGAAAATAGGAAGAAGGAAGAAGGTGAGAATGGAATAATCAGAAAAGAATAAGAGGAACCCTAGATCTAGATATCAGGGCAAGAAAGGTAAGTCTCATTTTCTGTATGTCATGTGATTTCTGATTTGGTGTATTTACATTAAAATGTTTGATGATTTGTTTTGGATTTGTATTCTTCGTTGATATGAGTGTTTAGTCAATTTGATTGATGATTTAAATGAAAATATTTAATTTATGTGCTTTAGAATATATCTGATTTGATTTCGTAGCATTTGGGGAAACCCCAAAACCGATCTGGAACTAATGTTCTGAAATCCATCGGCAGGCACTGGTACACCGATGAGCCTACCGAAAAAGACCAAAAAACACAGGGTGGCCTCCACCGGCAGGCACCGGCACACTGGTGAGCCTGCCGACAGGGGCCTAAATTGCACTGAAATACCCCAGCTGTAGGCACTGGTACACCGGTGAGTCTACCGATGGAATTGAAATTTGGAATTTTGATGGATTTTGATTTGGGATTTGTGCCACATGACTTGGGCATGATCTTTGGAGTCAAGGTTTGATCTGAAGGCTTTAAATTACCTGCAGGGAATCAACCTTGAGCTCCACAACAAGTTGGTTTGGTTTGAGGTTTGTGCCATGTGGTTGAGATGCAATCTCTTGGAATCAAAGGATGGTCTGGAGGCTATAGCCTACCTGCGGGGAATCACCTTTGAATTCCATGGCACACCCTACACTATATACTAGTTTATTGACTTGACCTTACCCTGGAGATTGTGCACTCTACGTACTTGGAAATTAGAAGGTGCAATCTTAATATAGTTTTGAATTGATTTGTATTTGGAGAAAGGATACATGTGATGTCATTCAACGGATTATTCGTGTGTATGGCAGTACGAATAGCTTCCGAAGGGTGTTATCACTGAAAATCCTACTGCTACACATGAGTATATCTTGTCTGGTCAACCAGGCAGCGACAGATTGAGTTATAAACATATTAGCTAGCCTGGTCATTCGGGCAGCGGCGGATAGAGTTAATGATGTTGTTTTGATTTAGTTTTATCACTGTTAGGAAACTTATGATGGGTTCCAATTGGATTATCCGCGTGTATGGACGTATGGATAGTTTCCTATGGGAATTATCATTTGAATCCTAAGTTAATAATTGCATGCCTATTAAGCCTTTGTTGACTGTTAAGTAAACCCGGGAAGAGAAAGTCGGGGGATTCCTTGCGAGGTTCTCTAAAGGTTGACTATACACCTGTGGGTTGAAATCCCCACTTAAACTAGTAAGGACCATCTGCGGGGTTCCTTAAGGTTGACTATACCTATGGA
>JAUPMG010000017.1:1125196-1145976 GCA_031762675.1 Pachysandra terminalis
CTCATCATTTATATACACAAAAAGAAGTCAAGATATGACCCTATTTAATCAAGTTCAAGACTTCAAGTGAAGTGATCGTCATTCATCATAGAATCATAGATGATAGATCGATGATCAATCGAACAACAAAGCACTAAACAAACCACGAGTGTATATATAAATATAATTATATATTATAGTATGAAAGTAAAATCAAAGTAATAATACCCATTGATAGATTGGGTATTGATACATATCATATAATGATTTAAAGTCATTTGATTTACTTTTTATATGCAAAACATGAAAAAATAGACTTACCTCAAGCCGGTTTAAAATCACAAAAGAATGGAAGAATTAGAAGAAATTAGGGGTTTTCAACCCTTTATTTTAAAATTGTTGGGACGGTGGGTAATTAATTTACATTCCAAAAAAAAAAAAAAAAAAATCATCATTTCGCCGATATTTCATTAGATTTCGTGGACATTTCGCTGACATTTCACCGAGATGGTGTAAAGTAGGAAATCTGGCGAATTACGCCATGATTTCGTACCACCAGCTCAGAACTTAGCGAAATTTCGCCTGCATGCGGCAAAATTTAAAACCATGTTGAGTACTCTCCAAACTATGAGGATAATGATTCCATGATTACAGTTTCATGATATACTTTGGAAAGAACATTCACCGTATCTTTTTCTCTCTCCTTCTCGAACTACTTCTTTTCATAAGCGTTAATCATAAATTCATAGCGTCCAATGTTTAGTTCTCACTTCTCAAATCCCCCAACTTATTTTCCTTAATCGTTAACTTGCTTTATGCCCTATTATCTCTTTACGCCTTATAAAGAATAAACTGACATACTCTTTTTTTTTTTGATTTAGCACTTATTGGTAAATTCAAAGAAAACTCTGTGTCTTTAATTTTATTCATATTATTTGAAGCCAACATCTACTCTTTAAAAATTACAAGCAGGGGATTTTCTTTGTCAATATTGATACTATTGGGATCATCTTGTTTGTCTAATTAGGCTTTGTGTTTCTTCAGATAATTTTCTATTCTGGTCAATTGGGTGGCTAAAAGATTTTTCTATTCTGATCTTTAAAAATCTCTCTTTATACATGCCTTGGGTGGGGCGACTCTTTGTACCCTTTTCTGTTCACTCTAGTTGGTGAGCCTGTAGGATAATTGTTTAGATGGTTGGGAGAGTGGATATCATGGTGGAATTTTGCGTAGGGCTGATGGATTGCACATTCTCAGTTTCTGTTCGTAGGTGAAACTATCCTGATTTTTCCAACCTAGGGAGAAACCATTGTGCTTGCAATGTGTACCAAGACTAGTTGTCACTCATCCTAAGAAGAACCAAAGCCTGCTTCCACCCTCCCCAAAATCTTCGCCATCCTTGATGGCATCAGGGAAAGTCTGAGGAAAGGGTAGGTTATCCTAAAACACGGGTTGCTGCTGCCAAATGCTTTATGTTATGAGGAAAGTTTCATTTAGTACTTGTAGGCTGTTACTTTGCTACTAACAATGTAGGTCCCCTTTTAATCAATTTAGCATGCATGAAAAATTTCATTGTTTCATCTGTACTTCATCAGTTTAAGATAATGAACATGAATGCAGACAAACATGTAGGTATGTTACACATTGGAATATTTGGCTTGCTATTATCCTGGTGCTGATGTGTACAAAACCTTATTTTGTGTGTCCTTATGCGCTATGCATGTCTATTTGTGTGTGCATATATCCATAATTCCGTATGTCAATGTACATACATACACATAAATACACACACACACATTTATATATATGAGTATGGATATGTATATATGAGTGAGTAGTGGTTTTAAGTCTTGCATTGATGTATACTATACCTCTTGCAGGTGTTGCGAACCGCGTTAAGCAATAGATTGGCTAAAGTGCAAGGATTCTTATTTCGTGCTGCTTTTCTTCGACGTGTACCATCATTTTTACGTTTGATCGTTGAAAATCTTATATTATGTTTTCTCCAATCAACCTTGCTTTCTACTTCAAAATACATTACAGGGACATTAAGTTTGCGGTTCAGAAAGATATTGACCAAACTTATCCATTCACATTATTTTGAGGTAATTATGGCCACAATTTGTAGATGTAATGTCCACTGTATATATTAATATTTTGATATCCATTAATTTTGTTTTCCTGTTTCTTATTTGGTGAAAGGTATTCTGTTTTGTCATGACTCACAACAACTTTCATTGACTCTTGTGGCAGGGCCATTTTTGCCACATGGAAGAATGATTTGACAAATCCAGACCTCCATTTGATTGGGGACCCTTTGGATTAGCCCTGTGTACAATATTAGCCTATATAAGCCCCAAGAGTACATATGTACATGTTTTGCCACATGTATCAATGGCCATCTAATTTTTTAATATCTGTTTAAGTTTTACACAGAGGAAAACGTTACTTTTAGGTGAGCTCTTTATGCCACATTTCAAATGCCTTTGAGACTGAAACTTGGTATGTGAACCGGGGTTGACTGAATGTACACTTGGTATGTGAACTGGGGTTGACTGAATGTACATGTGCAGAAGTGGGGTTCTCCTCCACGTTTAAGTGTTGCAATAGGCTTCACTCTTTGGAGCGTTGCACCAGAGAATAGGGACTCTAATTACTTTTTATTTTTATGCATTTCTTTGAAGCTCATCCTCTCTATGATAAATGTCCGGCAGTTAAGAGTGCTCTTGATGTTTCATTTTCACTTTCTGATCATTTTGTGAAAGAACAGAAACAATTTGCTTTTGTTTTGTAAGGTTAGTCTTCTTGTATACGTTTTGTACACTTAGGGCCTGCCCATTTTATTGTTATTAATAATTCTTTTACTGCCTACCATGGCAAAATTGTGAACGAATATGAGATTATTCCTTCTTGTGAGGTTCTATCTTATTGTAAATGCTGCTGTCGTTGTTTTTCTTTCTTTCTTTATTTTCTTTTTTTTTTTCTCTTCGCTTATTGTTCATCTCTCTCTCTCTCTTATTTTTTATTTTTGTTTTTTAATTCTTGGGTTAATGAAAAGATTAGTAACAACAATAAAGAACAATAGAAAAGATCATAAAGAAATAGAAAACGGTGAAAGAAGTCACAAAGCTACGCTTATGCCACAAAATAATTTCTCCCATTTGTTTTTCTTTTTTATGACGAGTAATAAAGACTTTATTATTAATTTTTTTAAAATGATATGCATAAATTAAAAGAATACACTGCCAAGCAAGAGCGCTCACCTCAAAGAAATATCAGAAAAAACAAACCTACAATACTACATGTCAGTTCCTACATCTCCTAATAATCGCTATCAAGCATTTCTTCTGTAGGAATCCCATAATATAGTGACTATAGTGACTGCTCAAGGTTCGCAGTTAACTCCTTCATTTGCAAGACTGTCGCCTTTCTCATTTGTTGGTCTGGAAATGTAGGAGAAATGACATCTTGATAGCTTTAGCATCTCCTTCATAACATGGAAGATAGTCATTGAGAGCTCTTTTACTCCCATTCACTCCCATCAGAACCTCAATTCGAACCTTCCCACGTACGTCATGTCAATTTGAAGATTCCATCAAGTGCGGACAAGAATTTTAGAAAATATAAAGGGACTTCTTATGAAGTGTTCTGTATGAACTCATAAGTATTATTTGGTCAAGGTCTGATATTTGCATGTCGCTGGAAGTTAGAGTAAGGGTGTGGGAAGCATGCAACAAGTCCCTATCGTGGAAGTGGATTTGGAGGCTTGAAGAGGAAAGGGTAAGGTTATGGAGGATTATCATTCCTTTTAATTATGGAAGTAGGTTGGGTGATTGTTATTTGGCACCCTATTGTAGCTTTCAGGGGGTGGGTCTGTGGAGGATTGTCTCTACTGTGTTTGATAAGTGTGTCTGGGGTATTCAGTTTCAAGTTTGGATGGGAGATGAAGTGAAATTATGGGAGGTTCTATAGTGTGGGGAGAAATCTTTATGATGTTATTTTTCGGATCTATATTTGGCGACTTTAGCTCAGGAGGCTTGGGTGAGTGACCTTATGGTGAGGACTAATGAGGAGATTTTGTGGAACTTTGGTTTTAGGATACCTTTGTTTGATAGGGAAATGGAATCCATAGCTTCAATTCTTTCCTTTCTAAGACGAAAGGAATTGGTAATGATCTAGATGTGAGGAAATGGTGTTGGGACATCACAGTCTTTTCTCTATAGATCAATTTTAGGTCATTTGTTGAACCTAATGCTTGGCTTTGATTGGTGAAGTTGATTTTGAAAACTCCCATCCTCAAGATGGACTTCTTTATATGGACAACAATGATGGGCACGATTCTAACCATTGATAACTTAGTTTGTAGAAAGTGGGCAAACCCTAACCTGTGCTTTGTTCAAATTGGATGCAAATGGTTTCACATCTCTTGATTCATTATTGGGTTGCAAAGCAGGTATGAGATTTCTCTAGGAAATTCGGTTTGTTTTGGATGATGGTTGATAATCTGGTGGATGTTTTGCTTAGTTGGGATTGGAAGGGAGGTTGTTATAGAAGAACTGTACTATGGAACCTATGCTCCCCAACCCCCTAGGAAATCTCTTGGAGCTCTTGGAAGGAAAGGAAAATATGTATATTTGAGGGAGAGGAGCATAATGTGGGCAGTTATATTTAGAACGTTACGTTTGGTATTCTTTTGGGCTGTTGCTCTCCAATGTTTATAGACATCATTTTGTAATCTTTTGTACATGAATGGGGTGTCTTGTGAGTTAGGTAAAGTTGGAGGAAGGTGTACTTGTACGTATTTGTGCCTTTTTTACCTCCCAGCTTATGGTCATATCCTCTGATAAAGCCTTTATTGAGTACGTTATGCATTTAGGCTCCATTTGTTTTGATGTAAAATATTTTACGATTTAAAATGGTTTAAAATGAATCTAATTTTTTAGAAACAAATTGTAGTTTCCAAGCTATTTTCAATCATTCGGTTAGAAACATGAAAAGGGTAAAAAAAAGGTGCATAATTCACTTTCATGTATTTGGATTGATGTGAAATAGGCTAGAAAAATGGTTTAGAACCAAAACTTTGTGGTGGTGGTGGTGGTACCATTGACAAGGTGATTCTTATGTTGTAGATGGTGGTAGTGGTAGTGCCACTTCCAATGGTGTGGCAGTAGTGTTGTGCCTCCATAGGTATTGTTGTGGCTTGTGGTAGTGGTGGTGCCACTTCCAGAGGTGGTGGTAGAGTGCAGTGCCTCCAAAACTGGTAATGGTGGTAATTGGTGGTAGTGGTTGTGCCACTAATAGAGGTGGTGGCACACCAACAAAAGTGGTGGTGCCACCATCAAAGATGGTGGTAGTTGTGGTGCCATCGCCATATGTGGTGGGAGTAGCACCACTGCCACCAAAGTGGGGATGGTGGTAGCCAAGGTTGTAAATGTCGCTGTCGTAAGACATGTTGCCATACCTTTCTACGGACATGTCAGCGACATGGTGGAAAATAGGAAAAAAAGAAGGAAAAATAAAAAGGGTGAAAATAGTTTTTTTTTTAATGAAATTTCGTAGGGATCTAACTTGGAACTAAATACATTGAGTAACACAAAATGTGACAAAAACAATGCATATATAGGGTGATGAGGATAATATTGAGTTGGGGTGCCACTTTATGGATGTAAAGTACCGATAGCTCCTCATTGTGTTTGCTCATTTCATCTAATTGTAATATGCCATTTGGACAATTTTATTGTGTGTAGTGTATGTAGATATGTTTATGCTAGACTATCATTGTGGATGCTTCATCCATTTTTTCTCATGCCGTACGCAATCATACCTCCCCAAATATATGTCATTTATTATTTTTGCATTTTGTTATATGTTGGTTATTTAAATGTATTTAGCTCTAAGTTAAATTACTATAAAGTTTTATTAGAAAAAAAAACCTGTTTTCACCCTTCACTTTTTTTTTCGTCCATGTCCACCATAAGTCTCTAGTATATGACATGTGAAATATTGCGACATGTCGTGACACCCTTTTTCAATTTTTCACTATTTAACTACTCTAATATATGACATTTCGTGAATTATTGCGACTTGTCAATGATATATAAGGGAAATGGTGGAAACAATCGTGGTGCGACTTCTTCCTATATGTCGTGTTGCCGCCTAAAAAATAGGGACATTTTATGATAATTAAAACACTGGTGGTATGAGGTTCCTTGTTAGAGGTGATGTAAATGTTGTCAATGGTGATAGTGGTGGTGCTACTACTAGAAGTGATGGCGGTGTTGGCAACGACGATGTGTTGATGTTGTTGCTAGAGGTGTGATCATGTCATAGGTGGTGGTGCCACCACTGATGGTGGCACTACTATCATGACCACTGCTAGAGGTAGTGGTAGCGAGGGGTGGTGTCAAAGTCGTAGCAACTTCAACGGTGTTGACCAGCTCAATCTTAATTTTTCGGAAATGACATTTGAAATTTTGAAAGCTTCGTTTTTTGTGAAACTTACCTAATTTTTGAAAAGTGAATACATGTAGATATGGGTTTATGTTAAACTAACACTCGTAAAATCTGTTTTACATGAATTATCTTTTCCAAATTGTAAAATCTGTTAAACAAATAGTGCCTTAATGTGCCAAAAAAGTATAGTAAATGAGCTGAAGAGTCTAGTCAAATTGTTCGGGTTCACATCTTTGGGATTTCGAGATATAGTAATCAGGTCACATATAGCAGCTATTTTATCAGCTAAATCCTTGTTCTATTTTGAGCTGGGTAAGTAGAAGAGTAAGGATTTAAACCCGATGACCTTGCTCAGCCAAAGGCTATTATCGTTTCATTCTCCATTCCCCATTTATTGTTTACAACAACATTTGCCGAGTTGTTGCTAGCAGTGTTTTAAAGGGTGTGTGAGGCTTATGCCCGAGGTTCTCCTTAAGATGAGGTATAAATTAGAGACTTGAGTGTGAAGCTTACGCCTTAAAGGCTTATTCCGTGATGCTCTACTAAGGATCATGGTTGGAAAAATCTGACCCAACCTGTCAACCATACAGTATTTTAATGGGTTTGGTCGGGTTTGAGTCAACATAATATAGGTTGTGATGATTCAGGTCAGCCCGAATCCCAAATATTGAATTGGCCGGTTGGGTTGGCGTGGTTTGTTGTAAATCCACCAACCTGCCTCTTAGTTTGGAGGCTCATTTTAACCAACTCATTTTGACCCAATCCAACCCGAGCCGTTGCCACCCCTACCAAGGATTATTCCATGATGTTCATCCTTTCAATTGCGAGGTTTCCATTAGGCGCGACCCTCAGGTTTTGATATTGTTTTATGTCAACACTTTTGCCCATACATCAAGTAAAATTAGGGTTATCTTTACCAAGATAGAGAAACTTTTATGTATTAAATTGATATTTCATAATTAAGTTGAATTTATTGAGGGTTCGTTAACTATTTGACGCTACTTCACATTAAGTGGTCTCTAGTAGACATTGAAGAGACTTGAGGACTATCTTAGAATTTTCCTTTCATTACTCCGCTGACCAGTTTTGTCATTTTTAATTTTTTTTTTTTTAAATTTATACTGATATATACATTGTATGGCTTGATTAATTCAATACAAAGTGCATGCTTGTGAGACCCAAGCAACATAGAACATCCCTGACCAATGTAGAGAGGAGAGGAGAACAGGGATTCCCTTGACGAATCCCCCTAGATGAACTGAAGTATCTTTTGACTCATCCATTAAAGATCTTCTTCCTTTTGTTATGAATCAATAAAAGATAGTTGTGGTTTTTTGCATGCATATAATTAATTAATTAATTTGTCTCCATGTGAAATCATTAACGAGTCTTTACTTTCCATGTTTGCTCTATTATTTATTAGTGCTGCTTTTGGATTTCAGAATATGGCATACTACAAAATATCACATGTCGATGGTCGGATAAGCAATCCTGAACAACGAATTGCAAGTGACATACCGAGGTTCTGTTCAGAGTTGAGTGACCTTGTACAGGAGGATCTTGCAGCGGTTTCCGATGGTTTACTCTACACATTTCGTCTGTGTTCTTATGCAAGCCCAAAATATGTTTTTTGGATATTGGTATGCCCTCCGTGGATCCCTTTGATTCCTGTACGAATTTTTGGAATTGTTGATGTTTAGATGTATTAGTGGAATTATTTCCTTTCGCTTATCATATTTCTTTTCTTTATGGATACAATTCTAATGTTTGATGTGGTAAGGATCTCTTAGTTCTTCACCTAACATCTTATGTTCTTTCAAGGCTTATGTAACAGGGGCTGGGGCTTTGATGGGAAATTTCTCTCCTGCATTTGGAAAATTGATGTCCAAAGAGCAACAGTTGGAAGGGGAATATCGGCAGCTTCATTCACGGTTGAGGACCCATGCTGAAAGTGTAGCATTTTATGGTGGAGAAGCTAGAGAAGAGTCTCACATTCAGCAGAAGTTTAAGACTCTCGTTAGGCACATGAATCTTGTTCTTCATGATCATTGGTGGTTTGGCATGATTCAAGATTTCCTCCTGAAATATCTTGGTGCCACAGTTGCAGTTATCCTGATTATTGAACCCTTTTTCTCTGGCAATCTGAGACCTGATACTTCAACTTTAGGACGAGCAGAGATGTTGAGCAATATAAGATATCATACGAGTGTTATAATATCTTTATTTCAGTCCCTGGGAACTCTTTCAATAAGTTCAAGACGGCTAAATCGTTTAAGGTTATTGCTTCATCTTTTACTGGTTTGACCTTTTATCAAAAGGGTTAAAGTTTTACAATGACGCTTTAAGCATATTCAAGTTCGAATTATGTTTAAATCTTATCCCATGATGTTACCTCAACTACTTTATTTGGCAGATATTGGGATACATTTTCTGTTACAATGCTCATCATGCACTTTGCTTACAATATCTGAAACAGTTAAAGCTATATTTTGTTAATGGGACTGGATTTCAAACATGTGAATTAATCATGGGCAAAGCTCCACATATAATAAACTTAACAATGAAAATATGTTACAGTAATCTTTGTTTTGACTGAATTTCAGGTTTCTCTTTCCTTTCAAAGGGGAAGCTCTAGCATAAAAACAGACTAAACAGTAGATGGTGAATGTGCATTGACCTGTACTTTTTTCATTATAAGATTAAAGTATCAAGGGGTGCAAGGTGTAATGTTATGATTGAATCTTATGAATTAAATAGATAAGTCTCAGCAACTATGGTGAATGTGCATTTACATGTGCTTTTTTCATTATAGGATTAAAGTATCAAGGGGTGCAAGATGTAATGTTATGATTGAATCTTATGCATTAAATAGATAAGTCCCAGCAACTATGGTGGGGAGGGAAAATACCATAGTAACTATTGTGGGAATAAACGCGATCAGGGTTGTAAATGTCCGCGACATGTCGCCATTTTTGACCCTGGCGACACGAAATATTCGGCGAAATCGCCATATAGCGATTTTCCTTGATGTTGACGACATTTCGAGTGACATGGGCGACATGTAGGTGAAATGTCACCGACATGGGGAAAAATTTCAAATTTTTTTGATTTTTCCCTCATGTCTCTCGACATTGGCGACATGTCAGCAACATGTGGCGACGTGGGGGGAAATTTCAATTTTTTTTGAAACTTTGGTTTCCCCTTTTTCCCCTATGTCGCTGACATATTGCCAACATGTCGCTGGCCAATCTTGGCTACATGACCAGCGACATCGACATTTAAAATCTTGAACGCGATGAAAAAAACATTAAAACAGAAGATAACACTTGGTACTAGTTTGGTTCTGATTTACAGGGATTTGGGATCTAACATCTCTTGGATAGAGGAGTCTGTCAATAAATATCACTTGAATGATTCTATGGTGCTTCCCAGAAATTGCCCCATTGTGAAATAGAATCAGGAGCTGAATCTAAGAATGCCCATATTTAATAGGAGATGCTCCTTGGTGGACATCCTTCAAAATGTCTGAGGTTAGCTAAAGCAATTCTGCATGTCATTCCTACATGCTCGCCACTATTTCATGCCCATTATTCTATGCATTTCTTTGTCGAACTTTAAGTTATTGTTGACATTCCACACAGAAATAAAGTGTTACTTTTGTTGATTTTTAACAGCCTCACTTTTGATTTGAACTTTGTCATACATCAGAAACTCAACACTGAGTCACCAATGCATTAAATATAGCAGGGTTTTGTCCAGAGATTGCATGTATAGATAGTCATGATATTAGCCTTTTATCACGCATGATGAAATGATTGAGTATATTAAGCCTGTAATAAATTGCCTAAAAGAGCTAGTTGATTGTAATATGTTCTAGTGGAACTGATTATCTTGTGTTTGCTGGTTTGGGAGTTCGAATTATTATAAGCCAAGATGGAGTCAAACACATTATTGAGCATCTTCCCTATGGTATTAAAATCGTGGTTTTTTAATCATAAGAATTATTTATGCAAACATCAGACAATTGAGAGTACTAGAGGATGGTTTCCTTGACATGACCTGATAATTTTATAAATTTAAGTCAGTATTTCCACAAGCAAGATGCTATGGCATTTAAAATATTAGGGAGCTTCATGTGTATGAAACCCCCTACTCTTAAGTCTAATTAAAAGTTCACATCTAATAGGGAAACGAAAGGGCTGTAAGAACCATTATATCTTAGGAGTGGTGTCCTTGGGTATTGAAGTGGATAAATCAGTGTGAACTGGAACGAAAGGTGTGAATGATTTAATAATGCTTTATTTTTGGTTAACCTCGGGCTGTATGCACTTCCAATTCTGATAGCAGTTGACTTGCTGACGGGATGTTATTTCTTGTTGATGTTAAATGCATTCTGATTGTCACCTGTTTTAATTTGTAACTTATACTAAAAAATTTCATCCTTTCCTGTTTTTCTTGAGAATGTTGAAAATGTTTTGGACATTTGTATAAATATCCTCGGTTCTAGATGTTATATATAGTTTAATTTGTTATTTTTTTTGTTTATTTTTATGTTGCAGTGGTTATGCTGACCGCATTCATGAATTAATGGCCATTTCAAGAGAGCTAAGTATTGTTCATGATAAGTCTTCTGTTAAAAGAAATGGGAGTCGGAATTATGTTAGCGAAGCTAACTACATTGAATTTTCTGGTGTTAAGGTACTTCAAATTCACTGGAAAACTTACCTTCTTTTAAGAATGCATTTTATTTTCATTCTTTTGTGATTATAAGCTAGGTTCTTCCAGGTAGTTACACCAACTGGTAATGTACTGGTGGAGGATTTGACTTTAAAAGTTGAATCGGGATCTAATCTTCTCATTACAGGTAGTCGCTTAACTTGAGATTTACTTTAATGTGGCATTTTGTCCATTGTCTCTGGAGTTGTTATTGATGTGGAATATGTTTATTGTTTATTTTTATTGTTTATTGTATTTTTTCTGTTCTTTCAAATAACTTTCGTACCGAGGAAAATAGATCTAACTCGTTTTTTTTTTCTTTTACATACATGTTTTGTGTTTTATTATAGTATGCCTTCTGATGAAGGGAAAGGGGATTGGTGTCTGTTTCCCGATGAATCTAAAATTGTTATCTTAAAATGCGAGGGGTCTGAATGTGGCAAACAAAAGGATGGTAGTCCAGGCGGCACCGAGACTCTAGATGTATTTCCTTTTTAATTGAAAATAGAATCCAAGGACAGGAAGATGCTAGGGGAGGTTTGGGCTGTTAAGGAGGTAGAGGTTGGGTGCTGTTTCCTGCAGTAGATGTAGCTGGTGGAACTGCAATTGGGTGGCGGAAAACAGTATACGAAGTGAGTAGTATGGTGGGTGTTTTTTCGGTTTCCATTGCT
Organism: Pachysandra terminalis; assembly: GCA_031762675.1. NCBI lineage: Eukaryota > Viridiplantae > Streptophyta > Magnoliopsida > Buxales > Buxaceae > Pachysandra > Pachysandra terminalis. Next base: position 1,137,016 of record JAUPMG010000017.1, read on the forward strand.
GCCTGTGAGGTTTGTGATAAGGATTGATATCTAGTTACTTTCTAGTATGCATTGAGCGACTGAAGAATCTTGCATCCATGAAGTCTGGGAGGAATCGGAGGTGGTCAGATGGCAGTGGCAGGGTCCTTCGTGCTTAAGGTTGATTTAATGGGATCAAATTTTACTTGGAGAGAGGTTGTCACTTTAGTTCAGCCAGCATGAATGGTTCTTCTGAGTTTATTAACAGGAATGAACCCTTGGACGTGCCTCTAGTGTGGAGCAAGTTTGTCTTTGCTGAATAATTAAGATAATCCCTATTTGTCCATGTTAGATTATTGGCTTCAACATGTTGGGAAGAGCAGTTTAGTATGATAAAGGTTCTTGCTTGCCAAGGCCACTTTCAGACCATGTACCTATTTTATCGTAAGCTTTGGATGGTTTTAGAAATGTGAGGATGACTTTTGTAACAAATATTGGAGGTTGATGACCAGATTCTGACATCTCTGAAAGTCTAAGCTATATATTCTGCGAGAAGTTGGAAGCTTTAATGGAAGTCAATAAGGAGAGGAACACTGAAGTGTTTGGGAGTGTTGATTTTGAAAAAAAAAAAGGGAGTATCTTCGATATGATCAGAGCTTTGGATGTGAAGGAGGAGAGTGATGCTTTACAACAAAGGAATGGGTCGATAGGATTGAATTTGATAGTGGAGTTTAGTTACTTGGTTAAACTTGAAGAAATAAGTTGGAGGCAGAAATGTAGAGCCCTATGGCTGAGGGATGGAGACAAGCACTCATAGTTTTTCCATAAAATGGCGAATAGGAGAAGCATGGTGAACACTATTACTAGATTGTAAGTAGATGGGATTGTATCGGAGGAAGAGGAAGGAATCAAGAAAGCTGTGGAAAACTTCTACATAAGTTTTATGTCAAGAAGGTGGATTTTAGGTCTGTGTTGAATGGAGTGGATTTTGATTAGACTCTTGAAAGACGATTAGAACTGGCTAGAGAGTCCCATCACTAAGAGAAGCCCTAGGTGTAATAACGAGGTTCAATGGTGACAAGCTCTAGGGTCAAATGGGTTCTTCTTGGCATTTTATATGAGATTTCTGGAATTTAATCAAGGGTGATTTGTTGGAGATTTTGGACGAGTGTGCTGTTGGAGCAATGCTTGAGAAAATTGACAACGCTTGTTTCATTGTGTTGATACCCTAGGAAAGAAGGTGATGTGAATATTAGGTACTTTAGACCTATTAGCTGTAGTGGGTGGTTTTGCGAGATAGTCACCAATAGTAATATTACCGACCAACGGGAACTTAAATCAATGAGTGACCGTATCCCGTCTCTAGAAGAACTAAAGAGTAAGTCTAAGTGGCCATTAGCATGGGTCGAGTAAGACTCAGGAAAATAATGGGTCAAGGTGTTAGAGATTCTCCAACCCCTATGTCTCTAATTGAGATTATGATAGAACCTTTTGCAAGCTGCCTACGTACCCAAACAACGGTCAAGTCAGACGTAGTTCAAGGTCTGATGGACCGTCTAATACTGGTTGAACCAGGCTAAGCAAAATAGTGAGCCAAGGCTAAGAATTATGTGAGCACACTTCAGAGATACGTATTTAGTAGTCTAATGCCTTTTTCTCCATTCCTCTCTCTTACCTCCCGAATGTGGGAAATGAGCCTGTATTTATAGCTTTTGGAAGAAAAGTTAACTGCAGTTGGAATTCCCACCCACCGTTTCTGACGGTCTTAAAGCGTTTACTTGGGGTAGTACGCATTAGTGCCTCAGTCTCTTAGGTGGACCAATTAATCACAAATCTTTTTGATGAATTACAGGTTTGCAACTGAGAGATCGTGACACGATTGTGACACGGCATGCAGTTCACGACATGTTAAGAGATTGGCGAGTCCCCTTTATATCACGCTCATGACGCCTTGATATGGGCGTTGGCGATCAGTATGAATAAGTATAATGAAAGCTGTTTAGCCGTGGCGTCGTCGAGACTGTCCTATCTTGACGCCATTGAGGCTACTAGTCTTATTACTTTCGAGGTTCTCGAACCTTAGTACTTTCGAGACTATTTGACCTTCTACGTCATCGAGGTTCCCTTTAGATGGAGGTAGTATCACATTCTACGTCGTTGAATATCGCTCTAAACGGAGGTAGTATCACCTTCTACGTCTTTGAGCATCGCTCTAGACGGAGGTAGTATTACTTTCTACGTCTTCGAGCATCGCTCTAGACGGAGGTAGTATCTTCTACGATGTCATCAAGCATCGCTCTAGACGGAGGTAGTATCGCTTACTACGTCATCGAGCATCGCTCTAGACGGATGTAGTATCGCCTACGACGTCATCGAGCATCGCTCTAGACGGAGGTTGTATCGCCTACGACGTCATTGAGCATTGCTCTAGACAGAGGTAGTATCGCCTACGATGTCATCGAGCATCGCTCTAGACGGAGGTAGTATCGTCGTCTTACAACTTCCAGGGAGATCTCTCCTCTTAGGTGTAAATTCATATTGATAGTGTTTACCGAGACGCGTCTCTTTGGTAAATGTGAGGCGCACCTCTAAGGCTCTCAAGAGCCCGAGGGTTTGTCCCATCGCAGGTGGGCGCCCTCGAGTATGACTTGAGAGGTATTTCTACATTGGCATCTTTCTGTAAAGGGGTCCGGCACCTTGCTGTGGAGTACCTGTTGATATTAGCTTCCTTGCATATTCATTGCAAGGGTGTTGATTATCCTGTGATTGATGTGATAAAGGGTCATCATCGTAGCGCGCTATCTTCTCCCTATGCCTATGTTTCGGCTGTACATTCCTTGAATTGGTTTCTCGAACCTACCGAGGTTCTTCTTTAGGAAGTTCCTGAGGGTTATACCCCTAGGTATCAGTGGGGATCTTGCTACATGTCGGTCGTAGTCCTGACATGTGGCCGTCTATTATTGGGCTATTTGCCCATACCATTCTTCATATCTACATTTCAGTCCCCCTGACTACGACAATCATCTTCAAGATTTGGCGTGGTCATGGCATAGTTCGACTAACTTTGTCACTGCACACCAATCACTGCCCTTGAGCATTGGCGCGGTGAGGAGTATAGAGATGCATTTCTTAGTCGGCATACCACCGTGGAGTATTGGCATCCCGCCATAGAGTATAGAGACGCATCTCTCTGTCGGCATCCCGCTGTTGAGTATTGGAATCCCGCCATGGAGTATAAAGACGCATCCCTTAGTTGGCAATTCGCTGTGGAGTATTGGCACCCCGCCAAGGAGTATTTAGATGCATCTCTTTGTCGGCATCCCGCCGTGGAGTATTGAGTATAGGGACGCATCTCTTAGTCGGCATCCCGTCGTGGAGTATTGGCATCCTGCCATGGAGTATAGACACATCTCTTAGTCGGCATCCCACCATGGAGTATAGAGACGTATCTCTTAGTCGGCATCCCGCCGTGGAGTATTGGCATCCCGCCGTGGAGTATTGGTATCCCGCCATTCAGTGTAGAGACGTATCTCTTAGTCGGCATCACGCCTTGGAGTATTGGCATCTCGTCAAGGAGTATAGAAACGCATCTCTTAGTCGGCATCCCGCCGTGGAGTATTGGCGTTCTGCCAAGGAGTATAAAGACGGATTTCTTAGTTGGCATCCCACCGTGGAGTATTGGCATCCCGCCATGGAGTATAGAGACGCATCTATTAGGTGAATGTGAGGCACACCTCTATGTCGACATCCTGCCATGGTCATATGGTAATATGATGGTCATCGTCGGCATACGTTGTTTGCCACCAGGACCAATCCCATAGTACTGGGATCTATTTTTGACCTTCCCCCTTTTGTTTTTGGGCTTTGATGCATATACCAGTCCACACGAGACTTGATAATAATAAATCATAATTGTAATGTCTGGCGCCACCTCATCCGCAGGATGGAGGGTGCCTTTGACGCCCCCTGCTCCTGGGATCTGACGCCAGTAGTATCAGTCCCACAGGACTAGTAATAATTATTTAAGTTAGTAAATAAACAATAATTTATTTTCTTGGCGCCACCTCACCCGCAGGTGGGGGCTACCTTTGACGCCCCCCTGCTCTTGTGGTCTGGCGCCAATAGGATCAGTCCCACAGGACTGGTAATAATAATTAAGGGAATAAATAAAATAATTTATTTTTCTAGCGCCACCTCACCTGCTGGTCGGGACTGCCTTTGACGTCTCCCTTGCTTCTGAGATCTGGCGTTGGTAGTATCAATCCCACAAGATTGATTATAATTGTCTAAGTCAATTATAATAATAATTTATTTTCCTGGCGGCACCTCACCCTCAGGCGGGGCTGCCTTTGACGCCTCCCTGTTCCTAGGGTCTGGCGCCCGTAGTATTAGTTTGACAGGATTGATATAGTAGTATCAGTTTGACAGGATTGATACAGTAGTATCAGTTTAACAAGATTGATGCGGTAGTATCAGTTTGACAGGATTGATACAGTAGTATTAGTTTAACAAGATTGATACGGTAGTTTCTGTTTGACAGGATTGATACAGTAGTATCAGTTTAACGGGATTGATACTGTAGTATCAGTTTGACAGGATTGATATAGTAGTATCAGTTCAACAGGATTGATACTAATTTTTTTTAGTCAATAAATAAATAATAATTTATTTTCTTGGCACCACCTCACCCACAGGCGGGGGCTGCCTTTGATGCCTCCCTGCTCCTAGGGTTTGACGCTAGTAGTATCAATCTCACAGGATTGTTAGTAATTGTCTAAGTCATTTATAATAATAATAATTTATTTTCCTGGTGCCACCTCACCTGCAGGCGGGGGCTGCCTTTGACGCCCCCTGTTCTTGGGGTCTGGCGCTAGTACTATCAGTTCCACGGGATTGTTAAATTTTTTTTTTTGGGCAAGGCGTCAAAGCCTGTGCACCATAGTCAGGCGCTATAGCCATGATGTCAGTATGGCGTCATGGCTTGATGTTTGAAAAATAAATTTTTTAAGGCCCCATAGCCTGACGCCATAGCCATGACGTCATGGCTTTAAGCCTCAATTTTTTTTCTAAGGCCCCATAGTCTGACACCATAGCCATGACGTCATGGCTTTAAACCTCAAATTTTTTTAAGGCCATATAGCCTGACACCATAGCAATGACGTCATGGCTTTAAGCTTGAATTTTTTTTTTCTTGATGCCCCCTTGCTCCTGGGGTCTGGCGCTGGTAGTATCAATCCCACAGGATTGATAATAATTGTCCAAGTCAATTATAATAATAATATTTATTTTATTGGCGCCACCTCACCCGCAGGGGGGGAGTGCCTTTGACGCCTCCCTTGCTCCTAGGGTTTGGTGACAACCATCAATGCCCCCTCTGCTCCTGGGGTCTGGTGACAGCCATGGTAGTCCTCACAGGACTTAACTTTATTTTTTGAAATAAATAATGATTATTTTCTTGGCGCCACCTCACCTCCAGGCGGGGAGTGCCTTTGATGCCCCCCTGCTCCTAGGGTTTGGTGATAGCCATCAACGTCCCCTCTGCTCTTGGGGTTTGGTGACAACCATCAACGCTCCTCTGCTCATGTGGTCTGGCGACAGAAATATTAGTCCTCACGGGACTTTAGTATTTTAAAAATAAATAAACAATTTATTTACCTAGTGCCACCTCATCCGCTTGGATTCAGCTTCCGACGCCGGTACTAATCATCATTGGATTGGGATTCTGCTGTCGGTGAGCATAGCAGTCTTATCGTGCTGATAGAAGATTAAGATTCTCTCTCTCTTTTGTTGCTGTTACCGCTGTTCAGTTTTCCCGGAATTGCCGTTGTCATTAGAGCCGATCTCCATAGGATTAATCTTTTCTTTTTCTCTTTTTTTTTTTTTCCGCAATTCTTCCTTCCCGGACTGCCTTGTCGTTCAGACTGATCCTCACGGGATCAGATTCCTTTTTTTTTTTACCACAGATCTTCCTTCCCAGAACTGCCTTGGTCGTTTGGACTGATCCTCACAGGATCATATTCTTTTTTTTTTTCTTGTTACCGTAGTTCTTCCTTCCCAGAACTGCCTTGGTCGTTTGGACTGAACCTCATGGAATCAGATTCTTTTTTTTTTTCTTTTTTCTTTTTGTTTTTCTTGTTACCGCAGTTCTTCCTTCCCGAAACTTCCTTGGTCGTTTGCACTTATCCTCACAGGATTAGATTTTTTTTTCTTTTTTCTTTTTATTATTGCAGTTATTCCTTCCTGGAACTGTCTTGTCTTTTGGACTGATCCTCACGGGATTAATTCTCTTCGGGACCAATCCTTGGGATCGATCCTCCTCAGGACCGATCATCCTCAGGACTGATCCTTCTCGGGATCGATCTTCCTCAAGACCGATCATCCTCGGTACCAATCCTCCTCGAGATCAATCCTCCTTGGGACTTTGTTGAAATTATCAATAACTAGTCCTCCTCGGGACTTTGCTGAAATCATCAATAGCTAATGTATGAACACATAATTTCCTTATTCTTGCATTGTTTTGATCAATTCCGTAATCTGCTTGGTCTTTCTCATAGGAGCGACTTACGGGTCATACTGGTTCGTCCTCTAAACACAGCCAGCGCCCAATGGGTGGTTCCCCAGTCCTTGTTCTTGATGAGGAAATACCGATCTCTGATCATGAGGTTGAAGAAGATGAAGCAAAAGTTGCCGATGAGGGCCAAACTGACTTCAGCCCCATCAACATTGTAGTTGACTTACGACATCGCAGTCTCGGTTCGAGTCGGATGGCATCGGTAGCAGCAATCTCTCCTACTACTTCCCTTACATCGCGCTTGACTGAGAGGGGTGAGACTTTGATTTCTCTTGCTATTGTATGTTTCATTCTATGCATATCTTTTTCTTATGTGAAGTGATTGTTTTATCTCTTCCAGGTGAGTCCTCCCGGTGTCAATGTCCTTCTACTCCTGGTGTTGGGGATGCTACCCCTGAAGCTTTCTTTGCAAGGGAAGAGACTCCTATTACCTCCCCGATCCATTCGAGTATGATATCATTCAAAAGAAAAATGAGGGAGAGTGATCCCAACACCCCTTTTGTGGTACCTCCTCTTAGACAGGCGAGGGTGCCTGGTCTGATCGTGGAAGTACCTTCGAGGTCCTTAATTCCCAATAAGGAGGGCGTTCCTGTTATTGACGCCTCTAGGGAGAGTGGTCATTCTCATGACTCCATTGATGACAGACTCTTAGATCCTACGAGTGTGGATGCTTATGCTGATCCACTCCCTCCTGTTGAAGCAGCCACTCGCTTCATGGTCGTAAAGAGGATCTTCATTCCTTCCGCGTACGGCTCTATTCTTCGAAGGATTATTGATCGTTATGGGGATCCTAGTATTGAGATAAGCTTTTCGAGTCCTCGTCTGCGAGCCTTTTTCTATGCACACTTGGCTTAACAACAACAAATTCAGTCGCGGTTCTCTATTGGCAGATCTCTTTAAGATGCCTCGACATTATCCCTTTACTTTTAATTCTGTTGTAACTCTCTTTCTTTCGAAGGATTAATGACTATCACCTTTATTGGCATACTCTTTGTATTAATGCTAGCATATCCTAGTAATTTATGCGTATTTGTTTTGTCATGAATTAACTGACACATTTTATGAAGTAAACCCCTAGCTCCTATTTAGAGGATGGGGGGAGTTAGAGAGACTCACCTTATTTGAATCGCCATTCACTTACTCTCAATCTTTTGTGAGTAGTCGCATCGGTTCTCTTTGCTCATAGCCTATATCGTACGTAGGAGACTTAGGCAATGTGTCTGGAGTATTTTCCAGCTCATGCAAATCGCCTGGTAAATCCTCTTCACGTCTTTCTTCAGCAGCGTGAAGAGACGATGCTCCGGCTCGCTCTACGGCCTTTGTCTTACTATTCGGTATTGACATTCTTCTAATGGTGATCAGTATGTAGGAAACCTAGTCCCCAGTGGAATTGCCTAAGTGTATTGGGTGGTTTTATGAGATAGTCACCAAGAGTAATATTACTGATTGACGGGAACCTAAATCAATGAGTGGTCGTATCTTGTCTCTAGAAGCTAAAGAGTAAGACTAAGTGACCGTTACCACTGGTCGAGTAAGACTAAGGGAAATAATGGGTCAAGGTGTAGAGATTCTCCAACCCATATGTCTTTAATTGAGATTATGATTGAACATTTTGTAAGCTGCCTACGTACCCAAACAGGGGTCAAGTCAGACGTAGTTCAAGGTCTGGTGGACTGTCTAACACCGGTCAAACTAGGCTAAGGAAAATAGTTAGCCAAGCCTACGAATTATGTGAGCACACTTCAGAGCTACGTTTTTAGGAGTCTAATGCCTTTTTCTCCATCCCTCTCTCCAACCTCCCGAATGTGGGAAGTGAGCTAGTATTTATAGCTTTTGGAAGAAAAGTTAACTGCAATTAGAATTCCCACCCACTGTTTCTGACGGTGTTAAAGCGTTTACCTGGGGTAGTACGCATTATGTACCCTAGTCTCTTAGGTGGACCAATTAATCACAAATCGTTTAGATGAATTATAGTTTTGCCATTGAGAGATCGTGACACGGCATGTCAAGATATTGGCGAGCCCCCTTGTATGTCACGCTTATGACACCTCAATATGGGTGTTGGCGATCATTATGAATAAGTGATAATGAAAACTGTTTAGCCTTGGTGTCGTCGAGACTGTCCTGTCTTGATGCCATCGCGGTTACTAGTCTTAGTACTTTCGAGGTTCTCGTATCTTAGTATTTTCGAGACTGTTTGACCTTCTACGTCATCGAATTCCCTTTTAAACGGAGGTAGTATCACATTCTACGTCGTTGAGCATCGCTCTAAAAAGAGGTAGTATCACCTTCTACGTTGTTGAGCGCCGCTCTAAACGGAGGTAGTATCACCTTCTACGTCTTTGATCATCACTCTAGACGGAAGTAATATCACCTTCTATGTCTTCGAGCATCGTTCTAGACGGAGGTAGTATCGCCTACGACGTCATCGA
>JAUPMG010000017.1:1148451-1179316 GCA_031762675.1 Pachysandra terminalis
GGTTTTGTCTTTGGATGGTGAAGGAGGCTGGAGTGTTCACTATAAGAGGTTGTGTTTGTGTGTTGATCCATACGAGTATTTTTATCTCTCCCAAAATAGCTAGTACTGATATTTTAATATTACACTTTCATGAAAACTGTAGGGAGAATTCTGTTATGCCTACTGAAGGTGGGCATTCAATCAATTTGTCTGAAACAGACCGTCAAAGTGATGCAATGGCTGTTCAACGAGCTTTTGCAACCACTATAAAGGTATGGAAGTTCATTTTTATGCTGTGCTTATGACGGATTGTTTGTTATTTTGTTGGAACATCTATTAGTTATTGTTAGATTTGTGGGTGGTGGTCATCTCTACCAGGACACTGCATTCTCAAATTCGAAGGCAGAACAATATGTCACAGAAGTATTAACAACTTCTCCCTCTGTGGATCATAACATTCCTTTGCCTGTTGTTCCTCAATTGCAAAAGGCTCCAAGGGCACTGCCACTAAGAGTAGCTGCAATGTGTAAAGTGCTAGTGAGTATCTTTTATTTGTAAGGATCTTTTTCTACTATTTTCAATCTATTATGAACAGAAGACTTCATAGAGAAGCGTCCCTGTATTGACTAATTGTATTTTTTTTGGAAGATTATTTGCATCAGTTCGCTATGATATATTTAAATATTTCTTAGAATAGTTAACCATGAAATAATTCAAACTTTACATACACAAGGAAAAAACATGAAATGTTTCTGTAAATCCTGATCTTTCAGTATCAGTGAAACTGATGTGAAGAAATCAGACCAATCTTGAGTTACATCAACTTTGTTACCCAAAGCATTGGGATACTGTGGTTTTAAATGGAATTTTTTTTGAGGTTTCATCATGCACAGAGGTATTCTACCGCAATGGTCTTTGAGCCGCATGGAATCAATAGTAAACTGAAAGGATAGTTAAATTTATTCATTTAGAGTGAGTTTATTTTGTAGAATTGTTTAATTTCTAGTAGGAGTTTTTTTTTTATGCATACTAGTTTAGGAGGTATTTCTAAAGTTTAATTTCTTTAGAAGTGTTGGGTAGATTTTTGATGGTTTGAAAACTCCATTTTTAAAGGTCCTTGGGGCTTCCTTATTGATTTGAGCTCTTTTATTGCATGTGTGTTCGGATTATGCAGGATTTTTTTAGGGTTGAAATTAAGCCAATGTAAGGACTTTATGGATGTATAGTTACGGATATGTGAAAACTTAGGATATTTTATTTTTGAAGAATTTAATCCTTTTATTCTTTGGGGATGCCTGAAATTCTTGTATGTGCTTTTTATTTTTTTATTTTTGTGAAATCTTGTTATTTGTTTTTAGCACTCTGTTCTCTTTTTCTCATGTTTTCCATTTCTGATTTGACCATAATATTTTTGCTATGTATCCGACATCTGTTTTGGTTTCAGAAAGTTTTTACTCATTAACAAAGAACTTGATTGGGTCTCAGTGAATAATAAAGGAAGATGTTCTTTTCTTCTGTCAACAATTGAAGTGGGCAGAACAATAATACATATATGCCAGTTACCAATCCCGTGCTGAATGCAGATGGTCATATTCTACTAGACAGAAGGACCGCTGAACTGGATGCAAATGATAAAAGATTAACAATTGATTGCCAATCGAACTTGTTAAACTCAATAACTATCCACTTTTCTTGAAAGATTTGTAACCTAGGCTTTGTTTTTTTAAAACTGAGGTTGTTGATATTTGGGAAAGATTGTGAAAAGGAGAAAATTTACAATGAAAGTTGAGGGAATGATAAACAAATATGTTTGGACAAAACTAACTCAAAAGCATTAGGAAGAAACATATGGAAAAATCATAGGCCCGGGGGCTTAAGTATCCATATAAGGGTCCTTGCCACATGGGTTGGGTCACATAAACTTGATCTCCTCAGCTTTATCTAATGTCTTTAGCCATTTAATTTCATCACATGCTTTGGACAGTGGACAAAAATCACTCAAGTTTGTGAATGTTCAGAAAAAGGCTCCGCAGGTCAGATGGTTCAACATCACTCTGTCTTACTGATATCGTGCATGGAGATTCCCTTCAATGTGCGCTTTCAAGGGTAGGTCTTGATTCACCTGTGCTGTTGTCAAATTATTTGATCTTAAGATCCCATAGGCCCCAGATCTCAGATCTTGTGTTGACGTTGGTGTCAAGAATTTGAACGGTAAACACCGATGCTATTTTCAGATCTATGGTTTAGGACAAATATGGTATTTTTGGGGTGTAGTAATGGCAAGATCAAGGCAGGCATTAACTTAAAGTAGACAGTTACTTGGAGTATCTAGTTGGTGCTTCTATGGACCTGAAAGTGAGGTGATGATTGGTACTAGTGAGATTCATGAAAACCTCAGGTGTTATCATCGTTTAGTTAGTAAACATATCTACCTGGCAATCACCTGACCTGACATTATGCCATTGGTTGTGATTTTAACCAATTTTTACTCTTTCCAAGATTATTTGACCTAACAATACTTTACTTTCTTTTATTGTTGTTTGTCAGTTTATGCATTTTCCCAGATTATTTTATTGGTGCTCAGTTATACATAGATTCAGATATTTCAATTGGACTCCAGGGAGTGGAATTTTCTAAAATTACCAAATGGATATGTTGGTGTAGTAGCAGGCTATCCAAATATTTGTTCAGGCTGGTTCTTAATCTGTTAGAAGGTCGACAACTAAATACTGTGCATCTGTTAGTATAAATTTAGTTACATGGAAAAGTGAAAAAAGTAAGATAAATAAATTAATAAATAAATGCTGTAGTTAGGTCAAGTACAGAGGCTGAACATATCTTGATGGCACATGCCTCTTGTGGATTGATTTGGTTGAGATATCTTAATCGAAAATTGGTATTCAAAATAGAAGCATTGATCATATTGCACTTGATGATGAAGCAGCATCTCAAATCTATATAACACTGACTTCCACAAAAGAACCAACTACATGAAGCAGATTGTCATTTGGTCTATGAAGTATCCTGGTTAATGTTTATTAGAGTTCATTTGTATGAGCCTGGGCATTCATGATACATGTATTGCAGCTTGAGAGGGAGTGTCAATTCATAAGACATTCATGATATTTGTATTGCAGCTTGAGAGGGAGTGTCCATTCATAATTTTGTGTAATGCGGGTAACCTAGTTCTTTATTTTATGCAGGGTTAGCTTAGTTCTTTCATTTCCTAGTATATTGGTTGTGAGTGAATATTTTTTGCTTTCTTTCAGAAACTTTTTTTTTTTCCTTTTCTTTCTTCGTCTTTCCAGTTGTTTGGTTGTTTGTTTTGTAAACTCTATGTAACCTAGCAGTTCTAAATAATCTGGCATTAAAAGGGGAGATAATTTGGGCGGCCCTTACTCTTTTCTCATCTGATCACCATGTTCTTTTTCTCCTTTATGAAATATTGAAATTCTTTCATATGATGCATGTATTGAGTGAGTGAAATTGTTTGCAAAGTGCTTGTTAACCTTGTTACTTCTTTCATTCTAGGTTCCTACACTGCTTGATAAACAAGGGGCTCAACTGTTTGCAGTAGCTTTGCTTGTTGTATCAAGGACATGGATCTCAGATCGTATAGCTTCTTTGAATGGTAATTTAAATTTAAGCATCCGTATGCATTTGATTAATAAACAGTTCTTCTTGTTATTTAACCACATTGGCTTATACAGGGACCAGTGTAAAGTATGTTTTAGAGCAGGATAAGGCAGCCTTTGTTCGTTTAACTTTTGTTAGTATTCTTCAAAGTGCTGCATCTTCTTTTGTTGCACCTTCTTTGAGGTAATCGTCTATGTTCCAGGTGAAATTGATCTGCTTAGAAATCTAAAGCATAAAAACTATTTGTTCGACTTGATGTTTTTATACAAATTGACTGAGATCTGTCACAGTAGAGCTGATTTAGTTATGTAGTTTGCAAATTTTTTTTCTTAAGTTATATTTTTTTTTCTTGTACTCTCTAGTGACATATCAGTTTATTGTAGTATTATATATGTTTGCCATTTGCTGTTGTTATTTTCACTTTTACACTTTTGTTACTGCTCTTCAAAGTGCTGCATCTTCTATTGTTGCACCTTCTTTGAGGTAATCGTCTATGATTCAAGTGAAATTGACCTGCTTAGAAATCTAAAGCATAAAAACTATTTGTTTGAGTTGATAATTATACCAATTGACTGAGAGTTGTCACAGTAGAGCTGATTTAGTGATGTAATTTGCACACTTTTCAAGCCTTTTTTTTCCTTATATTTTTTTTTTATACTCTCTAGTGATGTATCATTTGATTGTAGTATTATATATGTTTTTCATTTTCTGTTGTTTTCACTTCGACGTTTATTTGTATCAGAAGCAAGGTTTTAATTGTCGATGTCGGTGACTCTGGCCAGCGACATATTGGCAACATGGGGAAATTTCCCCCAGATTAAAGAAAATGTGGGGAAATTGCCCCCCAAATGCAATTTTTTCTATGAAATCTTAGTTTAAGTATAAATAAGAACTAAATATACTAGAATACATCATAACATGTTGAAAAAACACAAAAAACTAATTAAATAATAATTAATGATCACCTATTTGTATGGATAATTGACTAATTTAATTAACAATATATTTTTACAATTAAAGCAAAAATTTATATCATAAAAATATTATAAAATATATTGTTGGAAAGAATAAATAATTTTTAATTGATTTTTTGATTTATAAAAATAAATATTAATTTTATTTTTCAATAAAAATACGACATCCATCAATAGATTTGGTGTTATTACGCCATATATATATATATATATATATATATATATATATATATATATTATTTTCAAGCAGCTTGAATAAGTATAAAGACATTAAATTTAAAAGAAACACGTTTTATCTTCATTATGTCTAGTCAAGAGTTGAATCTTCAACCTTCTACTCCAAGGTACGTTAGATTTATGTTTATAAACAAAAATCTAATTGAAAGTAGCAAAAAAAAAAAGTTTCAAATTGGTTTTGTGTGAAAGAAATGGAGGAAGAAGAGAAAGGGGCAAATGTTGATCAAAATGATTGACATTTTCCCCAAAAGTTACTAAATTTTCTTTATGTTGGCGACATGTCGCCAACATCAGGGGAAATCGACATAAGGCGATTTCCTCTGATTTCTTACGTCGCCCAGTCCATTTTGGGTGACATGTCCCGACATTTTAAACCATGATCAGAAGCATACACTTGCAGTTTTTGTCAGAATTTGTGTGTTGCTCACCAGTCACCACCCCTATTTTGTGGTGCTTGGCTGTATTGCAGTGAAGTGCGGGAATCTTAATGCTTCTTCAGAATGTCTGTGTTCTCATGCTTTGGTCATGTTTAATTGTGTTACCACCTAAACTAGGTGTTAGCTAAATCTAGTAGATGATTGCAGAATAATTATTGAAGCCATTGCCTTAGACTCCTATCTGGAATTATTCACTTAACATAGAAGTGGATACAAAACCTAGTTCCAAAAATGGTTATTATTTGAGAAATGTTATAGGTAACTATGTCTTTATTTGTGTAAGAAAAGTGACCTATCTCACTATTGTTAATTAAATCAAAATCCTAATATCGTTGGTGCACAAAAGAAGTGGAAGCACTAAAGAGGCACCCATTGTTAATCAGACCAAAATATAGTTCAGAAAGCTCTTTGTAGTCACATTGACAGCTGAAACTTTGACCTGCTTTATTATGAAATTGTGATCCATTGAAGTCAAATTTGTTGTGCCATTTCTAGGGTGATAGATGAACTAGACTTTGCTCAATGGTTGAAAGTTTTTGACTGGGCCTAGGTTTTGACTAGGTCGGACTTTGCTCAATGGTTAAACCCTGATTCAATTTCAAAGGTATATGTTGGTTTTAAAATGTGATTATGTTTTTAGCAATAATTTCTAGTATTCGGTCAATTCAATTTGAGTCGATTAGTTGAGTAGCATGTCTTATGTCAACAACAACAACAACGATGCTTTATCCCAACTATTTGGGGTCAGTTTCTTTTAGAGGATCATATATATAAAGAGGTAAGTTCATCCAACTAAGTAACACAACAATTACATCAACCACAACAACATGCCTTTTCCCAACTAATTAGGGTTAGTTTCTTTTAGAGGATCATATTTATAAAGAGGTAAGGTTGTCCAACTAAGTAACACAACAGTTACACTAGTGGATTCAACTCTTTTGGAGTAATAACATGCAATTTACCTGATACTAATCTGAGTTTAAAATTTTTGACAATGAAAAGAGGAGGGAGGGAGGGGGAAGGACCTCTCTCTAACCCTTGTATATGTTAGTATATGACCAAAGCACCCATTTTTGAGGCATTAAGGATGGAGGGAACGGTATACAAATGGGGATAAAAGGGAAAGCATAATGTATTTTTGTGCCTCTTTAGCTTTATTATATATTAATATATGACCAAGCCTTCCATTTTTACAGTCAAACCACCATTGGTTACATCAATCAACGATCCTAATGCTCCCTTCTCCTCAAGCAGTAGAAGTATCATGAATGTTCAGCTTGGAACACATGAATTCTGATCTACCTGCTTTGGAAATATCAGCTAGCAGATCTTGTGAGCAGGCATATCGAGTAGTCTAGTCACAATTAGTAGCTTTTTCACTAACAAATTAAAAATCAGCTCCTTAGTGCTTAATTCTCTTGTAGATCAATGGATTGCTTGTAATACTGAACACTGCGTGATGGTTACAATAAAACTTCCTAGGAAGTTCTGTCATCAATCCTTGTTCTTGCATATGAGATGTAAACCATATCAGCTAACATACAATATTCTCTATAGCTATGTACCCATCCTCTGCACTTCTTCTTTCTTTATTTTTTATTTTATTTTATTTATTTATTTCTGATAGGTAATATGAAAGACCTTAATCCCTACATGCCAAAAATCTGCAGAAGCTGAATACCAGTGAAACATCTACCTCAAAACCATGTTTTAAACCTTTTTTTTTTATCATTAACAACAATTTTATTAATCATCAAAGTAGAGTACAGATAAAACTAGGAATCACGAAATGTGATCCAAAAAGTAAACTTAAAATAGTACAAAAAAATTACATTACAATACAAAACAAAGCAAATATCCTAACCATCTGATAACACAATCTTTTCCCCTGCCCCAAAAACATCTCTCTCCACACCTCTTCTGGCCCAAACATCAGCTAACTCATTTACTGATCGCAGCACATGAGAAAAGGAAATACTAAAACCAATGGTAAGATGCCTAGCACGAGTAATCCAATGAGGATATCTCCAAGGACAAACATTGTCAACAGACATTCAAGATATAACTGAATAAGAATCCCCTTCGTCCTGTAGAGACGTCAAATTCAGCTTCGTAGCTTCACCCAAACCCACAATGAAGGCGCTAATCCCAGCAGTAGTAGAATCTGCAATGCCAATTGGACCCAAGAAAACTTGAAAAGCTTCACCATCAGAACTTCTGAAAACCCCCAAATCCTAGATCTGTCAGGATTACCCAAAGAGGATCCATCAAAATTCAACTTAATACAATCCCTAAGGGGTTCCCTCCAAACCATCTCCGTCCTCGAACGAAAGGACGTAGAGTAAATCAATTTGCACCAACATCTGACAATAGAGTCCAAAGAAATGCCCTGAAATTCTTGCCTTACAGCCATCCAACCCACCACCATCCTCACTATGGAGTCAATCAGCCACGAAAGGGTCTCTGAACCTCCTCAAAGATACTTCTGTTCCATTCACACCAAATAATCCACATAACTGAAAAGAAAAGGGCCTATGAAAAAACCTTGCCTCTCTTACCCAACCCACGAAACCTCCATTGATCAAACAAAGCAACAATACTCTCTGGAAATACCAAATTCACATCCATGAATCGCAAAAAATGCAGCCAAATCCCTTTTGCAATATAGAGCAATGTAAAAATAAATGATCCTCCGACTCCCCTTGATTCCTGCACATGAAACAAATATGTGGAAAAATGGCCAAATTGCCCCACCTCTTTTGAAGTAAATCACATATATTGATACGATATAGAATGGCAGTCCAAACAAATAATCTCGCTCTAGGAGGAACTTTGGCCTTCCACAACTTAGATGTGCAAAAAGGAGGACCCAAATTAGTCTCTTTACCAAGGAAACGAAAAAAGAACTTGGTGGAGAAAAGACCACTAGATTCCAAGGACTAGACTCGATAATCCAAATACTCAGAGTCAATGAAACAAAACTGAAGAGAATCAAAGAGACTCGATAACTTGACAACTCGAAGGTCTCTTCTAAAAGATTGATTCCAATCCAAACCTATGGGAGACCAAGAAAGAATGTCAGAAACCACAACATCCCTATGTTGCACCACCAGGAATAATCGATGAAATCTAACTTTGAAAATAGACTCACCCCACCATAAATCATGCCAAAATCGAACTTTCGAACCCCTTCCCACCCCAAAACGAATCAAAGGATAAAAGGAAGCTAAAGCAGAAATGTCATTCCAAGGGCTATGCACATAAATCCTAGTAGATTGGTTAATTTCCCATTCATTTATACATGTCCCGAATTTGCTTACAATTACCTTGTGCCAAAGAGCCTCAGTATCATTGCTGAAACACCATAACCATTTACCAAGCAAAGCAGAATTCCGATCTTGAATGTTACCCAGATTGAGGTCACCCACGTCTTTACTTTTACACACCATACTCCACCTAACCAAAGGACCTTTCTTATGATCTCCTCCCTCCCACAGGAAATCCCTTTGCACTTTCTCCAAAGCCTTAACAACTCTCACCGGAGTACAAAAATGAGAAAGAAAGTAAATCGGGAGATTGTCTAAAACAGATAGAATCAAAGTGACATGTCCACCTAAAGATAGATAATTTATTTTCCAAGTGGCAAGCCTCTTCTCAATCCTATTGATTACAGGTTAACCATACGATAACCCAAATAATCTGCAAATTGTTGTGAACGACCCTGCTCCACATGAAACCAAGAAATGGTAGACTTGTCCACATTAACCCTAAGGGTAAGTTTGGATCGCATGAATTCAAAGATACATGAGAATTGAAATGCATATGAATTGTAATTCTTATCATTTCAAATTCATATGTATTGAAATTTTGTTGTTTGGTTAACACGTTACTCATATCCTAATTTATCTAATTTGTGTAGCTAGTGTATATTTCTTTTTCTTTACTATTTATTTAGCTCAAGGGATGGATTCTCTTGGAAATAGGGATGGCAACAAGGTTTAATGTACTGCGACCGGATCCCGGACCAGTCTTGAACGGTTTTGGTCCGATACCAAAAAATACATTTCCAAATTAAAAAAAAATTGGATCAGACCGACGGGATCAATCGCCGGATTGGGGGATCGGTCACCGGACCAACAGGATCGGTCGCTGGACCAACGGGACCAGTCGCCGG
Source organism: Pachysandra terminalis (assembly GCA_031762675.1). Lineage (NCBI taxonomy): Eukaryota > Viridiplantae > Streptophyta > Magnoliopsida > Buxales > Buxaceae > Pachysandra > Pachysandra terminalis. The sequence goes on from JAUPMG010000017.1 coordinate 1,157,889, forward strand.
TCTAAATCGAAATCGGTCTGGTGGGTTACCCTTTTAAACAACCCCAACGAAATACTTAGTTTACATGGGAATTACAATAAACACCCCCCAGGGTGTGAATTATAATTCTCATGAATCGTGTGAATTGGGTGTCTTTTTCCCACGTGAATTTTAATTCCCATGGGAATTGGTCATCCAAACACAATAATTGAAATTCACACCTGCCAATTCCAATTCCCACCCATGAATTCCTGCGATCCAAACAGACTCTAAGGCTAGACACCATCTCTGAACACCTCAAAATAGCCTTAATCAAATAAGCCTGTTACTCCATTACTTCAAAAAAACAAAATAATATCATCAACGATTCAACATATTGCAAATGCGAGACATGTACCTTATTCCTTCCTACCAAAAAGCCACTGGTAAGACCCATATTCCCAGCCAAGGATAAAATCTTGCTTAAGACATCCACCACTAAAGTAAAGGAAAGGGGAAAGAGGGTCACCTTGTCTAATACCTCTAGAAGACTCAAAATGGCCATGAACACTCCCATTGAAGAGAAAAGAAAAGGAGAGGCAGCCACTAATCCTATTCCTCCACCTATGTCCAAAACCCTTCCATTCAAGCATAGAATTAATGGACCCCCATGCCACTAATACATTAATTTATTTTTTAAATTTTAATGTATTTTTTTATAATATTTTTTCAAAATTTTTAAATTAAATATTTATTTAATGACACCCATCAATAGATCGGGTGTTGTTACATGATATATATTATTTGCAAGAAATATGAGTAATTTTTATACACAAATCTAGATCAACGTTGAAAAAAAAAACAATTTGATCGGTTTTTGTTTGAAAAAAGATGGGGGGAATGTGCTGTGGGGTAATGCTGATCGAAATGATCGACATTTTCCCCAAATCAGCCCTTTTATAGTGGCATTTGCATGTGTTGAGTGACATGTGCGAAAAATTCTTTTATTGGCTACATGTTGGCGACATGTCACCGACATCAGGGAAAATCGACACAACGATTTCCCTTGATGTCTTGTGTCGCTCAGGTCCAAAATCGCAACATGTCGCTGACATTTAGAACACTGGAGCAACAGAAGTATCTAAACGGGCTAAAGTAGCAGTAGAGGAATATGGCACCAATATAAGCAATAGAGACGGAGAAGAAATAGTAGTGAGAAGACGAGAGTACTCAAAAATTGATACCATTTTACCACCAGAAGAGGATTTAGAGGTACCATGTATAGTACTTGAATCATCAATATTAAAAGCAGCATTATTGGCAGATGTAGTTTTGCCGTGAAGGTTCGAACAATAATCACTGTGTGTCCACTTTGATGATAATGACTACAAAAATGAGTGCCACGGCCTTGATTGCAGCCTCCCCTAGAATCAAAACTTCCTCCATGACTACCTCTACCACCACCACGACCACCTCTACCACGACGGTTAGCACTAATAAAATTATTAGTGGAAGTTGCTAACACAGAGTTTTCTACGGTAGAAGAAGAACCAGAATCAGAAATAGTAGCTCTCTGAATGCAAGTAAAGACTTCAGCTAAGGGAGGCAATTCAGAGCTCCTTAGAATTTGAGATCGAACTGGTTCTAATTCTGATCTCAAACCCGATAAGAAACGAACTACATTCATCTGATCTCGTTGACGTTGCATCTCTTGGAGATCAAGTATAAGAGGCTGATATAACGTAAGTGCTTCACAAACACCAATTAACTCAGATTAGTAATCTGCCAAACTGCGATCCCCTTGCGGAATAGTGAAATACTGTTGAGATTATTCATAAATACGAGAAATATTATGTGAACCAGAATACATCTGACGACCGTGATCCCATATCCGTTTAGAACTTTCCAAGAGAAACATGCTACTACTAATATGAGGTTCCATACTGTTCCATAGCCAAGTATGGATCTGTGCATCATCTCGTCTCCATTCAGATTGTTAGGATCATCAAACTTAGGAGGATCTTGAGTGAGAAACTTGTCTTTCTTATTGACAATGAGATAAACTTATACGGATTTCGTGCTCTGAATATAGTTACATCCATTCAATTTAATAGAAGCAATCTGAATGTTTGAATGGCTTGGAGCTGCCATTAATGGAGATTTGGGGGCATCCTTAATATCCATCAGGTATTACTAACACTTATATTATCTCATAAGTGACACGAATCACTTCAAGAACCACAAATCAATGGGCTGGCTACACAGAACAACTACCAAGTACAAACAAATAACCGATCAAATCATATTCACTGGACTGATACAACACAGAATGTTGCACCAACAGCCGCAGAAAAATACACAAAAAACAAACAGCAACAGCAACTCAAAAAGCTTATTCACACGACATCAACAACAACCTTTGATTGCTCTCACATAATATCAACAACTTCCCACACAGTAACCAACTAGGTTACAATCTCAACAATCAGATCTGAAGAAAGAGATTAAAGAAGTGGCCAATCAGAACCCTAGAAAAATACTCGTGAATAGTAATCCCATGAACAGTAACATCGTGAACAGTATCAAGCCCTATGAGAAGAAAATAGAGGATGTATCAAGCTCTATGAGAAGAAGAAATATTTAACATCATCTATTTTAAAATAGAGGATATATCAATACTTCACCCGTTAAATATTTTAAAGTGGATAACATAATATTATTAAACTCATTAAGCTTCTATTTTCATGTATATGAGGCAATTCGTAGGATCTAAATTTTCCTTACCCATATTTTATAAATATTATTATTTTCGTCTACGTAATTCAGATATATTGCCTTGTACGTGAGTGAGTCCAAATTTCTTGAATGTTTAGAATCCAACACTCCAAACCAGTGTCAATTTCTGAAACTACCAATGCAACATAGTAGCAGATGAAGATTTGCATCTTGTGAGGTTAAAAGTGTATTAACTCTAATAGTTTTTTGGAACTGCTGTCTGGACCAACAATGCACAGGAAATGTAAACAAAATGTTGATTCTTGTAGTAGGCAATGCCACTTTGTGTGGTACCAATATAAGAAATATAATGCGAAATACCATGGCGATCATGGTAAGATTCAACTTTCAAGGGGATAGATGAACATTGGTTTGCATCATCTAATCATAAAACACACTCGCGGTACTCAAACATTAGAATGCACCAAGGAATTAGGGACTGGCTGACGATTATTTGGACTCGTAGGAAATGGAACTCTATACTTAAATTTAACTCACAGACTTCACAATGCAGTTCTGACACAGAAGACTAGAAGGATTTCAAATTCTTCAACGAAGGACCTGAGACAAAAAAAAATGATGAAGGTACGTAACTGGTGAAGATTACATTTAGATGAAGGCATGTAACTGGTTGAGATTGTTGTTGTCTTCATTTCAAGGCACCTTTTTAGCCCACCATTTAGATCCTAGCAAGTTTCCACTGTATGATTCGTCAGCAAATGTGTACAATTCTTGGATCTTTGGCCTTCCGATCCCTCATGACTGCCTTTACATAGCGATGGCCGCCATAAAGTCCATCAATCCAGGAAACAATTGTAAATTTATCTCTCCCAATTGTTTTTGATTAAAGAGACCCTCTGAAGCTACGAATAAAGCAACTTTACAAAATGTAATCTCTTAACTTCTTAAAATCTATGCTTCGACAGGTTCATATTACGATTTGTACCTGATAAGAACTTAGTAAATTTAATTGTCCATTTTTTTTTTTTTTGCCTTATACTCCAGAAAACCTATGGTTTTATTACAAAACGTCCCCAACGTTTTGGTGATATTTAGGTGTGTTAACTTTTATTATGAGATTTTCTAAGGAACAATTTCAATTCAGACTTTGTTGTGCACTTTTGCTTGAAAGTGCAAATGAATGGAGAGTCTAGGCTTTAAAATCTAGGATTATAGTCCAGTCAATTCGAGGATATTGAAGCAAGGCCGTTCGAAGAACAAAAGGTTAATTTCTTGAGCCATTTTTCGGGGAAAAATTGTAGATTCCAAATCAGAGTTTTTATCGCAAAGCACAAGTTAACAATAGTTTTCTTTTGTGCAATTCAAATTAAGTCACATCATTTCAAGAATTTTAGATGGAGAAGGTTAAAGTGTAATGGTTGTATTAAAGAAGAAAGAGATGAACCCAGTTACAGGAAATGTATGAGCTAGTCAAAGGCTATAAATGTCGATACAAAAAGAAGTAGTGGCACCCTTCCACTGTAAATAAAAATAATAGGAGGGCTGCGACAATGAAGCCAAAAAGAGAAAAGAGTGTGAGTTGAACCATTTATCTGTTATTCTCACTATCTCTTCCTTGTCTTGAGAAATAAGATGATTTCTTCTTCTATGCACTCCAGAATGCCACAAAAAGTTGGATATCCTTCAAAGGGTCTTATTTTTGTTTTCAGGCTGATGTACTGTAGACTGTATTGAGGATAGAATTTGAAAGGTTTGAGTTGAAATGCCTTGGCAAAATATCCAGCGTTGGCTTGATTGTTGCAGTGTTCTTATTCTGCCCTAGTGCCCTGTAAATGGGCATCTCAGCCCCATCTTGGGAAGCTGAAGCTTTGTTCAGATGTGTTATGCACTTGAAGCCAAATTTTGGTCATAGTTTCTTTTTGCAACGTTGGATACCTCTCTGTGGTCATTATCAATTGTTCCATGAATTAACTATGCACTTGTAGTTGGTCATCTTTCTTGTAAATCTTTGAATGCCTCGATTTTATGCTGCATCCTTGTCTGCTTATTATTAGAAAAGACTTATGTACTTTGTTTCTTTTCAGCATAAACTTGTTCTTTTTTTTTTTTTTTCTCGATATACCCGAGGTAAACACTTTGGAATTGCTTATAGTCTTCTATTCATGTTTAGAACTTCATGTGAAAAACTCATGTTCATTAAAGTTCTGAGTTACAGTGTCTGTTGTTTTTCACAGATATTTGACAGCGAAATTGGCTCTTCAGTGGCGAATTCTTTTGACTCAACATTTACTGAAGAACTACTTGAGGAAGAATGCTTTTTACAAGGTAATCAAATTATGCATTACGTTTCCTGCCTTGGTGGAACACTTTGGGATTAAAAAGTAGGAAATATTCTTGGGGTGCGTAAAGACAGTCGTGTCCACTCCCTCAGATACTATTAGGTATTTTAACACAATTTGCTATGCCTTGTGTTCTGGATGCAATTAAAATTATATTTCATTTCTTTTATTCTTCTTTTAATGGTTCGTAGAAGTTGGCACCTGTTGATGTCATTGACTACATTTCAAATGCATTTCTCTTTTGTAGGTCTTCAACATGTCAGGCGAAAGTATTGATGCAGATCAAAGAATAACAAATGATGTGGAAAAATTGACGATTGAATTATCAGGATTGGTCACTGGAATGGTAAAGCCATCTGTTGACATTCTTTGGTAAGTACCATATACTCATGTGGTTATTTTTTATGGTATACTTGGATTTTATGCTTAAAATTCTTCAATATCAGGCTTGAAGAAATGTATCTCTTCATTTATCCACCTCCCCCTTCTCTCACTGAACGTTTATACCATCTACCACTTCTTCCATTAATCATTTATAGTGCAGGTTCACTTGGAGAATGAAGTTGTTAACTGGCCAAAGAGGAGTGGCTATATTGTATGCTTATATGTTACTGGGTCTGGGTGTTTTAAGGAGTGTTACACCTGAATTTGGAGACCTTACAAGTCGAGGACAAGAACTTGAAGGAACCTTTAGGTTGGTGCATCCCATCTATGGCAATTTTGCTGTTTCGCATTTCTGCAGCTAGTTTATTGGTATTTGAGATTTACATTGACAAACTAACTTAAGTTTCATAATTATTCAGGTTCATGCATGCTAGACTATGTACTCATGCTGAATCAATTGCTTTTTTCGGAGGAGGAGCCCGAGAAAGAGCTGTAAGCTATTTAAAACCCCATTATCTCAGCATGATGAACGAAGGACGAAAACAAGTTGTAGAATCGAATTTGAAACCCCATTTCGTTGTCTGGGTTGGCTCTCTCCTTCAAATTTGCTTTAGCTGGATTCTCCAATCTATGTATTCCAGAATGTTGAAATGGTTGGGGTTTGCAGGGATTTTCTTTGACCTTGTTGAGATGGGTGAGACTAGAAACTTTGTTTCCTCGTAACAATTTGCATGTGTAGAGTGGGTACTGGGAATCTATCCGGGAACAGAGTTGCAATGTTAGTGTACAAGCAAGGGGATTTCCCAAGGATTGGCATTAAACGCTCCTAATATAGTTTGGATGAGAAGTGGAGGAGGGCGATAGTGCTAATACCGGAGGGTTTGAGTCTTCCCTGGGCATGGTGGGGTAGAGGTCGTTGAGGTCTTTGTCTTAGGATGTACATAATAAGTATATCCCTCTTTGGGTAGTCAAGTAGTATTGTTTGTGCCATTGGAGCATATCTTGACGTCGCTTTGGAGTAGGGGATTTGTTCCAATTGAATTGTCAATATGAGGTGATGATGGTTAGATGGTTGGAGATGGGGTTTAAATCTTCTTTCCTTAATCAAATTGGTTCATGGGTGCAAGTAGGGGTGACAATGGGCCAGGTGACCCGCCCGAACAGATTAGTCTGGCCCTATTTTTGGACAAGCTTGGGCAAGGGTTAGTATCCCGTAGGGCCGACCAGCTGAAAATTAAGTCCCGATTAGTTTTTCGGGTCAGGCTTGGGTATATGTTGGATTAGTCCGGCCCGACCCGAAGATGTGAAGACTGATAACAAGTAATATAGAAATTTCACTTAAGCTCAACATCATCCTATGGCTGTGGTTTAGTGGTGAGAACTTCAAATTCTGCCCGTGGAGACATGGGTTCATTTCTTAGTAACAATAAAGTAGTAATACTTTTGCTACATTTGGGCAAACATGGGTGGGCTCGGGCTTGCAAATGATACAATGGGCAGGCCTGGGGAAGCATTGTTAAGCCTGAAGCTTTGGCCGAGCTTGGGCCAACAAAAGTGCTCTTATATTTAGAGTATGGCCCGATCCCGGGCGGTTGCCATCCCTAGGTGCAAGGAACTGGAATCCCCTATGATTTGTTTTGCTGATGATCTTTTCATGTTTGCTCATGCTGATAGGCAATCTATTTGTTGTCTCATAAACACACTTGATGAGTTTCACAGTGTATGAGGGATCAAAGCAAATTTGATCAAAAGTAAAGTCTATTTTGCTGCTGTTCCAGACATGGTGAAGGAGGAACTGATTAGAGTGATAGTGAAGTACCTTGGTATCCCTCTAACTGCTTCAAGACTTGGCACCAGGGATTGTAGTCCCATTATTTAAAAGACAGCTAATAGAATCAAGGGATGGAAGTGCAGAAGTCTTTCTTATGCTGGAAGAGTCCAGGTTATTAAAGGTGTGGTTTTTCGTATTCAAGTTCATTGGTTATCATGCTTTCTGCCACTCAAAAGAGTGCTAAAAAGCATTGAAAAGATGTGTTCTGATATTCTGTGGGTAGGGCCTGATATGAAAAGAAAGATTCACCCCATTGCTTGGGAGAAGGTGACAAAACCATTGAAGGAAGGAGGGCTGGGGATCATCAATCTATTAGATTGGAATCTTGCAGCTACAATGAGATATATATGGCTGTTACTGGCAAAGAAAGAATCAGTTTGGGATGAATGGTGTCAAATACATTTGATAAAAGGTAGAAGTTTGTGGGCCATGGGCGTTCCTAGTAAATGTTCTTAGGCTTGGAGGAAGATATTGAGTGAGAGAGATTGCTAAAAAGCTGGTTACTACTCACATTGTTGATGGGAAAGGCACGTGGATATGGTGGAATAATTGGCACCCTTTGGGTACTCTTAATGATATGTTTTCTTATAGGAGGATATACGATAGTGGCATCAATATTTCAACCAAGGTACAAGCACTTATCTATGATAATCAAGGGAAAGATTGCATGTCTATATTTCCAGCAATTGGTTCTGTGTGGGATCACCTGAATCAAGTGACCATCTATACCTATGCAGACAGGGATCAGGTTGTATGGAAACCAGCCAAGAATGGCTTCTTGAAGGTGAGGGTTACATGTGCTAGCATTAGATCAACTAATCCTACTGTGGATTGGGCAGACCTTGTGTGGTTTTCTGACAATATACCCAGGCATTCATTTGTTGCTTGGATGGCTGTGCAAGAACATTTACTTACCCAATACAGATTAGTTGCTTTTGGAGTGCTGAGAAATTCAGGTTGTGTTTTGCAGAAGTTATGAGGAAAGTCATAGCCATATGTTTTATAACTCTTAAGTATACCAGTCAGGTTTGGAAGGGTATCCTTATTGAATGTAACTTTAATAGGATGGGTGTGACATGGAAGGATGAAGTCATGTGTTGTACTGTACAGTTTAACGGTAATAATATAACTAGAATTAGGTAATTATCTTTTAATGCTTCTGTGTACTTGGTATGGAAGGAAAGAAAATGCAGGGTATTCAAAAACCAGTACATCCCTGAAAAACATCCGATTGCTGTGATCAAAAGAGATGTTCGAGATAGAATTGGGTCTACCACCAGGGCTGAAGATAATCAAACAAACAGGGATTTGTATATGCATTGGGGAGTAAGAACAGAGTTTTTTCACAGAATTCCTACTTTTCACAAGTGGATGGCACCTCCAGCTGGTATGATGAAGTTAAATGTTGATGGTGCTTTGTCAGATGTTAGAGCAGGTTCAGGTGGTCTGTTGAGAAGCAATAATGGGGAGTGCAGCTGGGCTTTCTCTATTGCTAGATATCCAACAAATATTGTCCAACATGAGCTTGATGCTATATTGTCTGGGTTAAGATTAGTGAAGTCTAGTAATGAGGGCCAGGTTATTGTAGAAACTGATTCTAAAGCTGCAATGCTATTGCTCACTAACAGCCAGTGTTTTCAATGTCGTCTACATGTCGACGATTTTGGAACTGTCGACACGAAATCCATGGGAAATTGCCAGATTTCCCTTGTCCCTGCGACATGAGGGAAAAACTATATTTTTCTTTTTTAAAAAACACCCTATAAAATTATGAAAACATAAATAAATAGTTATATTTCCCCCCAACGTCGCGACATGTCACAGGTCTTACCAGTTTGCGACATGTCTTGCGACGTCGACTTTGCAAACCTTGCTAATAACTTGAAGGAAGAGGTTCCATGGAACCTAAGGGAGCTGATCCAGCTGGTCAAGACAATCATGAGAAGTAACCCCTACTGTGAAGTGACTCACTCTTTGAGAGAGGTTAATAGTGCTGCAGATTTCCTTGCAGACTTTAGCCAAGTTATTTTTGAAATGATCGTAATGTATCCTAGACAATTCCCTAGTGCGTTGTGTTCTATCCTTGAGAAAGATGCCAGAGGGAAATTGTATCTAAGAATGTAATTTTGTCATTGGAAATAATAAAATTAATTTACTCTCCAAAAAATGAAAAAAAATCTTAGGGCTCCCTTATTTCTTGTCAGATTTGGTATTCAAATTAATAAGGGAGTGTTGCGAAAGGCTACCAAATGTAGATCGGTGTTAACTGTGGCAAGGATCAAGGATCAAGAGAGGACCCGTTATACAATTTCGAGGGCGGTGGTGATATCTGTTCGGGATATTGAATTTTTGTATTTTTGAAAGCAGAGAATTCTGATTTGTTGTTATGGGTTCAGGCTGTCGTGGAAACAGGGGATGGAGCTCCCGAAGAAGATGATGAGTTGATTTCCTTGGGGACACTTGGCACAAGTGGTGGTGTTAGATTTGGGGTAGTGGACTATAAAAGAACAACTCATGATTGAACCCGCAGATCAAATGCTGTGACCGATGGCAGCCTGTATGAAGTGGGGTCGATGATGGTACCTATGGTCAGGCATGTGGCTCTGACCCCGTTTGTCCACAAATTTCAAATTCAAATCTAATGGTAGATGCTTGTGAGCTGGAGTTTGGATGACAACTGGGCTCACAGGCCTAAAAGTTCACTGGTTGTAGGCCATGGAGACGGGCTTTCACCAAGGCCAAGTAATAAAGATAGTGGCAATCTCGCAGACGCTATATAGAAGGCTAAGTCGTCGGGGAAGTCCAAGAAGATCTAGTGACAACTAGGGGTGTTAATGTGTCGGGTTCAGGACGGGTCCAAAATGTCCCAGAACCGAACCCTGTTATTTGAAGTGGCTCTAGGTCTTGTTGATTTCGGGTCCGAGGTTGTAGCCCTTGTCCCATAACCAAACCAATGAACACCCAGTTCTTAACGGCACCCAATACATACTACATTAATGTATTTGCCAAAGTGTTTACTTGCGCTATATGAACATTATTTGATTATCATGAGCATGACAACAATCGCATTTCAAAACTTTGATTTATCTAAATTTAGATTGTATAATTGCACCCAACACATGTTATACAACCGTCCATGACATAAAGTGAATCTCTAATAGAAATTGACATTTAAAAATGTAAAGTTAGTAGAACAACTTTTCATTTTGTTTTAGTTAGGTTTTGATTAATCAATGTTGATATTATGGGTTGTTGAAAATCTAGGTAATGAATTATTTAAATTATAAATTAAAATTTTATTTAGTTCCAAGGTGTTTTATCTTTAAGGATATAAAGAATAATTAATAAACCATTTAACAAACCCAAAAGACTCCATTGGGTATACCCGCATAGACCTTATTCTTAACGCCGCCATTTTATAGGGCCGGAACCGAGCCTATTAAACGGGTTGGGTTTTATCGGGTTTGTCAGCTATCAGGTGCCCATTGACACCCCTATGGGCAAGGTGGGTGGATGTTAGCCCGGTTTGGGATCTCCTATTGAAAACCAGCCAAAATTATTAGGGTTATATCGGAACCCCATAATCAGAAAGAAAACTCTTATGAGAGTGAGTTGAATGATAAACTAGAAGACTTGCTTCAACCATTCTTTAACAACATGGTGAATTAAATCAAGGCTGTGGTCAGGTAGGGCTTGGAGAGAGGACTATATTCTCAACCAGGCCTGGAGGAGTGACATCAGAGTTCTAAATGAGTCAACCTCTCCGAATTCAAATGAGTTAACCTCTCCTTTCTGGCAGGGTGATTTGGTGGGGCAGCAATGAAGGTTCTCAATTAAATTGAATGAAAGTAGATCTATTGGCCCAGTCAGTCAAGAAGCATCAGCGATTTCTCTAATAACAATTTATGGGTGAGATTTGCCCTTGATTGTTCGTGCTTCTTCCGAACCAGTGTCGGAAGGGGTTGATGAAGAGGAAGACAAAGCTGGGTCAAGCAGTCCATCATTTTCTGAGGGGTCTGAGTCCTTAGAGCACAATATCATTGAAGTGCTCCCATCTGATTTGATCCCTCTACAGATTCAGGGCATGGTTTTTTATGCATCAGATCAATTATTGGAAAAGGGATGATGAGTTGGAGGATTGCACTTTGGTTAATAGCTTGGATATGGTGTGCGGGGAACCCAATGTGGGAAGAATCGATAGTAATGTACTTTTCTTGCCTGAAATGATGAACAAGGTGGAGAGTAAGGGCACAGGTCTATTCAACGCCATCCTTCCTCAAGCATTGAATCCTCTGCACCTGAAGCTGTTTTTTTTTTTTTTTTTTTTATGAATAATGAAGTTGGTATAAAAATATCCAGGAATATACAGGACAATAAGGCCACAAAGCAGTGGACAAACCGCCATAAAAACAACAAAAAAACTATATCGCCTCGTCCACGAACTCCAACGGCACAACCCCACTAAAAAAGAGTTGAAAACAGATCCTTCTCTAGCCAAACGATCTGCCAACCCATTAGCACTTCTGAGAACATGTGAGAACTCTAAATGTAAATCCTCCCCAAGAGAGAGTGCCAACAGGAAAGAATGATATAGTCTCCACGAATTACAACTTCTCTCTCCCATCTAATATATAACAACCGCTGAATCCCCCTCCACCACCAGATTACGGAACCCTCGACTCCATGGTTCCCTCAATCCCATAACCAAGGCAAGTAACTGAGCCTTCATAGCGTTACCTTCCCCATTGGCCGAAAGTACCCATGTAAAATACATCCAGTATGGTCCCTAAACACTCCCACAAGGGCCCGGATTCCGCATAGAAGATCCATCAAAATTTAGCTTAATCAAACCCGCCAAATGAGGGATCCACCTTGCCCGAACCTAGGAATGTGAGGTACGTCACATCACCACCGAGCTCCAATCTCTTGTCACTGATGCAACTGAAAGCCCTTTGAACTCCTCTCTAGAAATCACCCATGAAATAGCTGAAGTAGAGGCACTATCGATAATAAACTGAGTACAATGGCGCCTATCCTCAAAGATTTTGTTGTTTCTTTCCCTCCAGATGGCCCAAACAACCGCAAAAAATAGGGCCCTGTATAGCATCCTACCGTATTTGCCCATCCAAGGAAACCTCCATTGTCCCAGAAGAGACTGAGCATCGAAGGGCTGCATAAAGGACATACTCACAATGCTAAAAAAAAGTATACCAAACCTCCCTGGCAACATTACAGGGAATGAAGAGATGATCAACTGATTCCTCCATCTGCCTACACATAAAACACATCTGAAGAGAAATAGGTATATATTTTCTTCTCCTCTGAAGGACATCCTGAGTATCAATCCTCTTATGTCTGATGGCCCTCTCGGAAGCTCTTATGTTGTCAATCTGATAGCATTTCCATGGAGACAAGTCTGAATTTATCATTGCACAATCATAGGTCCAACCCCATTGTTTTAGATTGCTATAGTAGTATACTAATACTTTTTTTCTCACGAGTCACATACACCAGCTGCTTCAATTCCATCTTGTTTTGATCCTCTTTCAGATGTAGGTCCCGGTCAGTATGTTCCTCAAAATGAGAACCCCAATGTTGATAATAGGTTGGGGATAGTTGGGGATATTTCTATAGAGGAAAGGAATGAATTGGAGTGTGAAGGGGTTGAAGTAGTGGTAAGGGCTTTGGAATCGGTGCCTCTGATAAGATGGGTGGGTAGATCTGTAAGTTTGAAGGAAGTCGTAAAAAAGTTCAGTGATGGGAAAGGGACGGGGGTTGGGTCATCTAGCAGGTCAAGGGTTGTGTAATTTAGAATGGAACTTGAGGTACAAGGTCGATAGTACTAGAAAGTCTGTTGGGGGGTTGACTTCAGGTATCCAATGAGGCTTCTTAGTTGGAATCTACATGGTGTGAGTTGGGATGAGAGGCAAAGAGCAACGAGGGATAAGTGTGTTAGAATGAAGCCTGATATAGCGATTATTCAACCAAAAGAGGGGTGGTTGATTGGAAATTGATCCGGATGTTGTGGGCATATTGGGAGGGGGTATTAAGTGCTAGTGTCTCTTGGGAATTTTTCCATCACAATTAGGTTCACTAGTGTTGATGATAATTTTGAATGGAAAATGATTGTGAGCAATAGCCAATATTAGAGATTATTTTTGGGTGGAGTTAAGGGCCATCCTCGATGAGATGGACAGCCTGTGTGCTCTTTTTGGGGATTTCAATGTGGTTACATATCTTAGGGAGAAGAAGGGGTGGTCGTCTAACCAAGAGCATACGGAGTTTTTTCAGAGCTCATTAGAGATTTTGATCTAGTTGATTATCCTATCAATAATGAGATGTTCACTTGGTTGAATATGAGGGACAACCTGTTTTTTGTAGGCTTTACAAATTCCTAGCTTCTCCCGAGTGGGATGCTCATTTCTGGTTCATTATTCAAGAATTGCTTACTAGACCCACATGGGACCATTGTTTCATTCTGGTATCTACAGTAGAAGGTGGAAGGGGCCCATCCCCTTTCTGATTTGAAAAATGTTTTAATGCATTCATCACTCAGAGACCGGGTTAAGAAGTGGAGGCAGGAAGTTAGGAGATCTAGTCTTGGGTGGGCAGGGTTCAGATTTATTCATACGGTCATACCTTGAAAGGGCTCAAAACAAAATTGAAGGAATGAAATGTTACACTTTTGGGTTGATCCCCATTAGGAAAGCTGAATTGTGAAGAGGGATTGAGGAGTTAAACCATGCTGAAGGAATGACATTTTTGGGTGGTGACGAGATCTTGAGTAGAAAAATGATCAAGGAAGAGCTTGAGGCAGTTCTATAAAGAGAGGAAATCAGCTGGAGACAAAAGTCTTAGTCTTTTGGATTAAAGAAGGGAATGCTAACACCAGTTTTTTTTCCCACAAAATGGCGAATTAGAAGAACATGACAAATCATATGTCATGTTTGGAGGTTAATGGGGTGCTAGTCAAAGGTCTAAACGGAATCCTAGGAAGAGCTCTCTAGATATTATGTCAATTTTTATTGATCTGATCAGGAGTTCTGTTTTAATAGGGGAAGGTTAGCAAGGTGTGTTCTTGAGAGTCAATTGGCAATCTGGTTGGAAAGGATGAGCTACGGGACCTGATTGGCAATCTGGTTGGCATTGTTTCCTCATATTTTACCATATTCCAAAAGGATGAGCTACGCATTGTTTCCTCATATTTTTTAGCCTCTGTTTGTCCAGTAATGAATCTGTTTTACCATATTTTCATACATTGTGAGATTGCGAGAGGCATATGGAGTTTCTTCCTGGGGTTAGTGGGGATGCATTGGGCTATGTTGGAGATTCCCAGACCTTAGGAAGAGAGGTAGAATTATATATCGTTCATTGTTTCATTTGATCCTTTGTTCCATATGGAACAAGAGGAATAGAACTATATTTGAGGGGAGGAAAACCTCTAGGATGGCTGTGATTGATGGGATTATATTTTTAGTGGCTTCATCGGTGGCCACCTTACCTTTATTCAGAGGCATGGCAGTATCTGAGATTATTCATGAGTGGAGGATAGTAACTTTTTTCATCCTTGACGAAGATGAGTCAACTGTCAGCTTGGAACTGTCCCAGAGTGGGATTTTCCAAGCTGAATTTAGATGGATCATCCTTTGGAAATCCAGGACCATCAGGTATTGGAATATTCTTCAAAGTCTCTTCAGGGGTTGTTTGACATGTTTTCTCAGGTCCGGTTGGTCATGGAATGGCATCCAGGTAGAGGTTCTTACTTTTTTACAGGGATCAGGGAGGCTTCCCTTTACGGTTACAGAGTTCTAGAGGTTAGACGACTCCCTCACAGTGGTTTCATGGTTACATGACACAAAGTTTTGTTCCTGGCAGCTTTTACATCTTGTTAGATTAGCCCAGTAGTTCTCTAAGGGTCTGAACTTCTCATTCTCTCATACGTCGTGGTCAGCTAATGAGATAACAATAGCCAGGAGGACAGAAAGGGAGTTTCTCTATTCTGGGCCTTCGGATGATCATATTTTGGAGGATGATGATCATTAGTGCTCGTGATGTGTCTTTTTTGGGTGTACATGGTTGTGCATGACTATCTATAAGTGTCAATCTTTTTTTCATTTGATGTTGGGGGATGCAACACAGGATTTTTGGTTTTATCCTCGATTATGGATTGATCTAGGACAAGGGGTATACTCGTACATGCTCATTTATACACTGTTATAATATATTGCTGTTACTCGTACATCCACAAATATTGAATATTTACACCATGGTGTTGGGCATGTTGTTCCTCCATGTTAGTACTCTGTTATTTCTTTCGAGTTAAAATTGCAAATTAACCTCTGACATTCTAATTATCACACAATATCACTCATCTTACCTATCATTTAAAATTGTATTGGGTAACGATATTATTATTCCTCTTGATGTCTGAGGTATCACTGTAGACACACCAAATAAAGTTTTTGTTTCTTGTTTGACTGGGACGAGGGATGACCATATAAATTAAGGCTTAATCTATTTCATGAATTTGTGGCCCTTTTATTGGAACTAGTTATCTACATCAGTTGTGGGGTTGAAGTTTGATGCCTGAAAAGTTCTAGTTTAACTTAAATATTTTGTAATCCATTTTATTTCCCTAAACCTAAGATCTCAACAGCCAACACTTAGAGAAGTTCATGCCATGTGATTTAGATTTAGTTGCTCAAATCAGCATTAATAGAAGGGGTAGATCTTTCCATTTCTTTAGTTTGTTTGAGACTCAGGGGCCTTCTGCATGAGTTGGTACTTTTTTGGTTTCTAGCCAGGTAATGGGAATTGCATCTGGAAATGTTATAATCAGTGTTCTTTTATATTAATAAAAGGCAGAAACAAAATTACCTCTTGCCAGTTGTTATAAATCATGGCTCACTGCAGTATCAGTTTTTATCCATTTCTTGTGTCAATACTTTTTAACATTGGGTAGGTGTCAATAATATCTCTTCCATTTAGGGTTTACCTTTATTTCTCTTACTGACGAGTTCTTCATCCTTTGATAATACATCTGACTTTAACAGATGATCGAGTCTAGATTCAAGGAACTGCTTGATCACTCCAAGTTACTTCTAAGAAAGAAATGGCTGTTTGGTATACTGGATGATTTTGTCACAAAACAACTTCCACACAATGTGACATGGGGGTTAAGCTTGTTGTTTGCTATGGAGCACAAAGGGGACCGATCATTGACTTCCACTCAAGGTTGAATTTGATCATGACGATGTTTTTGATATGCAGTTATCTTTATCTGGTCTCACTTGTATTAGTTATCTATTGTATGTAGTTATTTATTTACTTTTAGTCTATATTGATCATAATGATGTATTCATGTTTTTCAACATGTTTAGGTGAGCTTGCACATGCATTGCGGTTTCTAGCATCTGTTGTCTCACAAAGCTTCTTAGCTTTTGGTGACATTCTTGAGTTGCATAGAAAATTTTTTGAGCTTTCTGGTGGTATCAATAGGATTTTTGAGCTGGAAGAGCTACTTGATACTGCTCAAAATGGTATGATTGTCTTTTCTTCTTTCACCTTCTTTATTCATTTTAACATGGATATCCATTTTATACAATTTGTTGCTTGGAACTGTTTGTACTTTTTTTCTTTCTAGATTTTGACATTTGTTCTTAGTGCTGAATCTTGTTATTAGTTTATGTAGGTTATAATAAAGATTATCCTGGATATACAGTCCAGACTTTTTCTTTACCAATTGAAATTCCATTCATGGGGCAACCATGGTTATCATCTAATATGACAATGTTTAGCCAGTCTTTGCACTGCTGACAACCCTGAAATTTTCACTCAAGTTAATGACAGTAGTAATGAGTGTGCAATATCAGTAAAAGTATTGTGTATATTAGTATGCGTATACAGCGGGCCAGCAGCTGCAAAACATATGCCTGCCCACGACATGCTAAATACAAATCCCCAGCCCTCTTCAAGCAAAAAAAAAAAGAAAACTACACTCCTGATTGTGGAAGAATGGTGCCCAGTGATGGAGAAGAGCTATTGTTTTTTGCAACATAATGATCAACTCTATCTCTTGCTCCTTGCTAACAAAAATTCTCCTATTGCATTCACCCTATCTGACCTGCAAATAATTGCTAGGTATAAAACCCAAAGAATGTTCTAATTCCTCTTGTCCAGCTACAAAACAAGAGCACATCTACCACCAATCTAGAGGCTACCTCACAACGTGTGGATTCCTACTAACCAAGTGATGTACCACCAGAATTTTGTCGATGGATGCTGTCCACAAAAAGAAGGCCACCTTGGACAGAATTGGGAGTTTCCCAAATCATCTTATAGGGTCCATAATTAACACCCTCTTTTATGACCTGGAATGAAATGGTTAGTGGTCCACTGAAACCTGCCCACTAGTCTCCCAAATCCATCTTCAGGAGTCCGATCCCTCTTCCACCCTCATGGTTTTCTTGCAAAGCAGTATATTGGATAACCAGACATTTATATCCTCTTCTGTTATGCACCATATAACTTGTCAGTCAGATTTATATTAGGAGCCTAGTCTTTTGATCCAGGAAATTGGAGTATTTTTTACGAGGTAAAGGTTTCACATATCCATACCGGATAATATATCAAAACTTGAAGAGTGTTATAAGAGCATCTCCAGTGGTCCCCTATAATTCTCCCCATATTTGGGGGTAAGCTTCCTCAAACATGAGGATTTGAGGAAGTGCTCTCCACTCATCCCCCTAAAAATTTCCTCAAATTTGAGAAAGAACTCTCCAATCACCCCCCCTAAAAATTTCCTCAAAACAATTTGCCCATTTTATAAAAAAGTAGCCGTTAGCTTTTGGGGGGCTCCCTAAACTTTTCCCCAAATTTGAGGAAAAGTTTAGGGGTCCCCAAATTTGAGGGTGGGGATGAGGGATGATTGGAGTTGAATTTCCCTATCCCCTCCCTCAAATTTGAATTTGAGGGAGAGGGTAGGGGTCGATTGGAGATGCTTTAAATATGTCATTATATTGGACTAGTTCAAGGCCCTAGTCTTAATGAAAGTTTTTTGTACAAGTTTAGATTCTCTTTTATCACATTTTACCCTTTAGTTACTTCATGCTTAATTGCCTGCTTAAGTGCAATGTATTTTTTAATAACCACTTCCAGGTCGAGAACCAATTCACTGCTTTTAATTATTTTGGAAGACCACCCTCTAACAATTCAACCTTGGCACATTTGGATTTGATTTTGGATCCACAAATTTTATTTTGGTTAGTGATTTTAAAATTGTGCCTGCTAAATGAGTTCAGGTTGACATCACCTAACACTTGGCTTCATTTGAACTCTCAAAAGAGGCTGGCAGAAATTACAAAGATGCCACCATTTCTGGAAAAGAAAATGATAAGTCTTCCCTTAAAATAATATAGTGTTATTTTTTCCTAGAAAGTATGCCATAACTTAGGGGGCAGTATTTACAAGCTTTCCACCAAATTGTTAGAAATGTTTATCCCAGAATCAGAAATGCATTTCCAGTTGTTTCTCATTTTAAACAGTTTTCCTTATATTACACCCCCAAATCATATGCGGGCAGACAACAAATTTTTTCTGCTAAAATTACTTGAATTATCATAAACGGCCTTAACCTTTTAACATAATCAAAGGCCAGATGCTACCTTATCTTCATAACTTAATAGCCATCAAAGGATGGCATAGATACTGCCTATTGTTGTTTAGAAATTTTCAATAGTAAAAGAAATATGTTTTTATTGTCTCTCTTGCTTACTATAGATCTTTTCAGGTTTTATTGGTCATGTTAATGTCTGCATTTAAAATTTAAGAAGCATAAGTACAAGTTTGGTTAACTTATACAGGTGTCGACCACCATTTGTCCCGTTTTAACTTTCGTGTGTGGTTCAAGCACTTATAGAACTCTGCACAAGAGTACTATAACCTTATGATATGTTTGCAAGCATCCTTAAAATCAAAATGTCTTCAGATTTTTGTTCTATGTAAAATATCTATCGTCAGTATTTCTTGAATCTCATGCCCCTGCTCTTCATAGGAACTAATATTGATTCAGATGCAACAACAACAATAACAAATAAATAAAATTTAAATTAAAAAGAAAAGAAAAGAAAAAGAAGAGGATAGACAAGTCCTTACATGCCCAACTGTATGTCCAACATGTCTATCATGTCAACTTGGATACATGTCTACCATATATAGGAGATGTGTCCTATATATCATAAAATGAAAACCATTGACAAAGCTGGTGAGCAGCACTAATGTAGTAAAGGTAAATGAAAGCTGGACAGGTGCATGATTGAGATAGTGATCGAGAATATGAAGGTATTTCCATTACAAAGGATATTGCTCCTGGTAAAACAGAATGGCAAAAAGAATGTGTATTTTTAATTTCAGGAAGTTGGTACACAGGCGATGGTGATGATATATTTTCTAACATGTATCAGAACATGACTTAGTTTTAGTGGAGCATCCTAAAGTCATTATGGTTTGACATTTTGAAATGGCCAATTTCTCTTATGTGAAGAAACAGAATAAAGAACTTTGCCACACTAACTTAAGTCAAATGAAAAGAACAAGAGAGAGTTTAGTGAAAAGCGATTAGGCAATGCCTAGACCACCACTTCACCTAGCCAAGACTCTGTTGTACATGTGCTATGTGATTTAGGTAGGTGCCGTTAAGATGTGACGCCTGATGACACCTAGGTGTTCTCACAAAAGTGCTAAAACACTAATGACAAAGGCAATCAATCAAACCAAATAAAGGTTTAAGCATCTTCTATATTTACTGAAAAAAATTAGAATCTCAAATCATACCCTCTCCATGTTTCCCATTATAGCACTTGGCCTTTAAACTAATATTCCTTTCCATGTTTACTTTTGGGATTTATTACTTCACCACTTGGTGTAAAACTGTAAAAAGGTTTCTTCTTTTTTCTTTCCCCCTCGTAGAGGTAACAAGGTGTTTCACTGGAATATTTCTTTTATATGTTTTTTAGAATTTCTAACGAGTTTAGTTCCCTATGCATTGTCTGTGAATGCCTATGCATTCCCTTTCCTAGGGAATCCTTTCCACTTTTTTAAATGTTGCAACATATCAGCGACATGTCCTTATTGTTGAAGGGGGGCGACGACACATATAGGAACAAGTCGCTCCAGAGATTTTTCCACCATGCCCCCTATATGTCATCGACATGTCGGAGACATGTGGGAGATATGGTGGACATGAAAAAGAAGAAGAAAAAGTGAAATTGGTGAAACAATTTTTTCTTTTTAATTTATAGCAGTCTAATTTCGAGATAAATACATATAGTTATAATGAATAACATATATTCGGGGAGGTACGATTGCGTACCGGAATGGGTATAAATGGAGAAATCAGCCACAATGATAGTCTAAATAAGAAAAACTATATATATACATACTATAAACACAATTAAGCTGTCCATATGGCATAATACAAATAGATGAAATGAGCAAACTCAATGATGAGACATTAGGTACATCACATTCATAAAGAGTGGCGTACTAGTTCAATGTCACCCTTATCACCCCTATATATGCATTGTTTTTATCATCATATTTTGGGTTATTAAAAGTTTTTAGTTCTCAGTTAGATCCCTAGACAATTTCATTAGAAAGAAAAAACCCCATTTTCTTCATTTTTTTTCTTCTTTTTTTCCACTATGTTCACGACATGTCGGCATGTCCCTAGAAAGGTCCGGTGACATGTCTTGTGACAGCGACATTTACAACTTTGATCCTTTCTACCTATGCAATGCCTTGATGCTTTAATTACATAAATTGTATATATTATGTCATCAGTAATCTACACTTTTGTTCTTTTTCTATTTAGATGCGATATTGTGCAGAATTGCCATTAGTTGGCATTGACATGGTGACATTGTTATGCTGAATTTCTGTCTTTATTTTTTTCTTCGCAAACAAAAATGACTTTGTTAATGCCTTTCGTTAGTTTGAACTTACATTTCTTAATTCTATTTTGTTTTATAAGATCGCATGAAAATATATATTCACTCTACTTCCTATGTTGGCCATTCAGAGATTTCTTTTCCTGAAATGCCATCATTTGAAAGGACTGATGTTGTGGCTGAAGATATCATTTCCTTCTCTGACGTGGATATTATCACTCCAGCACAAAAGTT
>JAUPMG010000017.1:1192021-1204937 GCA_031762675.1 Pachysandra terminalis
GCTGATTAGCAGGCTCATCCCAATTAACTAAATTAATTATACCACTAAGCATGATTAACTCAGTAATCAGAATTAGGAATATTACAGTTTATGCCTTTATTATTGCTTGAACTGAGAGTATTGTGAATGTTTGGTCTCTAAGAGAGCCTTATATATTCCTGAAGTTATCTTACTTACTGGTTTTATAGCTCACGCTTTTTAGCAACAATTTCAGGACCTTTAGAGGAAGCAACTGCCGAAGAGTGCATTGCTGAGGAGGAGGATTACGCAGAAGAAGACTACTTCTACGAGTGAACAATTGTAATGTTTAAGGAGATCTTGAAATTACTATGATATTTTGGTTTTGTGTTTCTTTTGGGATACATGATAGGGTATCTCGAGTAAGTCTGATTTTGAAACCTAGAACAATATTTTGATTTCTGTTGTTTCATTGTAAATACTTATACCATTTATCTTTATATTTTCTACTTTTGTGAATGAATGTTTATTCATTCCTGCTTTAGCTATGAATTGACTATCACTCCCTTCCCCGAGGGAGTGAAGGTTACAATCTGGACCTCACTGGGTCCCCAAGTGGACTCATAGGTTTGGGTTGTGACAGGGTAATCGTCTTGATAAAAAACCTCCCTAGATTAAATCCCTAAATGTACGTGGGTAACCATCATCTTAAAAGGCCTCCCAGGGTGTTAATCCCTAAATGTACGGAAATAGCTTTGGGAATTGAGCCCGGTAGGTTGTGAATCCTACAAAACCACGCTATACACGTGGGATGAATTAATTGTGGAGACATGTTGACCGTAAGGTCATGGATCGTGGTGTTGGTAAAGATTGTGGACCGACTGATCACCTGATAGTGGAGTGCTTCTTGTGCATATGTGATTGGCTTTGTGGAATTCTTATGCATTAAAAACTTGATTGATATGATATGAATTGCATAATATGATTACTGTTATATGATTGCCTTGAATCTATGATGTTGTATGATGTATGGACTAACGTTGTTCCATGGGGATGGTTGTCAGAATTGTTTCTTACTAGGCATTCCAAGCCCACGCAACTTATTTATGTTGCAGGTCAAGCTGATTAGCGTGGACTTGATGTTGTTTAGATTATTTGTGATTTTAATTCAATAGTTTAGATTTGATGTAATAGGGTAATTGAGTAGTTATTATGGATTGTAGGCTCATTTGAAGCCAAGTTTCGATTCATTTACTTTGTTTTCCGCACTCTGATTTGATTTATGAAAGCATTATTAGATTTTACTATTGGTTGGTGTTGTGTTCTGTGTTCCATGGTTGGGAACTCGAAGGTCGCAGCTCGTGATCCGTGCCACCCACCTAGGGATTCGGGCATTGGGATCCAGGGCGTGACAGGAGCCAGGGTTATGTATCATGTGAAGGCATACCCTGTTAAAGAGTTTTCAAACAACCAAGCTTGGAATAGTCGTTGGCCGAGGCTTGTCCACATTGGACGGTAAAACGTCCAATATGTTCTATAGTATACTTACCGTCCTCTCTTAAGAATAAGGAAAATTTTGGTATATTGAATCCCCTAGGGATTTAATACTGCCGGTTGATCCATTCAGGGTATGACCGTTTATAAAACGGCCTATTCATCCTTCTATTTGGCAAATGGCCAAGGGTTTCTTGGACCATATGATAGACATGATTTTGGTCAAGGCCTCTGACCTCAGAATCGGTTGCGTCATTGACCACTTGGAATAGGTCATTATCTACCATATATGATAAAGGTGACCCTGATCAATGTCCATGTTCCCTGATTGGGTTTGCCCTTGGCATTTCTGCCATTTAGCCTAGGTGCCCCCTGACCGATAGCAAACCGATCGTGGCCATATTCTCATTACAGTCGTTTCTTCTTACAGTCGTGAATGGATCTTCTACTTGTGGAGGGATTGAAATCCCTCTGTTTACTGTTAGAAAAGGCCGCTACACTGTCGATGTTCTCATTTAGTAGTGAACATGATCGATTTGACTTGGCCATCCACCTCGTGAAGAGGTTGTCTAGAGTTTGGAGCATTGCCTGCACCGACCCATCTGGGTCTCCCTAATGAGAAGCGGGACGGGATGTGGATCCAATTTCATTTTGTGTTTCAATTCTAGGTGGATCTTGTACCTGTTGGTCCCCACCTTCTGCGGCTATTCTCTCGTCCATCTATTCCTCGGTCAATCTGATGTTTTTGCTTGGCATTGATATACATCTAGTCCCATCGAGGGCGCCAAAAAAGGGTATGTTCCCACTGAATTCTTCGATTGTCCCTCCGGCTCACGTGCGGCGTGTGTGTGGTAAGTATACAACGTGTGTGGACGTGCCAGGACTTAGTCTAGTCCAAGAGTAATTAACCCTAGGCACCTATTCACATTGACTAAATCGAATTGGTTCAACAATCGGTCGTGTGATTGGTCACAAAATGTGCATTCGACTTAGGTGATTGACAAAGGTTGGAGTTCATCCTTTGTAATAAGTTCATTGGATCCTTTTGATGATTTAAATATAATGCCAATCAGAAATATAATTTACGTTTTAATACCAAAGATCTTGCTTTCAATCAAGAATATTCATGACCGAAAATCGGAGACATTGATGATTAATGGAACAAAAAAAATAAACAACAGAAAATTAGAAAAACGATTGATGAACCAACAGTGGTTCTCTCAACGGCTATGATCCATTGGCAAACTGGACTAATTATCGTTTGGATTGAGAGAAGCTTCTCGACGGGGACAACGAGGATCTATCTGAGGCTTAGAGTAGTAGACTATAACCAAATTGATTGTTGAGCAGAGGGGATAGTTCCAATGGCCGTGACCCACATACAGGTTGGAAGAGTGTCCAAGGTTAAGAGAAATACCACAGGGAGAAAGCGACTGGTGAACAAGAGAGGGATCACACATTGCTGTTGTAATGGAAGCAATGAAGAGGATAAACGACCGTGGGGTCTGAACAGTGTTGCGTTGGTTTTGTGTTGATTTTGCTGGGGTGAGAGACAGGTTCTCTTTGGGTATGTATAACCTTTTTTTTAATTATTGGGTATTTATAACCCTTCTTCGATCGATTATCCAATCGTTCAATTCGATTATGATAACCGATCCCTCTTCATTAATGTTCAAACTCTTTGTTGATCGTGGCTTTGTGATGACCATATCTTCTATTGTCTTTATACCTGGACCGACGAGTAAGTTTTACTTGTTAGTACACTCCTCTTCCCCTGTGTCCCTTTTATTATTGGCTATTGAAGATACACAAATATTTGTACGAAACACCTTTATAATAATGTTTACCGAATGATTTGTCTTCTTTCCCTTTTTTATTTAATTGTGGAACTACCATTATTTTGTCTTTTCTTATTATTATTTGACTTGTACCATATAATAGATGGATTTGTAACTTATCATAGAGGGACTTATACCTCACCCATAGATGTACATGTGGCAAATTTAGGTACACATAGCAAGTTTACAACGAGCGGACTTGTATCTCACAGTAAACAAACTTAACCTTACCATAGACCGACTTTTACCTCACCATAAATGACTTGTACCCGAAAGTAAAGATGGAATACTGGTCATTTCAATTTATGTCATGTCAAATAATCATTTAGTTATTTCAAAGTTAGACAAGATGTTTTGATAGATTCTTTTCTAAAGCAGTTTTACCTATTTTAATTTATATTATCAAGGAAAATAACAATTAAAAAAATCAATTTTATGATTTTTTTTACATGTAAAAAAATGTTTTCAAGGCTCTATTTGAATCAACGAAAATAGTAGAAAAGAATTTTTTTTTAATTTTAAAAATTTTCAATATTCGTTTCAACGAAAAATCATAAATTACAAAAAAAATATTTTAATAAAATTTTAAAAAATTCTAAAAAGTAGCTTCCGAAAGTTATTTTCCGTAATAAATCAAGACCTTCCTTTTCTCAAAGCTCTTCTATAATCTCTCTCCTCTCTCACATGCGCACACAATCCTTTCTCTAATATTCTCTCTATTATCTGTTTCTTCTTCTCCCTCTATTTATCTTCTTGCATAAGACGACACGTGAGATGAGACGACATCAAGCGATAAGATGTTTGAGTGAGGAACTCGTGAACCCCACCTTAAGACTAAATAACAGAATTTCGAAAACCCAACTTCTCTCAACGGTAGTCGCCAAATTCCACCAAGAATGACTTCAAACACCAATGACAACTCTCATTTCTTACCTTTATCTTACCAGAATGAAATCCCAATACAGGAAACTTCTCATCACCACTACATTCTGTTCAGTAGCATCAAACCGAGCAATACCCACCAAGAAGAAAACCTTCTCCAATATTTTTCAGGAATGCTCAATCCAGAAATCACTTGATGCAGGCAAACAAGGCCATGCCAACATGATTACAACTGGGTTCAGCCCCACCACATTTGTCACCAACTGTTTGATCCATATGTACATTAGATGCTCGAATATAGATTATGCGTCCAAAGTGTTTGACAGCATGCCTCAAAGAGACATTGTTTCTTCGAATGCGATGATCTTTGGCTACGCAGGGTGCGGTTCTATGGAGCTTGCGCAGTCCGTTTTTGATTCGATGCCCGAGAAGGATGTGATTTCATGGAATTCTCTGATTTCTGCGTACTTGCAGAGCGGTGATTACCATAAACCAATCAATCTCTTCTTACAGATGGGACCTATGGGTATGGCACCGGATCGCACCACTTTTGCTGTTGTTCTTAAGTCATGCTCTGCTTTGGAGGATTTTGATATGGGGACTCAAATTCATGGTCTTGCTGTCCGGATGGCTTTAGATTTCGATGTGGTAACGGCAAGTGCGCTAGTTAACATGTATGCAAGATGTAAAAAATTGGATGATGCACTTGGGTTCTTCAATGAAATGCCTGAAAAGAATTGGATTTCCTGGAGTGCAATAATTGCAGGTTGTGTTCAGAATGATCAGCTTGTGATTGGGATAGAAAAGTTCAAAGAAATGCAGCGGAGCCGAGTTGAGGTGGCTCAGTCTACTTATGCTAGTATTTTTCGGTTGTGTGCCGGGTTATCTTCACTAGGATTAGGATCCCAGGTACATAGCCATGCTTTGAAGAACAATTTTGGATCTGATGTTATAGTAGGAACTGCAATCTTGGATATGTATGTCAAGTGCGATAATTTGCTAGATGCTCAAAGGGTGTTTAACATGTTGCCAATGCGTAATTTGCAGTCTTTCAACGCCATTATTGTTGGGTATGCTCGGAATGATCTAGGCGTTGAAGCTCTGCAGTTATTTCGGCTTTTGTGGAGATCTAATATCGGTTTAGATGAAATCAGCATATCTGGTATTTTGAGTGCTTGTGCAGTTGTCCAAGGGCACTTAAAGGGGATGCAAGTACATGGGTTAGCAATTAAGAGTGGTTTCCATTCAAGCATCTGTGTGGCAAATGCAATCTTGGACATGTATGGGAAATGTGGAGCTCTTATGGAAGCTTGTAGTGTTTTTGATGATATGGATGTTAGAGATGTTGTCTCTTGGAATGCGATAATTGCAGCTCACGAGCAGAATGAAAATGGAGAAGAAACATTATTTCTCTTTTTTTGGATGGTCTTCTCAGGGATGGAACCCGATGAGTTCACTTACGGTAGCATTTTAAAGGCTTGTTCAGGTTTGCAGACTTTGAATTGTGGCATGGAGATCCATAACAGAATTATCAAGTCTGGGATGGGATTTGACTTGTTTGTTGGAAGTGCTCTTGTTGACATGTACTGTAAATGTGGAATGATGGAAGAGGCAAAGAAGCTCCATGAAAGAATAGAGAAACAAGCATTGGTATCATGGAATGCAATCATATCTGGATTCTCATCGCAGCAGCAAAGTGAAGACGGTCAGAAGTTTTTTTCTCAAATGCTAGACATGGGTCTAAAACCGGATACATTTACCTATGCAACAGTTCTTGATACTTGCGCGAATCTGGCAACCATTGGACTCGGGAAGCAAATCCATGCTCAGATCATCAAGCAAGAATTGCAATCAGATGTTTATATATTAAGCACTCTTGTTGACATGTATTCAAAATGCGGAAGCATGCAAGATTCTAGGATAATATTCGAGAAGATGCCCAAGGGGGATTTTGTCACATGGAATGCTATGATTTGTGGATATGCACAACATGGACTCGGAGAAGAGGCACTTAAGGTTTTCGAGAAGATGCAACATGAAAATGTGAGACCAAACCATGCAACCTTCATTGCAGTCCTTCGAGCTTGTGGATATATGGGTTTGGCCGAGGAAGGATCGAATTATTTTTATTCAATGATCCACGACTATGGTTTAGATCCTCAGCTGGAGCATTATTCATGTATGGTGGATATAATAGGACGATCAGGCCGTGTAAATGAAGCTTTAAAGCTTATTTGTGGAATGCCTTTCGAAGCTGATGCTGTTATTTGGAGAACTCTCCTCAGTAGTTGCAAGATCCACGGGAATGTGGAGGTAGCAGAACAAGCGGCCAGTTCTATTCTGCGATTGGATCCTCAAGATTCTTCTGCTTATGTTCTTCTATCAAACATCTATGCTGAAGCAGGAATGTGGGATGAGGCTTCAAAGATGAGGAAGATGATGAGAAATCACGGGCTGAAGAAGGAGCCAGGTTGCAGTTGGATCGAGCTTAAGAATGAGGTGCATACATTTTTGGTTGGGGACAAGGCCCATCTGAGATGTGAAGAAATATATGAGAATATGGATAAGGTAACTAGCGAAATGAAATGGGCTGGGTATGTGCCTGATATTGATTTTCTTTTCGATGATGAGGAAGTTGTACAACCTGAACAGCATGAACAACTCACATCCCTTGTGTAGGATGAATAGATTCAAAGCAATAGTAGGTGTGAAAGAGATTGTCACCTAAGAAATAATTGACAATGATGTAATTATCGGCATGGAAAAGTGATGCCTGTCTTAAGAAAGATGCTCAAGGTAGAATGAAGATTGATGAACCAACAATGGTTATCTCAACGGTCATGACCCACAAGCAGGCTGGACTAACGACCGGTTGAATTGAGAGAGGCTTCTCGAGGAGGGCAGTGAAGGTCTATCTAGGGCCAAGAGCATCAAACTTTAACTGGATTGATTGGTAAGTAGAGGGGCTAGTTCCAATGGCCATGATCCACATTAAGGTTGGAAGAGTGTCCAAGGCTGAGAGCAATGACTCTAGGGAGAAAATAGCTGGTGATCAAGAGAGGGATCGAGCATTGGTGTTGCAATAGAAGCAACGAAGTGGATAGACAACTCTTGGTTTTGAATAGCATTGCGTTGGTTGTGTGTTGATTTTGCTGGGGTTTGAGACAGGATCTCTTTGGGTATTTATAACCCTTCGATCTGTTAGTCAACCGTTCAATATTATTGTTCCCACTTCATTAATATGCAAGCCATTGTTGATCATGGCCTTGTAACGACCACTTTTTCTCTTGTTTTGATACCTGGACTAGCGAGTAAGCTTTACTTGCTAGTAATCCTCTTCACCACGTGTCCTTTTCTCATTGGCTACTGACGATATGCAAATATTTGTACGAATCAATGCCCCTTACCTTACATCTCTAAACCTTCTACCGTTTTGAAGAGACGTGAAGAACTTAATAATGATCTCCCATGTGCCATTTCTTAGGAAGGAGCTTATTTAGTCAAATCAGCTATAAATTCTTCTCGCTTAGCTCTTATCATTTTTCCTTCACTGTTTCTTCCTCTGCATCTGCCTTCTCTCCTTTGAGTCATCTTCCTTTTCTGCAAGTTCTCCCATTCTTTTCAGAAGCTTCAACAATGTTGAAAAGGATGAAAGGATCCTCTTCCATTACTGCTTCCGATTTGTCTCCTCTCAACTTGTCAACCGTATTGGCCACAATGACTGATCAAATCTCTAGTCAGCTGCTTTTCGAAACTCCACCTCCTTTAATACGAAGTCCTTTAAACTCAACATTTCAACCATCTCACGTGCATGAACTTAATATGTTCCATCCCAGAGTTATCAAGGAGAAACTCTTTCTTTCGTTTGAGGGTTTGGACTGGCCAGCTTGGGCCGCTGGTCGATATATTCGTTCTTGGCCACGAGCCAATAAAACTTGGAACGAATGGGTTGACAGTTTGATTCTTGCTTGTTCCGACTCCTGGAAATAGTCTGGGATTTATGAATTCGTCCAGTACTCCCGTTTCAAGGTGACCATGGACCATATCCTGCTGGTTGCGGTGGTTTGTTTTTGGAGCCAATCCAGCAACTATTTTCACTTCCCTTGCGGATCCATGACCTCAACGGTCATGGACGTTGTTATACTCACCGATCTGCCACATATATGTGAGTATGTCAGTCATATCCTCTCAGTTTAGCAAGATAATATCTCTTTTGATAACCAGCATGTTCATGTTGCTTACATGACCTATATCTCTAAGGAAAGGAAGTCGAAGGGTCGAGAGACCATTCAAGAGCATTGCTCCTTCCTCGTAATGCTTCTCTGCAGAAAGTTGCTGTGTTGCGTCTGGTCAAATGACCAAAGAGTATAGCACAATGGTCGTTGCCCTTATCTAAAACAACAATAAGAACAAGCGAATAAGCAAACAAGAATAAAATAAATAAAATAAAAAAAAGTAAAGAGTTGTTAAGAGGGTTGAGTAGCAATTAGGATGGGTATGAGTTTCTAGGGATGCAACTTGGGTTGGGCTAACCCAAACCCAATCCAACCCAACCCGACCTTGGATTGGGTTTTATATCACTTTGGGTCGGTTTTGAACATTACTTTGGGGTTTGGTTTTTCTGTCCCCCATTTGTATAATTTTTTTAACTAATTTCTAATATACATCTCAGGATCTATGCCCAACCCTCCTCGCACCGTTGGAGTACTTCTATGGTTTTTCCTTCCTAGAGGGTATTTCCTGAAAAAAAATAAATACATAAAAAATAAGTTAGTTTAGGGTTTGGTTAGAGCTTCTGATAACTCGACCCAACTCGAAATCCAAATCAAATTAACTAATATACATGTAATAATATAAATATTTGAAGTATGTAAATTTTAAAATTTAGGGGTCTATAAAAACCCCTTTAAATTTTAGAATTTAAGTATTTGCACATTGCTAGGTTGGTTCAAGTCCAAATATGTGACTCAAACTGTGATTGTGCTTATCAACCCGTGGTTTAAGTCCAAATATGTGACTCAAACTGTGATTGTGCTTATCAACCCGAATTAACCCGACCCAAACTCACCTGAAATTGCAGTTTGGGTTGGGATTAGGGTTTACAAAATAAAACCGGTTTGATTTTTGGGTTTCATAGTTGGGGTTTCCAATCGGGTTGGGTTGACCTTCAAGGAGGTCGGTTTGGGGTTGGCTTGTGGTTAACCCGACCCAAACCAAATCGAGTTGCACCCATACTCATTACCCTTATCTTTCTCATTCACGAACGCTATGCGACCCAGCCGAGTTACCCATTCCGCCTTCCGAGTTAACCTCTTTGCCATTGACGTTGTTGTCTTCTAGAGATGAGCAATGCTTACTAGGGGTGCAACTTGGGTTGGGTTAACCCTAATCCAAACAAACCCAACTCGACTTTGGGTCGGTTTGGGTTGGGTTGGGTTTTATATCATTTTGGGTTGAAAAAAGCCAATCCTGAATTAATTTGGTTTGGGTTTTGGGTTAGGGCTTTGATGACCCGACCCAACCCGAAATCCAATCGAATTAGCCCGGTTCATACTATACATATATATATACACATATTATATTAGAAATATGAAATTTTCAGAATTTAGGGTTCTCTAAAAACCCTCTAAATTTTAGAATTTAAGTATTTACAGATTGTTCAGCTTGGTTTAAGTCCAAATGCGTGACTCAAGCTGTGATTGTTCTTATCAACCCGAATTAACCCGACCCAAACCTATCCGAAATTGCAGTTTTGGTTGGGTTGGGTTTCGGGTTTTCAAAATAAAATTGGTTTGGTGTTTGGGTTTCAAATCGGGTTGGTTTAGGTTTGGGTTGACTTTCAAATAAACCGAGTTGCACTCCACTTGACATGGCTAGTAAGTACTTAGATGGCTTATATTAAAGAACTTTAATTTCAACAGCATCCGTAGCATAATTAGTGAAGAGACTTGATTTTGATCATATGCCTTAAATGTCTTAGCAGTTTCCCTTTCCAGATTACATTTATGGACTCGTTAACTTCAATTTCAGTCATCTAGCATTGAAGATACTGTACATTTGAATGCGTTTGAACAACAGCTTCCTCTCTATATATACACAATCAAACCAAGATTGTTTCACGACTCACGAGTCTTTTACTATACACAATCTTTCTTTCTCTTCTTCTTGAAGGCTTTTGTAGAGGAAAAAATGGAGAAATTTGCTATGACTAATCCCATTCTCTTATTGAGTTTGCTAGCTCTAACTTGTACTCTATGCACTGCCTTTGATCCCAGTCCTCTGCAAGATTTTTGCGTCGCCGATCCTACTAGCTCAAGTACTAATATTCTCTCATGTCCATTTTTTTTGTTTCTTTGATCATAAACATACCCTATTAGTTCATGTACTAAATTCATCTTATCCTTTGATCATATACATTAATAGGGCTGTTAATGGGTCAAATATGGATGGGATCTAATCTAATCCACATTTGAACCAAAAAAAAAAAAAAAATTTGAACGTTATCCGAATTCGATTGATATTCGGATTTTCTTTATACAAGTTCATATTCGAATTGAATTTCTCTTACCAAGATCCATATTTGGATTCGAATTCGTTTAACCAGATGGTTAAAAAAAATTTGAACCAGATGAATCACGAGCTGGAGAACCTGCTAGTTGAGCTAACTCATGTGGGTTAAATTTAAATAAATTTTAAATTTTGGATTTCGAATCGAATATGGAGTAAGCCCGTATTAGAAATTTGAAAAAAAAAAAAAAAAAATCAGATCTTACTCGACATTTTTGTATCCAATCCATTGAACCGCCCCGACATATCTTACTAGCCAAAGTACAAATATCCCCTTAATTAGTATTTTGAATTAATTAGTCCAAGACTACATTTAGTTATGTGATCCCAACCCTTTAGTTATTTACATATTTCTTGCTTATTATTGTTAAATATGTTCATCTCTGGCAGTTCGAGTTAATGGCTTTCCTGCAAGGACCCCAAGCTTGTACAAGCAGACGATTTCTTCCTCACTGGGCTAAACATAGCAGGTAACACATCGAACCGCTTCGGCTCGGTGGCCACTCCTGCCAATGTAGCTCAGATACCCGGACTCAACACTCTGGGCATCTCTTTGGCTCGTCTAGACTTTGCACCATCTGGTGTCATCGCTCCCCACACCCACCCTCGAGCCACCGAGATAATAACAGTCAGAAGGTTCCCTCTGCGTCGGCTTTGTTACCTCTAACCCAGAATATCGCCTCATAACAAAGGTCCTTCAGAAGGGTGATGTCTTTGTCTTCCCAATGGGGCTTGTTCACTTGCTGAAAAATGTGGGAGTGGGAAATGCCGCTGCAATCGCGGCTTTGAATAGCCAGAATGGTGGTTCCATTTTTGTTGCGAATGCCGCTTTCGGAACAAAACCACCCATTGATGATCAAATCCTCATCAAGGCCTTTCAAGTGGATAAGAGCATTGTGGATCAACTCCGATCACAGTTCTAAGTCATGAGTAGGACATTCATGGAAGAAGTTTTTAGTTTTGAAGTTAATGTATGCATTATGCAAGGCAAGCATGCCTGTGCTTTGAGTAGAAATTTCGTGATTTCTGTTGTTGGAGTAGAATGTTATAACCTCTCATAATGTGTGTGTGTGTGAGTAGTGTTTTGCTTCATGCTTTATGCCTATGCATTATAGCTGAGATATATTGCACAAAGGAGGAATTCTTTTTTTTTTTTTGTTTTTTGTGAGAAACAAGATGTCAAATAAGATAATACTAATAGAATAAATATATGGGAGCATGGGAATACGGTGAGTGATGGAGTATCCTATCAATTTAAACAGTGATATCCGATTTTAAGGTCTATAGAGGTCCACATTATGACTCGTGATACCTTTTGATGAGACCAAATACAAGATCACGATGTTTCGATTTTAAGGCCCCGTGACTCCTTTGACAATGATCATAGACAAGTTCATGGAGCCAATGGTCCAAAGAGGCCCTTTTTTTAAGGCCCGTGACATCTTTGACAATGATCATAAGCAAGTTTATGGAGTCATTAGCCCAAAGAGGCCCATTTTATTGCCTAAGAGGCTATTCTGTCAATTAAGACTTGTATTGTTCTTTCTCTTTATACACTTTAACAGTAACAATGACAAGGGAATGGCGATTTGGCGATCCATTTATCAATATCAAACTCACATGGATTTTTTCAAATCTCCATAAGTTTGAAGGGAAGTAATAGAGTATATATATAGGAGCATGGTAATACGGTGAGTGGTGGAGTATCTTATCAACTCAAACAATAATGAGATCATGAAGATTTTGATTAAAAGAGTAATAGATTTTGATTGAAGATATATAAAATATTTTAAATTTATTTCTTAATTAGAGATTAGGATTAGCTAATTTCTATATTTATCTTTGTGTCTCTTTTTTTTTTAAATCCTCAATGGGATCTCCTTGTAATCACTTAGAAATTATCAATAAATCAGTTTCTCTTCAAATACTACAACAAAATTAGAGAAAAAAAATTACCTTATTATTGAATGAAAAATTGATGAGATTTGTAAAAAACCCATAGAATTAAAAGAACGTTGGAAAAGCCAAATGATTTCATCTTTTTGTAGCATTAATTGATAATAAACGAGTAATAATAGAAGATTGGGGTCGCATCCTCTCCAGCTTAAGCCTTGCAGCAATCCATACAGCACCGTTGGATTGCTGCCACGTGGATACCAAAATGGTACCCAAGGCAA
>JAUPMG010000017.1:1213841-1227727 GCA_031762675.1 Pachysandra terminalis
TTAGAAGGATTTTGTGATGCTAACTGGATAACAGGGAATGATGAGATAAACTCTACTAGTGGTTATGTGTTCACCTTTGGTGGTGGAGCCATTTCCTGGAAATCCACTAAGCAGACCTGCAATGCTAGGTCTACTATGGAGTCTGAATTTGTAGCCTTAGAACTAGCAGGTAGAGGTCGAATTTGGTTTCAAGGACAGTGACATCGTCACGCCTCGGTTCATCAAATCAGATAAGTTTTTGTTTATTTTTTTTTATCAAAACACATTTGCATAATCAGCTAAACCCGTTTTCATCTTTTCATCATCTTGTCTTCAATCCAGTTACTAGAGCCTAAGGTTAGGTTTTTGGAGTATTCTGATTGAGGGAAGTTCTGTCTAGGAGTCTGGGACTTAAGCAATTCATTGTGATTCCCCAGTCTTTCCTGGGAACCAATTTGATAGAGCATTTAGAAAGAAAACTCATATTCATCCAACAGGTAGTTCTATTATTTGCCGGAGTTGTTTTCAGCAGTGGAGTGAGCCTTGTTTTGAACGTTCAATTCGGTGTATGGGTAATCAAGGTTGGTATAACACTTCTGATCATGGCTGGCCTGTTGTTCGTGTTCACAGTTGCGTGGATTGAATTGGAGATTTCAAAAAAGAATAAAACCGAAGATATTTGGAGTGATGAGAGAGATGGTTGGATACTATCTCTACCAGCTCTACCACTGGTTAAAGCCGAAGATATTTTAAGTCTTTCGTTCAATTCCATGAAAGCCAAACAAACGAAAGTCCTAAATTTGAAGGGCTTAATCATGTACGTATGTGTAAATTTGAAGGGCTTAATCATGTACGTATGTGTGCTTTCAATGTCATTTCAGATCATTATAGGTATGTTTGGTCTACAAATGGGGGAAGAAAATCCTTTGTGGGCCAGCCTGCAGTCTTACCTTGTGGTGTGGCTAGTGATTGGATCAAAAAACAAGCAAAATGCAAACCAATCATAGGCCACCCCACAGGGTAGCCCACAGACATTTTGTATTCACAAATGGGAGGGCTTTGTTGAAAAGGACTTTGAATCAAAGCCATTCGTTAAAAATTAAATTTGAGGAGAAAAGTTATATAAAAGAATGCTTTTGTACATAATTTTAGATTCGATGGACATCTTTTTTTTTTTTAAAGAATGTAATAAAAATGAAAGGGTAATTTTGTTATTTTAAAAATTTTACTTAAATTTAGAACATGACTAATTGCTTTCTGCAAACGCAGTTTTTAGGAACAGTCCCACATCTATTTCACTAAAATAGACTTTTTGAAAAAACGCTTCCATCCAAAGCATTTTTTAGAAGTATCACCAAACACCCAAGCAATGGGCTTCCTGTCCCATAGGAAGCTACACTAAACGGGGCTTTAAACTATGTAGAAATGGATCAAGAAGCCCAACCCAAATGCATACCAAACCCATTTATTTATGGGTCACAAATTAAGGGTTATTTGATCCGCAACAAACCCATTTGTAAAAACCTCAATCCAAACCCATCAAGTGCGGTTGGCAGGTTCAAATGGATACGGGTTGGGTCATATGTGTTTTGTCTGGTAAACTATGTGGAAATGGATCATGTAGCTAAGCCTATAGTTAAACGGACTAGCTAGGCCAATCACATGGGTCAAGAAGCCCAACGCAAATGCAAACCCAACCCATTATTTATGGGTAGTAAAGAGTTCTTTGATCCACAATTAACCCATTTGTAAAAACCTCAATCCAAATCCATCGAGTGCAGCCCGCAGGTTCAAGTGGATTTACAGGTTGGGTCACAGAAAGAGAAACCCACACGGGTGAGCTCAACTGGCAGTCACTCCAAGTTAGGAGCTGAAAGTCCCAAGTTCGAATCCTCGAGCTATCTGGTATAAGGCTTTTGTGGGTGGGGTCATGTATAGGGGTTTACCATATCCCAAGTGGGGTCGGGGTTTCACGTATATTAAAAAAAGAAACAGAGAAGAGAGCACATCTAAAACAGAAATCATGTGATTTCACCTTACAAACATGAGATACCCTCTCTCCCTAATGAATATCCCTGATTGATAATTTGACAAGTGGTAATCCTCTTGGTCACTAGATCTTATGATGTCACGTGGAGAAACAGTATACCGGAAGATCATCGCTTTTGACACACGTCGACCTCTAGAACCACCCAATCGTACATGTGATATCACAACCTATTATTGATTCCGATCACATTACTCAACAGTACCGATTTCTTGATTTTTAATCTAAAATCTAAAATATAAATCTTGTGATGGGTTGCCGGAGCTAGCGTTCCCGGTGACTGGAATCCGGTTGCCAACCACATTTTAACACCTCAAGAAAGGAATGGTATTGCTAGAACATGTGCAAAATCTCCTTTATTCTACATAATTAACTCAACCCCAAGCAATCCTTTTATACTCTTCTCAAAATATTGATTTGTTCTCAACCAGAAAAACTCAATTGACTCTTCTCTTCATTCCTTGCTCAATATAAAAGCTCAGATCACAGTACTATTATCCATCTAATATCCTCCCTAGCCAGAACCTACACGTAACCCATGAATCCCTCCACCAATTCAGGTGATACATGCATCCACGTCGAATTTCCCGGTCGACGCGTATCCTTTTCCGATCAGCACAACCAGTTATCGAATCCAGCCACTGTTCCATTGCTCCTCCAACCGGTCTATGCCCGATCAAAATCATCCATCTACGACGAGCTACGAAATTTTCAAATAAGCCTTAAATGGTGCGCGCTCGATCACTCGTCGTGTACCGGTAAGCTCATCTCCTACTTTGGCTTCATCATCCTCACAATCATAGTCCCCGTCGCGAGCTCTCTTTTCGTTCGAGTCCCCGCCAGCGCACCGGCTAATGACCCAATTTGCTTCAACAAGTTGGTGCAATTACCAGAGTCCGGCCTCGCTACAATAGGTTTCTTCACATTATCCGGCTTCTTCAGTCGCTACGGCCTTCGTCAGCTCCTATTCCTCGACGGACTACATGAAGATTCGCCGTATGTTCGACATGGATATACACGGGAGCTCGAAACGGCCTTTCGATACTTAGCTTGCATCCTTCTTCCTTCCTTCTTGGTTGAACTTGCACATAAAATCATGTTTTTCTCAACAGTAGAAGTATCAATCCCATATGTCAACGCAGAAATTCCATTGAACTTAATCATCTTCATAGTGATGTTGGCGTCGTGGGTGTATCGAACCGGCGTGTTCTTGTTAGTCTGTGTGTTGTTCCGGTTAACATGTGAGCTTCAAATTCTGAGGTTTGAAGGGATTTATAAGCTGTTAGAGGGATGTGGGTCAGATGCTGGTGTCATATTCCGGGAACATGTGAGGATAAAGAGACAGTTATCAGTTACAAGCCATCAATATCGGTTCTTCATTATCGGATGTTTGGTTACAATCAATGTCAGTCAGTTGGGAGCCTTGTTGTTGGTCTTGGCAACGAAATCAGAGAAGAGTTTCTTCAATTCAGGCGATGTTGTGGTGAGAAATCAAAACTCTATCACTTACAATACTTGTCACGTATTTAAATCATCTGTAAAACAGTTTTTTCAATTCAGGCGATGTTGGGGTAAGATACCAAAACTCTCACTTACAATATCCTGTTACGTATTTAAATCATCGGTAGAAGAAGAGTTTCTTCAATTCAGGCGATGTTGTGTTGAGAAACCAAAACTCTGTTGCTTGCAATATCCCACCATGTATTTGTAGAAGAGTTTTTCCAATTCAGACGATGTTGTGGTTGAGAAACCAAAACTTTGTCATTTACAATACTCCGTCACGTATTTAAATTATTTGTAGAAAAGTTATTTCAATTCAAGTGATGTTGCGTCACGTATTTAAATCATCTGTAAAAGATTTGTACTTCAAAATAACCTGCAAGGCTTCTATCCATATTTTGTACTAAATCTTGTTCTTGAGAAAT
This sequence comes from Pachysandra terminalis, assembly GCA_031762675.1. Taxonomy (NCBI): domain Eukaryota; kingdom Viridiplantae; phylum Streptophyta; class Magnoliopsida; order Buxales; family Buxaceae; genus Pachysandra; species Pachysandra terminalis. Next base: position 1,217,793 of record JAUPMG010000017.1, read on the forward strand.
AACATATCGAAGCTGTATTACTTACAATATCCCATCACGTATTTAAATTATAAATTCTTATTTTTGATCTACTTGTGATGATTGCAGGTTTATTCAGCTGTTCAGCTAAGTGGGTTCTTCTTGTGCCTGTTTGGAGCAGCAAGAATCACTCATAGAGCTCAAAGGATTGCATCCATTGGTACTAGATGGAATATGATAGTAACATGTGCTTCTAACACTGGATCAAACACATCGAAAGATCTAACTCCGGCGGAAAATGGGATGCCGGCGTCTAATAACTGTGGTGGCGATTCGGAATCATCGGACAATTTCGTCACAGTTTCCTCACAAGATTCATCTTCCTTTCAAGCCAGACAAGCCTTAGGTCAGTACAAAGTTCATGCCTGTGTTGTCTGTAAAGCAAATACGGTTTGAAATTAATTTCAGTTAAAAGATCATCAATTGTTTCACGATATATCTAATTAAACATTGTTTTAAAACTGGGATCAAGTGAGTCCATATGTAATTTAGGGGTGCAAATCGGTTTGGTTTGGTCCAGGTTGATATCAACCCAAGACCAAACTGAATTGAGAATCAAACTTCCCAACCCAAAAACCGAACCGAACTTAAATGAGAAAGCCTAAACTCAAACCAACCCAATCAAAATTGTAGTTTTGATTCGGGTTAGGTTGCTTTAATATAATGTTTTTAGAATTACATTATATGTATAAAGTATTATGTTTGTATATCATATGTAATACATATTATAGACTATAATTCGGTCTAAATCAGTTCAGTTTGGTTCGGTTTAGAACTATATAAATTAGAGTTCAGGTTTCAGTTCGTTTCAGTTTAACCGAGGCTTCAACCCAAAACCAAACCGATCTAATTTGATTTTATAATTTCAAAACTAAAACCAAATATCTAGAAACCTAAGCTAAACCAAACCGAAGTCGATTTGAATCGGTTCAATTTCAGGTTTAACCAACCCAAGTTGCACCCCTAATATGCCTACCTAATATAATGAAAGTAAAATCTTTTGCAAATATATTAATGTAGTAAATATATGGTACCCGATAAAAATTGGGTATTCACAGGTTCAGTTTTGGGACTAAAGGTGTCAATCTGACACTGTTCCAAATAATAAGATTCGGTTCTGAGACTTGCTAAACCTGACCTATTTCGCACCACTACTGAACCCGTACCTATTTCGGTTCTGAGACTTGCTAAACCCGACCTATTTCGCACCACTACTTAATAGTATGACCCTACCATCCATATATATATATATATATATATATAGATATTGTCTAAGTGACTCGGATGATTCAGCCGAGTTATCTGAGTCAGTGAGTGAGTTCTGGACACTGTCTTATTCTTCTTGCTTCTATGATGCAGTGGCATATTTACAACACAACAATGGAGGGATCACATTGTTTGGGTTTGCATTGGATCGTGGGTTGCTTCATACGCTGTTCGCTTTTGAATTTTCTCTAGTTTTGTGGATTCTAAGTAGAGTAGTTGTCTTATCTTAAATAATATTTATTGCATTGCACGTGATAACAATCACATGCCGTTAGTTATTTGTTCTTCCCATTACAAGCCAAATACCTCTTCTTTCATCAATTTTTCACTCCGATTAGATCTTGTTTCTTTTCTTTCTATCTGTTACATGGCTTTTTAAAAAAAATATGTTTTTAGTGTTTCCTAGAAATGGGATTTAAGTTGAAAAAAAATTATTTTTCTGTTCTTTGACAAAATCCATCACTCCCCCAAAATATGGGGAATCCCTATTCTTTTCCCCAAATCAAGGGAAAAGTTTAGGACCCCCAAACCCCAATGGTTATATTTTGAAGAAATTGAAAATAGGGAAATGGATTGGAGATGGTCCCAAACCCAATTGTTTTTCCTAAAAGAGGCTTTTAGAATAAAATTAAAATTTTTAAAAAAATTTGAGGAAAAATATAGGGAGATGATTGGAGATCTCTTCCCCAAATATCACTTTTTAATCAAATTTATCTACAAAATATGAAAAATTTTAGGAAAAGGATTGGAGATGGCCTTATAGAAGAGGCATCACCCTCCATTCCTCATCCATGTAGACATATTCTTACCTTTGTTTGCTGAAAGGCTTATCATCAAAGAAACCAGAAAGTAGGATATGTAGCTACCCCGTTAATATGTTTTAATCTTTTTTTTTTTTTTTTGATAACTTGGGTGCCCGGGCCTTAGGCCCGACTAATCCCAAGTAGGAGGCTTGCGCAACAACCCACCGCCACGACTTCCCACTTAAATCCGAACCTGCCTAACTGGAGAATCGAACTTGAAACCGTGCGCCTAACCCTCACAATCCCCTATTCGCCCTTACCAACTGAGCAACCCGGGGTGGGTAACATGTTTTAATCTTATATTAACATTGGAAACATTCCATCTTCATGTAGCAACTACATGCAAATGAACTTCTTTAAATTCTAACCTCTTGGCTGCAAGAATGGAGAATTGGACTTCATCTTATTTCTCACTTGGTTACTGAACTTGCTTCTCATGCAAATTTCTGACCACACCATACATTAACACTTCATCCATGCTAAAATAAATTCAGTTGTTTTGAACTCGATAGATGTTACTATTGGTTTCATCTTTATCAAGGGCACTTTCAAGAAGATGAACTGCAGATTCTGCATTTGTGGCCATGATATCACTGTGACTAAATTTATTTTGATTGTATAAGAGAAGATGACACAAAGATGAAACCAACATAACACATGCAGGTCCACTTCTAGATTCCATGGCTTGGTATTGCACATCAATGATACTGTCCTTCTAAGTTTATGGATTTAAGATTTACTTCATAAAAGAAAATGAATTGGGTAACTTTTCTATTTAAAAGGGCAATGAAATCCATAGAAAAAATTCTACAAAAAATGTCATTCCATATTTCTGTATAGGATCTGAAGATGTATAAAAGAATGAATAGAAAAGACTACTAAAAAAATGCCTATTTCATTCTTGCTACTCACAAAAAGAATAAATCTTTTAGGGACTAACCTTTCTTTGTAACTGGTGATGGTGATCCCTAAATAGAAGTGAATCATTTTTCGCTTAGAAACTCTTCTTCCTCATCCATCGGACTTTTCTGAATAGAACAAAAGATAGAACTGCCTCAATATGAGCCCTTTCCACACAGGAAGCAATTGTAATAATAAGAAGGTAAATCTTTGCTTACCTTGACATCAGTGAGATCCACATCATGTTCCTCAAATTTTCTTCTGTTGAACGATAATGTGCACTGTGAGGCAAGACAAGGTAGGAGATTAACAGAAAAATCATATATTAATAATCTAATAAAATTTATAGAATGGAAACTTAAAACTGCGATTCGAAGAAAAATCATATTATTAATTATGATTTATACCTCGAGGATACCATCTTCCACAACTAATCGGCCGGTTGCAGATGTGGCTCCTCCAGCCAAGAAGCTTGAATGCTGAAATTTTGAAAAGTGCCTTTCTGCTTCCACCCAACATATCTTAGATGTGGTTAGTACAAAAATCCAGCATAACTGTTGAGGGGACTGTCAAATATATAGAGCCAGATCCAACTTACCTCCCAACATACTTTGGATGGACAAAAGAATGGTTCTGCAATCATAAGCTGAAGAACACTTGTCCTACAACAGAAATGAAATTAAATAAAAAAAAAGAATCACCTCTAAAATAATATTTTAGATATGAAGAACACTAAGTCAATGCAATATATATTTTATTTGCTTCTGCACTTATAAATTTTACTGATTTTTAAGGGAATAAAACTGCAGAATCATATTTATTTGTGGCAACCAAGAAGTACCGATGATCCAGCAACCCCTATTCCCCGAATTTTTTTAGGGGACTAGGGGTATAATAGTAATTTTACTTCTATTATGTTTAGCCCTAATTTCGGAATATTTATTCATACTTTTGTGGCTGCTCTTTGTAACACATTATTCTGAACTTTCGAGAATAATAAAACTGGGTGTACATCCGTGGACGTAGGTACTATTTGCCGAACCATGTAAATCTGTGTCATTGTGTGCTTGGTTTCTTCTTCAATGTTCTATCTTTCTTTCATAACACAAAGATGATTCTAGCTTAACAAAGGTAATGCTAACTCGTATATAACAGAAAGATTAAAGGATTTTGCAAGTGTGTGAATATAATTTGAAATAGAAAGGACGTGGTCGCTGAAAGATAATATACAGAAGCAGCTTTGAGAATTTGAGAAAATCATACCTGAAGAAAAAGTTGGCAAGCGTGTCCTAGGTATGAAACTGCATTTGTTCCAAACCAAAAAGAGTCGGCGAAGCATCGTTTACTCCTCATGAATGTATTTGGATGGCTAAATACCAAAAGCTGCATGAATTCTATAAGTTCCTCAGACATCATTCATCTTCATCCATTTAGAATATACATACGGCTGGTTCTTTGATCTTTATTGTCATTTAGCAAAGAAGTCATACAATCAGATGAAATCCAAGTTAGTACAAAGGTTGGCTAAACACCTGCTCCCAGTATAAAAATCAGAAGCATCATATTCAATGGAATTAGATCGTCAAACCTCATCAGTACTTCCTGGTTGCCTCAGTAGCATCAGTCTCCACAAAACAACACAAGAAGGATGACTGCACTAAACAAGTTCCAAATTTTACCTGTGCAAGTCAAAATGCAAGTTTATGCAGCCCTCCAAGCATATTTTGACAGTGAAAAAGAAAAAAGAAGTTCGAAGTATAAGTAAAATGAGGAATGATAAGAAGCAACATATTTTGGTGCAAGTCACATTCAATCCTGCAGAAGGACCAACAGAGTTTCAAATAGAAGTGTGAATTTATTACAGTTCTTACAATGTTTTCCTATCTTTTCGAGGATTGAAAGATGGGTTACACTAACATGCCTTGCCTTTTGGCATCCTCGAGGTAAAAAATAATAATAAATAAATAAAGGAGAAATTTCCAGTAACTTGATTGCTTACATTATATCAAATAGTCCATTTCTTCCTAAATACCAGAGTCTCAATGAAATTTGTAGGGAAAACAACACAATAATACAGCAAAGGGCATGTTATGTATACTACACTAGGCAAACGATTTAAGAGAGAAAGAGAGAGAACAGTTACATACGTATTTTAAGTTTTTATTAGAGAATTAACTGAATAATCATGAAATGAAGTAGATGAATTAAAAACGCAGAACAAATGGTAGCAACATGGAGCTGTAGAAGAAGTCATGGAGAGAATAGAACATTTAGAGAAGCAACATGTAATAAACAGTAACAAGAAAGAAAACTTGTATAAAGTCCAAAACTGAAACAAATTAGTGAGAACAATGGACGGAATATATCTTATACAAAAAGAAAAAACAAAGCAGTAAATCCGCAGAGCTATTACATGTCTAATAATTATCTGTGACCTGTAAAAGTTATACCTTGTACCAAGATCAAGAAAAATAATTCTGGTAATGTATTTTTATAAAAGAAAAAAAGGAGCATTGGCCATTCATCTGAAAACAAATAAATTAACGGCTTCACAATTTTGTCTACAACAACCCTCCACTCATTTCTGTGGTAAAGGAACTGCAAACTTATCCAGACCAGCCCCTGGGTTGGAACCAGGTTATCAAAATTTTGATCTTGCATTGTATCGAAGCTCGAGAATATTTTTTTGTTTTTACTATTTATCATTTAACAATGGAAACCCCATATAAAATTTTAATAAGCAGCATCTGGTTTTTGAGTTTTATCTTCAAGAAATTGTCTTTCATCTATATGCTCAAAACAATTATCAAGTTACAAGTAAAAAGCATATAGAAAATTTATATAAGTACCTGATAAAATATAGAAAATTTATGAAATATAAGTACCTGATCGAATATGAGGAATTGTCTGTTACTAGAGTATGAAAGAAACAGAATCCAAGCCAACATGTTCAAATGATGTCTCTACCATCAATAATAACGCGTGGTATGTGGGATATCTTTGGCCAATCTTTCCCTTTCTCCTTGAAGCATTGCTTTGCTAACAAAGGACAATTACTGATAGTCAGGCGATGGAGCATGGCGGGCAGTTGCTCCTCTGTAAATGATGCAAGCATTGGACAGCCCATGACTTCCAAACTTTCAAGAGAGGTGAGATTTTGAAGCCTCTTGGATATGGATTCAAGATTTGGGAGTCTTTCGATGTGAAGATAAGTAAGAGTGGTGGGTAATAGCCATTCTGGAAAGGACACCAGACTAGGAAATCCAGCAATTTCAAGGCGTCTAAGAGATGTGACATTGGCTAACTCTACCCCCCACATCTCACAATCTTCGATAGTAAGTGTTCTTAGGTTGCTGGGCAAACCCCCTTCTGGAAACGACACAAGATTTGCACATCCAGATATGTGCAAATTTTGAATAGATGTGATTTCGTGTATCCGATCAGGCAAGGATATGAGATTCTCGCATTTGTAGATTTCAACCCATCTTAAGTTGGTGGTTGGCAACCCTCCTTCTGGAAAGGTCAATAGACGAGGACATCTACTAATACTCAAGGTACTGAGCTGTGTGAGGTTGTTTAGGCACTCAGGTAAAGACTCAAGATTCATACAATTCCAGATGTAAAGCTCTTTAAGCTTTGTGGTGGTGGATGTCGATGCTGTGCTTGTTGAGGGAACCCCTAATATACTTCCCGGAAAGGATGTGAGCGAATGACACCCCTTGATCATCAAATGTTTAAGCTTCCTGTTGGTGTGCAGCATCCCTTCTGGTAGGGACTTCAACTTATCACACCTTTTAATCACAAGGCGCTTCAGCATAGGTGGCAATCCCGTATCTGGTAAACATAGAAGGCTTAGACACCCCTCGATTTTCAACTTTTCAAGATAAGTGTTAGTGTACAGCATCAGAGGGAAGGACTCAAGATTCTCACATTCTTGTATCACAAGATGTCTGAGCATGAAGGGCAGCCTGGTTGGTAGCTGCTCTAGCTTATGACATTTTCTAATTTTCAAGTACTCCAGTCTGTTGGGTAACCCATCCTCCCTTGGCAGGGAAACAAGTTGGGGGCAATCAGAAATTAACAAACTTCGAAGAGAAGCAAGGTGTTTTAATCCGACCTCATCCGACAAACTTGTGAGTTCAGCACAGTAAGCAATCTCTAATCGTTCAAGTGATGTTGTATATCGCAGAAAACCTTCTTCAGGTAGGCACTTGAGGTTTGAAATTTCAGAAACTCTCAACGACGTAAGTGAATGAAGATCAACCACGCTTCTTAGAATCGTGTCAGCACATTCCTCCAAGTCCAATCGACAGAGTAAAGGAAACATTGGAAGTTCAGTCAATTCCTCACAGTCATATATCTCAAGATTTACCAAAGAAGGGAGGCTGGGTAATTGCCTCAGCTTGGGACACCATGCAATGACAAGCTCACAGAAGCAAATGGATTCTATACCTTCCTCCTCTAAGTTGCTAAGTGATAACCTTGGAAGAGCAGTTAATTCTTCACAACCACGTATTTCAAAATTTAGAAGTGCGGAAAAGCAATGAGAGAAACTCCTTAGCTTGGGACAATAACGCAAGTAAAGTTCACGGAGGCAAGGGAATTCTTCTTCACCTTCGTCTTCAACTCCAGACCATTCCTCCCACTCCACCATGTTCTCAAACCTTAGAATCTCAAGTGATCGAAACGTTTTAGCTGAACCACTGCCATAAAACTCAGGACCCACAATCTTTACTCCTTCCATTCCAGAAATGAGAAGCTCTTTAAGGAAGGCTAGTTGCCCAAGTGAAGGAAGTAACTCACATTTTCTACAATTGTGGAGTTTCAGAAACACTAAATTGAAGCAGGATGGACCTCCTATCCAACTTGGGAATCTTTTCCCCCCATAACATTCAATAGTAAGCTCTCTTAGGCTTCTATAAGGCTGTAACCAGTTCAGCACATCCCTTTCAACTCTCTCATTTCGAGAATCTTCCACAGTGTCACTATCACTCCATTTCAATTGTAATCCATTAAGATATTGCTTACCACTTAGATTGGAATCTACAACATCCTTAACACTAACCGCATTCTCTAACCCTGTAATACAAAGTTTCCCTCGAAGATGCAACATGTCTTTCAACTCACATATCCCAGAGCCACAATTTTCACCCACAACAAAATTAGGCAATGTTTGGAGATTTATCAATCTACCAATTCGAAGTGGCATCTTTTGTAATTTATCACAACAACTGATCTCAAGATGTCGGAGGTTAATTAGATTTCCCATATCCTTAGGTAACTCTATGAGATGCAAACAACCAATCAGCATCAATGTCTGTAAATTGTAGAGACCATTTATAGATTCAGGTAACCTTTCAATTTTAGTGTAAGAAAGATCAAGGTACCTTAGATGCTTCAAATTGCCAATTGAATTTGGTAACTCAGCCATAACATAGCCACTCAAGCAGAGAACCCGCAAAAAGCTCAGCTTTGGTAACAGATCATGCAGGACCTTTTCAGGTAAGTAGCACGAACTAGATGAGCCTCGTCGTAGATTTAATGGCAGGAAGGTCCTTAGACACGTAACTTCGTAGAAGGCCTCAAACTTTGTTACAACATCACACTGGGCACGAAGGTATGATGAATGACGAGCCTTTTTGGAGATTTTATATGAATTATTAGCCTCCAACCGAAAACATGTTTCTCCTGAAACCAATTGAGCTAAATCATTGATGAGGTCATGCATTATGAAAACTGATTCATCGCACCTAGAATGTTGAAAGAATGACCTTGATAATAGTTCACGAAAATACTCATCACCAATGTCTTCCATCCTTTTGTTCCTTCTTGGCTGCACAAAACCTTCAGCCATCCATAAGAAGACTAACTTTTCCTTCTCAAATTCGTAGTCTTTCGGAAATATTGAACAATAAGCAAAACACCGCTTCAAATGTGCAAGGAGATGATGATAGCTCAATCTTAGAGCCGGAAGAATTTCATGATCATCCAAGTCCCACATTTCACTATTCAAGATACCTTCCCATTCATCATCTACTAGTTTAGAGTGCAAAAGGCCTCCAAGTGTTTTTGCGACCAAAGGCAACCCTTTACACTTTTTGACAATTTTCTTACCAATTACTTCCAAATTTGGATGTTCACTTAAAGTTCTGTTCGCAAATGCTCGGTGTGCAAACAAAGACCAGCAATCCTCATATGTCAACACTTCCAGCTGGTGAGCTTCTGGAACAGTGCCTACAATTGATGAAACAAACTTGCTTCGGGTAGTAACGATAACCTTGCTACCATGTGCCCCGGCTCTAAAAGGAGTCCTTAAGACATCCCAACTACTGTAGGTCTCATCCCATACATCATCCAAAACAATTAAAAATTTCTTCCCACTCAACGTCTCCTCTAGACTATTTTGAATTGGTTCCAAGTTCTTGATATCGGACGATTTCTTGGTAACGGATTCAAAAATCGCTTTCGTAACTTGAATTACATCAAATTCACCCGACACACAAGCCCATGCTCTCAAATCAAAATGCTTTTGCACTCTCTCATCATTGTACAAAAGTTGAGCAAGGGTTGTCTTACCAACCCCACCCATACCCACTATGGGAATCACAGAGAATTTACTATCACCACCTTCATTTGACAAAAGCGCTTCACTTATCTTCAGCAAATCGCTTTCCCTTCCGTAGATACAAGACTCGTCAACTAAAGAACTCGTCTGTGGTCATTGTTTGACTCCAATAAAGTTCTTCCCATCACTCTCTCTCAAACCCAGATCAACCCTTCTCTTTGCAACCTCTTCTAACTTCTCCCTAATCTCCTTTATCTTCGAACCGATCCCAAACTTAAAACCCACACTACACAAAGAAGAACGAATGAAGTGTTGTCAGATATGAGTTTCCGTTCTGAATGCTCTATCAAGTTGGTTCCCAGGAAAGACTGGGGAATCACAAT
>JAUPMG010000017.1:1227827-1248231 GCA_031762675.1 Pachysandra terminalis
TGAAAAATATTTGACATATCAATAAAAATTCAAAATAAAATATAATAAAATAATTAAATATTAAGATCTTGGGGTTCATTGTGCATTATTAAGCTAAGGGTACCCCTCTAAAGGGTTGGGGTGTGGTGGGGGATACCCAAGGCTTTCATGTTAAGCTTTTGGTACCTTTTGGCTCTTTTTTGCCTTGGGTACCACTTTCACAGGGTACCCAAGGCAAAACAAAGCAAAAAAAAATACAGTTTATTTGAAAGGGCCTTATAAGCCTTGGGTACCCTCCAAAGAGTTCGGGAATGTCCCCACACAGGGGCTAAGGTGTTAGTGATATGATTTAAGGGTGGTGGTGAGGGATATTTGGTGTAAAGAAGGTGGGGTAGTGTAGTGTTTGAAGAATTGGTGGTTTGGTGTTAGTGGTGGTTTGGGTGTGGTAGAGGCATGGTGTTGAGGTGTGAGAGTGTATTTGGGTGTGGTGGGGGGTACCCAAGGCTTATATGTTAAGCCTTGGGTATCTTTTGGCTCTTTATTGCCTTGGGTACCACAAATTTAGCCTTTGGTACCACTTTCCCAGGGTACCCAAGGCTTATTTTAGGGTAGACAAGGCAAAAAAAAAACAATGGTGGCGGCAAAACCAAAATTTTTTTTTACGGGAAGTCAAAAAAGGAGAGAGGAAAAAAAAATTTAAAGAAAAAAAGTTAATTAACACCATTACATTATGTATTTATTTTGCCAAGAAATAGCCTTGGGTACCCCCTTTCAACTTGGTACCCCCTTCTATTACATTGGTACCCTTTACCTGTGCATGTGGCAGCGATCCAATGACGTTGTATGGATCGCTGTAAGCCCTTCGCTGTAGAGGATGCAGAGCCCATTGAAGATATTGGAGGACTTCAATGAGAGGTTCCCGTTATTGTTGAAGAATAGGAAAACAACAAACAATTTTAATAAGTGAGACAAGGATCAAGAATTAGTGATACAGATTACTCAAAACCCACGCAGTCATCGGAATATACCTTAAAGTTCAACTTCTGGAACAGTTGCCTAGTAATTATTTAATGCATTCAACTTCCCTAATATTTATACCATAGAACTGACACATATCCAAATCAAGGATTTAAATTTTGCTGGCATGCCGATAAAGTTTTGCCAAAATCCAAGTTGGTGATACAGAATTAGGGAATAATTCGTTGAATTCTCCCATTTACACCGTCTCGACGAAATATCGACGAAATGTGACGAAATTTCTCCGAGATGGTGGAATTTTTTTATGCTCTCATGGAATGTAAATGAATTCTCTCTTTCCAAAAAGTTGGAAATAAAAGGGTTGCAAACTCCTGATTTATTCTGATTCTTCATTTCTTTTATGATTTTAAACACTTTTGAATTCTTCTTCAAGATTTAAGCTTCGAGTGGCTTAATGGAGGTTCGTTCTTGAGCCGACTTGAGGTAAATCTATTTTTTGCATGATTTGCATATAAAAAGTTAATCAAATAACTTCAAATCATTATATGATATGTAACAACACCCGATCTATTAATGGGTGTTGTTACTTTGATTTTAGTTTTCATAATATAATATAAAATTATATTTATATATACATTCATGATTTGTTTAGCGCTTTGTTGTTCGATTAATCATCGATCTATGATTCTATGATGAATGATGATCACTTCACTTAAAGTCTTGAACTTGATTAAATAGGGTCATATTTTGACTTCTTTTTGTGTCTATAAATGATGAGCCATTTATATGTGAACTTTATTTTTCCCTCACAAATACAACTACAAGGTATACAACTGAGTGCATCATATTTGTCTAACTGTGTGTAAATGTATATCAGTGTTTTTAAAGGCGTACGAGGCTTGCCTCGGGACGTGGCGTCAGCAAAATGCCATGAGGTGCACTAAAATAGCGTGAAACGCTCGTGAGGCGTGATTGAGGCATGCCTATTTATTAGGGGTGTAAGTAAGGGGTTGAGCCGGGTTCCAATCAGTTCGGGCTGAAATCAGCTGGCCCGAACCCAACCCGACCCGAACTTAACCCGTACAAAGTAAGCCTGGACCCAGCTCGAATTAAATTTTGTTGAGTTGGGGTTGGGTTGGGGCCGGCCCGAACTCCATTGAATATTTTTTTTTTTGAATCCAAAAGCTATATTTGCACATACAGACATTACCAAAAAACAATTGGCTGGCATACAGAAATAGACATTACTTAGGTCTTCTACTTTCTTTTGGATATGAGCCGTTGGATTAAGAATCATCAACGGATCATATCTAAAGTTATAATTTATATATATAATTAAAATATTTAGTTATTACTACTAATTATTCGGTCCGGATTGGACTTTTTAGGGTTTATAAATTTAAGCCCGAACTCAATTCGAACTGAAGTTCAGACTCAGATTGGAGTCCGGACCGAACCCAAACCCAAATAGAGTTCAAGTTGTTATTAGGGTTGGATTGAACAGGCTTCGGACGAGTTGGGCCAAACTTACAGATCTACTATTTAATGCGCATTACTCATGGGGCGCCGACTGTCAAATGAATCAGAATTTTTTTTTCTTCTCATCCCTTTGACTTTTCCACGTATTGGCGCAAACCAAACACAGCCTTAAGAAATAACATTTGGGGAAAAAAAAGAAAGAAAACATTTGGAGAAGCGAAGAATACGACATGGAGAAGACAAGAAGAAGTTAGGGTTGCAATTTGCAAACTCAAAGAAGAATACTCACTCGGCAGCTTCAGCAGAAAATCCAGGTACTCTCTCTCGCGTCGTCTTAGAGAAATTTTTTTTTTCTGAAACTCTCTCTCGCCCGGATGCTCTGTTTTTTTTTTTTTTTTTTTCCCTAAATCGTTAACTCTCTCTCCTTCGTCCACTCCTCTTTTTAGCGAAATTGTTTTTTTGTTTTTTTTATCTGAATCTCTCTCTCGCTCGCTCGGAGGCTTTTTTTTTTTGTTTCCCTAAATTGCTCTCTCTCTCTCTCTCGTCCTCTTCTTGGTCTGTTCAGTCTTTGTTGATTACTTATTTTCTGTTTTTTTAATCTCAGTTCTCTTTTAGTTTCTGTTTTCTTCTTTGTCAAAGCAACTTCCTAATATCTGTTTTTTTTAGTTATTTTGTTTCTGTTTGATCATTGATGTCATGTTTGGGGTTTAGAATTTAGAGCATTTATATATATTGTTGTTGGTTAATGGTGATGATGATGTAATGCATATGACTTGCTTTTCTTTTAGTTGATGATGGATGAACTAATGGAATTGGAGTATAAGTACTTTTGGTTTTTGAATTATTTTAGTGTTGAACTTGTAATTTCATTTATTTTTTATTTTTGTACCTTTTTATATAATTTGTTTCATTTTTCTACATTTTTTTATATTTATATAACGAGTATATGATTTATTATATATTTAATAAATTATTTTATAATTAAGAATATACATGCTCACGAGGCTTACGCCTCGCCTCAAGGATCTAACGCCTTGCCTCACGCCTTAACATTTAAAAACACTGATGTATGTGTATGCATGTGTTTTTGCATATTTTATGTTTTTAGGTGTATTTTGACCCCATTTAAACCCTAAAAAAATTGGAATCAAAATTCTCTCAAAAAATATACGTTTCCCCATTTTTCTCCAACCTGGCGAAATATTTTGCCAGGCTGGCGAAATATTCCACCATGCCAGCGAAATATTGGCGGCATGCCAACGAAATTTCGTTAGACAATTCTGGAAAATATATAGCGAAATCGAAATTTAGAACCTTGAACCAAATACAGCGGAAGTTTCTATCGCTATTATGCTTCAAAATACCTTTTTTTTGTCAATAAATCTTACACTTCATTTCATACAGCATAATAATGCCAGATTTCAATTCATATAGCAGCAACTTAATGGCTCTTCCAGACCTCACATTCCAACTGATAAACATGATAAGTATAAATTTTTCCCCTAGACCCTCCACATATAACTTTATGGCATGCTCCATCTTCTTTAACCTCAATAATTCATTTCCTACTTCTTTAGGAGTTAATATGGTTCAGACTACCTTTCAATCTGATGCACCAGACATTTATACTTACAAGCATTACCGAACCATAAAGACAGAGACCATGCAGGGTTCTCCCATTTTTAAGCAACTTCATCTGCCAAACTATTATCCTATAACCATCCTTATGATTAGCCAGATTGGTTGTCAGTTCATTCTTATAGCTCTCCTTTCTGATTACCTCATCACTCCCAAAGTTCATCCATCTACATTTCCATGTCAAGATGACTCTCATCCGAGCATGAATGCCATTTGAACTAGTCCATGACATCAACAATTAACCAACAAACATTTTCTCCAGACTGTTCATGACTTTCTTTTTCTTTCAATTTGTCAAAGGCGCAACAAGATAGATGATTAAGATCATAACTGATAGTGAAGTGTTTAGATAATGTCATCCTTCATAATGAAAGACATACCTCTGAATGAGAGATCTACCATAGGTTCAACCATCTTGACGCAAGTATTCCTCTTAATTCCTTACCAAACCAAATAAAAGTTGCAGCAATGTGAAGCTTCTACTCGATGAATTGCAATTTAATACAGATAAATGACAAAAGTACAAAAGTAGGAGCTAACATCTGTTCAACAATAGCAACGCGATTCATAATCATAATGTCACATACAAAAAAGCTTCAAGAATTTTTTAACATGGAGTAAATACCAAATTCACCATAAATTCTATAAAGAACGCATTGCTTTTCGAAATCAAAATGCTTCATCGAATATGAGCTTCACATCGCTGCAACTTTTATTTGGTTTGGTAAGGAATTAGGAGGAATACTTGCGTCGTCATCATCACATACGTAGGGAATTTTTTATTTATTTTTTATGTATAGCAACGCGATTCATAATCATAATCATCATCATCATCACATACGTAGGGAAATTCGCTGAATTCCCCCTACAGGGTGCGTACATCCATACTTGCCTACGTATGTGTTAATGTATATGTATGCATTTTCTTTTATTTTTTTTCATATTTTAGGCGATATTTCGCCTGGTTCCCTTGGTAAAGTCTCAGGTGAAATCGAAATTGAAAACCTTGGGGTATATACGATTCTTTTTGTTGCCATGAAGAAATTCTGTTGTAATCGAGATCTTGTCAACCTCAACCATTATGTATTGTTTATCCCCATTGTAACTTCAAGGTAGATCCTCTCGTATATTTATCTTTATTGTTAAGCGTTATTCTATCTCCAAAATAACCAAAAAAGAAGTGAAGTTGTTGGTGGGTTCGGCTTGGAGGTTGGATGCCTGGGTGTCATGGCCTTATTATTAATTGTATCTAAAAGCTAAATGTTTCTACAAATTCTTTATTGCAGTTGATATTGTTGTTTTTTTGTTATTTGGTTATTTATTTTTTATATCGTAAAAAAGGCATTAAATCATGCAGTATTCTTATGAATTAACTTTGTGTTGTTTTCAGTCTAAATTTAGTGGTTAAGTAATGTCGTCACCAGCTTGGTTACCACAAGAAGTGCAGCCTTCCGCTTCCGGGGTATCCTCTCAGGCCCCTGTTTCAGGGCCTTGTATTGGAGGACATGCTGCAGGCCCTCCACCACCAAGTACTGTTCCTCCATCTCCAGCCGTTACTCCACTGAGTTCAAAGGGCCCAACTGGTCCTCCAGGTGATTTAACATCTGTCCGATCAAACTTTGTTACTGCACCAGGATATGTAGTACCAGCGCCTTCATTTTCCTATAATGTCGTTCATACAGCTAGCTCCACCTCCGGAATCTCTCAACAAATTTCATCTAGACCTGTAAGTGGCTCGTTCTGTTATGTGTGTGTGTGTGTTTATTCTTTTCTGTTTAATCAAGCTTAGCTTCTCATTTTAGTTTGATAGATGAGTTGTTTCTATTGCAGGTTGTAACAACCAATCCTCCCGCATCTGCAGCAGCCCTTCAACCCCCACTACCTGGACTGCCCTCACCTACTGGATCCTTGTTCTCATACAACAATATTTCACATGTTAATGATGGATTCCCTAGTGTCCAGCAGTTCCCGCCTATCACTGTAAGGCTACTGTGCTTTCTAGGAACTGTAAGGTCATGTGAGGTAAATAGTGAGCATTGGCTACCAATTGAACAGAATTACAGATGTGGGGAGGAGACCCGTCATTTTATGTCCCACAAGAGTTCTCTCTTTCCAAATCCATACTTGATCAAATGACCTTAACCATCTTCGGTATTGTCAGAAAGCCTGGCATGTACCTGAAAGCATTGTTTTGAACTTCCCTGAAAGTTAGCGAAATTTCCCCGAAATCTCTCTTTTTAAAGGATTACCAATTTTCATTGCATTGGTATTTTCCTTGTCTTGAAATTTTGCATAATATTTTTATGGGAACTATCATGAAATAGCAAAATTTCCCATGAAATTTCCTTATATCTATGGTGCGTAATTTCCCTCAAAATCGAAATTTAAAACCATGCCTCTAAGAAGGGTGTTAAAAATCATTTGATTCAGATCACTAATCAGGTCTTTATGAGATATTTTTCACGTATGACCCACCAAGTGGTGGCCCTTATTCCCCTGGTTTATGCACAACTTGCTTTACTGTTACATTGGCAATGCCATCCGGGCATCTTAGATTTCCTATTAACTGTACCATTCTGTTTTCTGTCTGTAAGTAGTCAATCTGTCTGTTGGTAGTCACTGTCACTCAGTGAAAATTTCCAAGTGATCTCACTACAAAAATATTTTTCATACCGAAATTACAACCCATCTGACTTGTCTGTTCTCTAATTCCCTGAAGACTCTGTTACTAGGTTAACAATTCACAATCTCCAACCAAATTTTATTTTAAATATTTCAGAAAAATACACATGGAATGGGGAGTTCGTATCCAAGTATTGCTGTAATTTGGTGTCTCAGTACCCAATGATTAAGAATTTGAAACTAGGAAACATGATATTTTAGTGACTATAACCCAATTTCGTAAAGAGATTCATTTTGGTGTTGCTTAAATAAGTCCTCCTTACTGCTTTTCTAATTTACAATTTTCAATTGATCAATTGAAAAACAGTAAGAAACACTTATTAAGAAATGCCAAACGCAACCTAAGAAATTTGGGACCTAGTCTTTTGTGATTTTTTTAATTCTATTTGCTCTATAACTTGGGGAACATGTGATGTTTTTAATTGACCATTTGTTGTGTATGACCGGTTTCAATAGCCTTTTTGTTATTTTATCTATTTTTGTAATATGCACAGATGTTCTAAAAATTTCTCATATTTTGGTAATCTTTTTCTTTCTTCCCCCCATATTACAGGCTGTCTCTTCAGGTCACGTACAGGCTGGAAAAATTACTTCACCTGCCAATACAGTGTCTTCACAGCCTCCAGTTCCAGGGCTGCCTGACCGTCCTAATTCAATTGTAACTGGAATTGCTGCACAGACCATGCCACCACCAATTCTTGGACCTGTTGCGGTTCCAAAAGGATCCCCATCAAGTGCAACAAGCTTTTCTTTTAGTGGGATCCCACCATTAATGCAGAAAGATCCATCCTTGAATTCTGTATGTTTGTTTGAGTACTTTTCGATGACACCTATAAGAATGAATCGCCTTATAATCATGTTCTCCAACTACAGATACTGAAGGCAGACTTAACAGGACGCATGTCTGGCTCAATTTTGGAAAGTCAGCTTCAGGTTGGGTGTGGCTGATCCACACCAACTTGGCATTTAAGTTTACCAAGCTTGTTCAATCATGGTTGTTCTTGACTATGCTAAATCACGAGTCAAGAGATGCATGTATTTAGATACATCCTTTTGAAACCTTAAACGCAGCCTCCTATCTTTTCTTACCTTGGTGGCCAAAAAGCCAGGCTCCTAGCCTAGGTTTGTGGTATCAAAAAACAATGACTTAAACTAAGAAATTCTTCCAAGTATTGTAACATATAATAGGCAATCATGTCTTATGAAGATAGCTATTGCTGTCACATAGGTACAGTACAGGTGTTATGAAATTAGGTTCTCCAACTAATGGTAATGGATCACCTGTTGATGTGTCAATAGTTGGAACTACACAAAACGTATAATCATGCTCTCTAGCAGTTGAATTTTTGTGGTTATTTCTCCATCTTTTAGGGCTTTTTTGATACAAGAGAAGTAATTAGACAATTGGGATCATCTGATTGGTGTTGCTTTCAAATGGTTCATTCTAGAGTTGATGCATCAATTGTCTGATCAAAGCCACTGGTACTCCTGGAAAAGTTATTTGTTCACTCTACCATTTACCAAATGTAATTTGTCAAAGATTCTTGCTCAATATCAACCTAACATTTAAATGATTCTGATTCATTTTTATTATTGCAGAATGCCTCAGGTTCTGCTGTACTGGATGCTGGAACTGCATCACCTGCATCATCTAGTTCTCAGTCTGTACCAATTCCTACCCATGCCTCTTCGAGTTCTTCAACAACTTCCCCAGTGACTCGTAATTTGTATCCGGCAACTTTCTGGATGCCTACTGCCCCATTTTTTCCTGGGCATCCTGGAATGCTGGGAACTCCTGGAACGCCTGGACCCCCTGGGATAGCATCATCTGTATCCTTGTCCTCTACTCTGACTGTTCGGTCTGCAGCTGTGGATTCCTCACCTTCTGCTCTTGTACGACCCGTCATGCCATCTTCAACTCCTGTTCCACCAAATCCAGCTCTTCAGCAGAACATATATCCTTTCTATCCATCTCTTCCTGCTATGGCTCCACGTCCTCAGGGACTATGGTTGCAGGCTCCACAGATTGGTGGCTTGCAGAGATCCCCATTTATACCATACTCTGGTGTACTTCCTGGTCCCTATCCTTTGCCTGCGCGTGGTATGCCTCTTCCTTCAGTTCCTTTGCCTGATTCACAAGCTCCTGTTGTTACTCCTGTAGGACCTCCTGGAGGTACCTTTCCATCTTCTGTGGTTTCTGGTCATCAGCTGCCAAGCAATACAGCAATACAATCAGATTTACCTCCACCAGGAACTGGTACGCAAAGTTCTGACTTCAGATGCAGATTACAATGTCTATCTTGTTATTTAATGATTAATATCATGTGGGCGATTGCAGAAAACAGTAAATATGCTAATGGCCTTGCCAACAAGGATGGATTTGCTGCTAATAACGAACAAGTAGATGCTTGGACGGCCCACAAGACTGATACAGGAGCTGTATACTATTATAATGCTGTCACAGGGGAATCCACATACGAAAAACCTTCTGGTTTCAACGGGGAGGTAGCCGCAACAATGATTTTCTTATTTTTTGTATTGCTCACTGTCATTGCAAAGTGGCAACATGCTTTTGTTTACTATCATATTTCTATCATATTTCTGCTCTTGCAATATATTCAATTGATTTGTGAAATGCAAGAAAAAAAAGGCCCTTCAAGATGACACTATTGGAAACTAGGGGTGCAACTTGGGTTGGTTTGGGTTGGGTTGACCTCAACTCAACCCCAAATCGACCTCCTTGAAGGTCAACCCAAACCCAACCCAACCCAATTTGAAACCCCGAACTATGATACCCGAACACCAAACCGATTTTATTTTGAAAACCCAACCCAACCCAAACTGCAATTTCGGGTTGGTTTGGGTCGGGTTGATAGGCGCAATCACAACTTGAGCAGAAACCAGAAACCACTTGGCGAAGTCAAATCGTAGAACCTTATGCGATTCCCCTTTTGCATCGAACAACCCCATCTCAGGATCCCACATTATTTATAATCCCAATTCAGAGAAAAAAAAATAAGAAACAAAAAATCAAACAATAGAAGGGATTGATCCATAAGAACTTAACAACTAAAGCTATATCAGACTAATACGTTCCCTAATAGGCAATAATGTTGCCTAATAAGTTATCAAAGGGCTAACTTATTAGAAACACCACATGTTACAGGTATCATCAAGACGAACATAAGAAATAATGCTATATCAGACTGAAAAAATTACCAAACATTATTAACCTTGTTGATTTATTTTATAAGGATTTCAAGTTAAGCCTTAACAAAAGAAGCCTTAACATTTGTTAGCCTACCTACCTGAGTGAAGAGAGAGGAGAGAGAGAGAGGGAGAATGACCTACCTACCTGAGTGAAGCCTTAACGTCGCTGTCGCCGTCGCGATCGGATTGAGAAGCGAAGAGTACTGTGAAGTGTGAATTGTGCAGAGAAATCCCTCCTTCCTCTTCTTGAAGATGAAAGACAGATTCTCTAATATTGAATGTCGACTGAATCCTTGGCTTTTAATAGCAAGGGTCTTATTTAAAAATAGCAAAAGTTTAGAGGTGTTTTTATAAACCCCTAAATTCTAAAATTTACATACTTAAATATATATATTATAAGTATATTAGTAACGGGGTTAATTCGGTTTGGGTTTCGGGTTGGGTTGGGTTACCCGAAGTCCTAACCCAAAACCGAACCGAATTAATCCGGGTTGGCTTTTTTCAACCCAAATTGACCCAAAGTAATGTAAAACCCAACCCAAACAGACCCAAAGTCAGGTTGGGTTCGGGTTAGCCCGACCCAAGTTGCATCCCTATGATAATTCTCTCTCTCGCTCTCTCTCTCTCTCTCTCTCTCTCTCTCTCTCTCCCCTTCTTCGCCCAAATATCCTCATCATTTTATCTATTACCAATTTAGCATACAACTTTTGTATCTTCTAGGACATCCATAATTCCAAATACACCATCTTCTTGAAGAAATAGAGGCTGTCGTAGTTAATTTTGTGGTGGATGAATAACATTAATTGTATATATCATCAAAGTGTAGAACAAACTACAAATGATGTCCAAAGGGGGACAGGACAACCAAGAGAAGCTAACAGCAAGAAAAAAGAAGAAACCATAAGGAGATATCCAAGAGATATCAAAACAAAATAACATAAGTAGTAGCAAAACTAAGAAAGTGTGTAAAAAAATGGCCAAGTTACATCCTTGCCAACATCTCCTCTGTGTGGATCTCAAAAAAAAAAAAAAAAAACTCGCTATCCGAATCTCTCTGGCCAAACTATTTGCTACAATGTTTGCAGACTAAGGCACATGAGAAAACGAAGTAGGCATCCTGCATACAAGGTACTGGTCCAACTTAACAAAATGCAGTAACCTTCAAAGGTAATCTTGTGTAGAAATCATCCAAGAAATGATCGAGTAAAAGTCACCCTCTATCTTCAAAGACTCAAACTCAAGAGCTTGTGTCTCTCTCAAGCTAACTATTAAAACTAAAATCTCAATACTTGTAGAGTACCCCTCTCCAATTGAACTTGAGTAGATATGAAGAATATGCCCCCTCTCAATCCTGAAATAACACCTACTCGAGAGGGACCCGGATTACCCAGAGATGATCCATCAAAATTTAATTTGATGAATCCCTTGACAGGATAAGTCCACATTGATGTATGCCGTAAATGACCAGGAGATGTGTTTGCAAAAGCAGTTGTTGATGGTCATTTTTAGAAAGCATACCATGTCATCAGGGGCGATGACTTGGTAGTAATTTTTGCTATGTTAGCACCTTTGTTATTTCCCAGTTGGCACCAGTGATACTTGTGGGTTTTGATAGTTTTGGGTCAAACCAGAGCTTTCGACATAGTCGAGTAATTGGATAGGAAAAGTCACAGTGTAACAAAACTCCCATGTAAGAGGAAAAACTACTAAAAATTGACCTAAACAGGACCAAAGCCCGAAGATGACAGATTCCCCACCTTGGGGAAGTATTGGGTCCCTTCCCCATGCCCTTTGGTCGGGGTGTCCAGACTAGGTTGTTCGGGGGGCACCCAAATGGGCTAGGCGCCCATTCCTTGTCCTGCCGGGAACCTACCGACGAGGAGACTTGGTTACGCTAAGAGCTTCTAGGGCCAGTTTCTCTCGCATTTTGAGCCTGGGAAGCTCCTATTCACCGTATTTTAGGAAGATCTATCACGTGAAGCTATTATTCCCAGATTTTGACCCCTGAAATTTACCGAATTGGGAAATGCTTACCTAGTCTAATAAGGATATTACCTTGACTAAATACCTCCGACCAACTATTTTTGTTGATGAATCATGATTAAGTGGATTATTGTTTCACGTTTGCTTTGTAGGAGAGATCTCTATCACGGGTGAAAACCCTCTTCAAGAGGGGAGAGGGGTTATGTGGTTCTTATGGTGTGACTGCTAAGGGCATGGATGCTATCGGTGGTCAGGTTGAGTCCGGCACATGATCGAGAAGCTGACAACGATGAACAAGTAGCCGGTGGGATGAACCTTTGCGCCGAAGGGTGAGGTGTCACCTTAGCATGATCAGTCAAAGGGAAGGCTTTATTTTGTAGATTAATGTAAGTGGCTCTCCCTAATTAAGGGGAAGGTTACAAAGAGAGTTAATGAGAGAGAGAGAGGCATGTTCTCTCCCCTTAAGATGGTGGTTACAGAGAGAATAACTCTCTTTTCTCTCTCTCTCTCTCTCTCTCTCTCTCTTTCTCTCTCTCTCTCTCTCATTATGGGAAAGAGTTGCAAAATGAAGGTTGATGAGATGGTAACAATTGTCACCATCCTATGGCTTGCCCATGCCTATATAAAGCCTTGGATGGCCTAGGTATGGAAGGAGCACTTTTGGTGGAGAGAACTCTTCTTGGTAGGGAATTTTCAGACTTGGACTTAAGCCTTGCGACTTGAGAGCACCAAACAAAGATTTTCTCCAAAGAAATCTCTAAGAAGTCCTTCGATCGGTCAAGCTAGTGGTTTATCACTCACTCTACTCGTTCGTATATCTCTTGTTGTGGTCTCTTGCCATCGTTTACCTTCCACTTCTTATCGACCCTGCCTCTTCGGCTCAGTTCGAGCAACACTGTAGGAACGGCTGTTGCAGTGCGGTTTAGGCTTACACGTGGATCTACCTTCCATACTTAGATCCTACTTGGCGGGCACATAGGCCCCTTTTTCCCACATGTATTGCACCTACAGTAGTCCACGTCTTAATACCGCGATAGATGTTAGGGATATGAAAAGCCTTGATATTTTATGGTGGCATTTCATGATAAATTTTTGAGCTAATCTAAGAAGATTCTTTAAGTTTTCTGTAATTTTTATGAAAGAGTAGAATAAGTTAGAGGATGTAATGCAATTTTTTTATCCACATTCTTTGGGCTAAAGAATTAAAGGGGTGGAAAACTTGGACAAATTAGTATATCTAAGGTGTTTAGGAAAACTCAATCAGGGATTTGATAGAGCGTTTGTGTTTGAAATTTGTTTACGGGATTCAAATCCTAGAAGCTTGGAAAGTGTATCACTTGATCAATAAAAGAAAGCATATAATATTTGAATTGGACTAAAAAATGTCACAGTCGTGGATTGTTTACCGCTAGAGCGAAACTATGCAAAAGAGTGATGGAATCAAAGGTTAAGAAGAGTAGGCCGAGTGCTAGAAAGAGGGAGGTCTACCATTAAGGCTATCTTTTGACTTGGATAATTAGTGGAGATGTTTAGAGAGAAGAGGAGAGACCTCCAAATGGTTTTTGTTGATCTGAAAATAGTATATGATAGAATACCTAGAGACTTAATTTGGTGGGATTGGACAGAAAAGGAGAACCAGTCAGATACATTAAGGTCATTGAAGATATGTTTAAGGAAGTGCCAAGTATGGTGAGACTGATGGGTAGTGAGAAATATGAGACTCTAGTATCGATAGGTTGACATCGATGTCAGCTATAAGTCCCTATCTTTTTGCTTTAATTATGGATGAACTGACAGCTCATATTCAAGAGAAGGCTTTTGGTGTATGTTATTTTGATTTGGTTTTGCTAGACCAAACTAGAGGATGAGTAAATGCAGAATTGAAGTTATGGAGGGATACCTTGGAATCAAAAGGTTTTGAAAAAAGTCGAGTTAAGACCAAGTATATGGAATGCAACTTTAGCATTGGTAATAGTAGAGGTGAAGCAAAAATAAGAATTGAGAATCAAGAGATTCCTAAAAGTTATCAATTTCATTATCTTGGATCAATTATCTATAAAAACGGGGATTTTGACAAGGATGTTGCTCATAGAAGAGCTAGAGTGCGCTCGTAGAAGAGCTAGAATGCTTAAGTGGAGAGGCGCTTCTAGAGTGTTATGTGATCGACGTGTTCTGCTCAAACTAAAAGGAAATTTTAGAGGACAGTCATTAGGCCTTATGTATGGATCATAATGATGGGGTATCAAGATGCAACAAATACATAGGATGAGCGTTGCTGAGATGGATGTGTGGGAGGACTAGGAAAGACAAGGTAAAGAATGAATATATCGAAGAATGTCTGGTGTTACCCAAATAGGAGATAAGGTAAAGAAAATTATGTTAAGATGGTGTAGACACATGTAAAGCCAAGGCCTAAGGAGGCAGTTCTGAAAAGGTGCAGGGGTTACACATTGAAGGGTCTAAGAGGACTAGGGGAAGACCAAAAAGACTTGGATGGAGTTGGTCTGAAAAGGATTTCGATACACATAATCTGACCAAAGATCTGGTTTTTGACAAATTGGGATAGAAGAATAGGATTCTTATTGTTAACACGAACTAATTGGGATAACACATTTTGTTGTTATCTTGAAAAATCATTTATATATGTTTTTCACCTATGCATTGATTTGGCATCACGTTGCCTTAGGAGGGGTCATTGCCTTGCATTGCATATAGGCATTAATTACATTGTTTATAGGTGCAATTAACTTCACCAATTAAAAAAAAAAAGGAACGAAGCTATCTATTTCTTTTCTTTTTTTTTTTTTTTGTAGTTAGAGCTTTATTTTTTTCTATGGAGTTGTTTGTTTCCACTTGAATTTTTATTTACAGATTATAGATCTCTTATATTGGTTATCGCTTTTATTGCTCTTTTGCTGTTCATTTTTCTTTCTTTGTATGAACTTGCAAATCATGTTTTTAACTTTTTTTTTTTGGTTGCCTGGTGCCTCTTGAATAATAACTTTTTTTATTCTTTTCAATCGTTTCTTTTTGCAGCCAGATAAGGTCACTGATCAGCCAACTCCAGTTTCATGGTACGTTCTATATACTTTTGGAAGCTTGATATGTCAGATGCACTCATTTTATCTAAAGAATTTTATGGAGTCTGGTTATTCTTTTGAATTGCTCGAGTCATTTATTTCTGTTATCTTGCATTATTAGCTTGTTGCCACAGTTCAAAATGTCATATTGAGGGTGAGTTTCAGTCTATCAAGATGCTTGAAATGCTATGAAAGGTCATGGAAAGTTGGAAACTCTAGAAATCTTCAAAAGAAGTCATTTAGATGCAAGGGTAAGCTCAAAAATGAAAAATTACATGCATGTTATATCGTTCACCCATTTATATAGTATGCATTAATATGGAAACAAACTGATATATGTGCAAATGCATGAAAACTTTAACAAAAGCTTGATTAATTGTGAAGGAAAGCTATAATATAACACAAAATTTATAAAACATAGAGAAAAGTATTCATATTTCCTGGAATATATCACTTTTAAGGAACAAGATATGATCAAGTTTGAGGTATACAACCTTACTTTTAAACATAAAGAAAAGTACTCAATTCCCTTATAAATGTCCTATAACATAAAGATGCATGTTTTAAAGCTAGATACAAGTAGTATATCCCTACTAAGCCACATTACCACAAAAAACATCAAACCACAAGGACGTGCATGAATGATCAAAGTAAACCATGCGCGGTTAAAATGTAACCTATCATAATATGAATGAATTAATTATTTAACCATACACAATAGAACTAATAAAAAAAATCTCATCCTTTTTGAAATTATTTTTAATTGAAAAATAGAAAACTAATTTTGTGATGTTAAATATATGATCAGTCCTTGAAACTGATAGATCCACCATTTGTTGATGTAATGTAAATAAATCAAGAATAAAAGCAAAATATTGATAAAAAAATTATTTTTTATTTTGGAAATTATTTTACAGCAAAAATATTTAAAAAATTAATCTGGAAATTAGGATAGGTCCATGGAGTTGGTAGATCAGCCTCGGATCTTCTGTGAGGAACACGCCCTGTGATGGGCTTGTTATGTGAAACACACACGAGGGCAAAATAGCACTCATCACATATAAGCCATCAGAGTCGAGGCTATAAACTTTAAAACATTTTTTCTTTTAGTTTTTTTTTCCAAAAGCAAAAAAAGAAAAATATGTTATTTATACTATTTGACTCTTGGATTTCACTTGAAAAGCATAGATCTATAGCTTACATGCCCTGAACATACATTAAGAACATGTAAGTTGAACTCGAAAAATAAACAAACTTTACATACCTTTCTTAACAGTCTAAAATTTGAAGAGTTGAGCTCCTCTCTTCAATCTTATGTATTTGAAAATTTCAAACCTTTCTTTTTTTTTTTTTATGAAAACTGAGGGTTTATTTGGTTTTCCAAATGGGTTAGGCAATATTTGTGGTGTTTTGTGGGGTGCGGTTGTGGAGTTTTTGTAACTATTGAGAGTTTGTAGCTCTAGTTATGTTTGAAGTATCGACGATACTTTATAAAAATAAACATTTTGATATTAACAATATCAATAAGCTCGATAGTATAGATATATGTGTGTGTGTGTGTGTATTGAGCAAGTCAAATGGGATATAACCACAAACCAAGGTTCATATTGTATCAAGAATGAGTTTTTATCCTTCAAAACATAGTCATATTTTGAATACATATTGATATGCTTGGAAACAACGTAAAACAAATCATGAAGCAGATGGGAATTTTTGGAAATTTGAATTAAGACTTGTATACATATAAAGAAAGCTCAAGAATTATGATATAGCATGCATTGTACGCTGTACACCCGCTCTTATGGTATAAAACAAAGTGGAAACAAAGTTGTACGAGTGTACATACATGGAAACTTTAACCAGAACTTGTTTACATGTTTAGAAAAACTAAGATAGATGGATTTATAAAGCATCATGAGGCACATATATCTCATGGAATACATTAGTAAACTCTTAACAAACAAATTGTATTGGAACTGATGGATCAGCTATTGACTGATGCTATAAAGTTATTTCAACCAGATAGATGGATTTACAAAGCATCATGAGGCACATATATCTCATGGGATACATTAGTAAACTCTTAACAAACAAATTATATTGGAACTGATGGATCAGCTATTGACTGATGCTATAACGTTATTTCAACTTAACCCTCTTTATCACATTTCACTTGTCTTGACCATCTCTGAAAAAAGCATGAAATCAATCACTCTCCTTGGCATGCACCTTATCCATTCCAACATTCTAAAGCTCATGGATCACACGCTTCTAACAAAGGTTCATTGCATAAGTAAATGGCCAACTGAATCCGCATATCTTTAGCACATGATGCACCTGTTGGGATAGTCCAGCTCTTTTCAATAAGGTGGGCCACCGTTAATAGTTTATATAGAGTTCCTGTCCACCCCAATAAACACCACATTAGATGGGAATGGGATTAGTGTGTGAAATGTTGCTTTTGCTGGAAATTTCGCCACAGGACCCGAGGGAAATGTTTGCCGAAATATCGGATGATATTTTTATTTTGGCAGAATATTTCGCCAGATGGAGAGAAATGAGGGAAAAATTAGGAAAATCATTGAATTTTTTTATGAAACTTCGAGGATTATTTAAACGTACATAAACACACAAATACCTCAAAATATAATAATAAATAGCTATGCATAGTGATGAACAAACATTTGGGGATCCAAGTAACATATGCGCTATCAGCCTGTCAATATGAAATGTGAAGTACTATCCATACAAAGTCAAAATATAACTAAATGTCATAAATGCAACATTGATACAACTACAAATTCAGTATCTAAATACATATTCAGAGTATTCTCGTCAACATAGTATCACATCCACAAGGAATGTCTTCTTGGCTTGAAGTCTCCATTGCCATCCCCTGGGTGACCATAGTGTGTCCGGCTTACATAGTTACAATACTGATCCCAAGTCATGGTGTGATGGTATCAGTCCATATACTCACGCACATACGTTTGGTACTCATCCTCACTGATGTCAACCAATACCCCCATAGGTGGTTATTGAGGAAAATGACCTGTTATTGTAATTGTAACAAATGACATAGGCATGAGGGGTGGCTACCATAGCGATATGAATAATGGCCTCCTGGGTATGGGTTCTCTGATATTGGAAAGATCCCCTGTCCATATGCAATACCTCCAGATGGTACACCATAATGTCCATAACCGGATGCCATCTCCTGACCATAGCCATATGGAGCATGTCCATGATATGAGGGCCCTGATAATGAACCATAGTCATCAGATGTCCCATAGCCATGCCCATGAGTATGTTCAGGATCATATAATGCTATCAACGAGGAACCCTATTACCCTTGATCAACACTCATAAATGGTAAACCTCAAGTTATGAGACAAAGAACACTCATGTTGTTAAGCAATCCTCTTCTTGCCTTTACGTTGGTAATGATGTGGCGGTGATGGAGCACCATGATCTGTATCTTTGGTGGCATAATCAAAGTGTGCCTAGCCAATGAAGGGATTCAAAGCCTTCTGATGCTATCTAGTACATGCACTGTTTCCACCTGGCCCCGAACCAGCCCCAGCTCCCATAATCATCATCATCATCATCATTATCATCCCCATTGCTGCTCTCATCATCCTCATCCCCACCACTCCCCTTACTCCCATCATCTGAGTCAGAATGAATTGAAGTAGTCTCTTTTTAAACCTCTTTATCTGGTTTTGGCTCTGAGTCTAGCCCTGTGAATGAGTGATGCGTATCACGGTTCTACGGACCAGTCTGTACCGGGATCGGACCGTTGAAGCTGCGATACATACTTTTGTATTGCGGGTTTATGGACTGGAGCTGTACAACCGGTTCAGTGCTTTTTATTTTATTTTTTATAATTTATGGATTGGACGGTATAGACCGGTTTCGATCTGGACTGGTCCAGTACCAACCGGTCCCGACTGGTACCGTTGGTTCGGCGACCGATCCAGTCCATTTTATTAATTTGAAAAATTGATTGTCAATCCATCACTTTTGTACCGTTACCAGATGGTACCCTTAGTCTGGATTGGTACCGGCCATCACTGGTCTGGTACCTTGTCCCGGTACATTAAACCTTGATGCATATAGTAGCTCTATCAAATCAGTCTCCACTATGATATCCTCCCACCTCTGTCCCCATAACGCGATCAACATCTATGCCCATCTTTGAGGCAGCTCTAGCTATTTTGGCATTAGGGCGACCATCTTGCTTGTCCAACTCAGATAGCTTAACTCATTCATAAAGTGGGTTCTCCTCATCCTCATCCCCATCCCCAGTAACACCGAGCAAATCCAAGGGGTGTTGGGGTAGTGTATCTCCTTGTCTCTCGCCATTTTCTTAAGCCTTAGCTTCATGTTGTAATTACAAAACATGAGCTTATGGAGCTTATTATATGTCAGTTGATTTCTCTGCTTTGTCTGTATCAAAGCAAATGTGCTCCAATTCCTCTCACAGGCTGAAGAGCATACTGTTTGTGCAAGTATATAGACTGCCAACTATTGGAGGGTAGGAGCATCAGTCCCGTATTGTCATGCCCAGAAACCTTGTATTGCATTGATAAGCGTGCAACTCGAATTTTGAGGATGCAACCTCGGGCTCCACCACAGGAGGCCGCTAGGTCACTGATTCCCTTATGCAGAAGGCATAATGCACACCTAATCAGAATACACAGTGGAAGACTCTAATCATTCATTTTTAGAGAGAACAAAACTTTTCATTTTAATAATAATAAAGTGAGAGCAATAATCAACCCATGGATTAAAATATCGTATCGCTTGATACGGGTGATGCGTATTGTGTATTGAGTGGCTCGATACGATAGGAGCATGTTGAATGCGATAATAAAAAAAAGCACCGTATTGGTCGATACGTGTGCTGTATCCACCGTATCTACCTATACAGTTCGATAAATACAGATTATCGACTGTATCGCTCGATACTGTCGATACGTATTTTTTTTTAAAAAAAAAAAAAAAAAAAACAGAACGGAGAGGGGTACCTGGTGGCTGCGTGAGTACCCCTTCTCCTCCTCTTCTTCTTCTTCGGTCCTCCCCTTTTTTTGATTCTTTTGGATCAGCGGTGGTTAAAGATGGTAACTCCCCTTTTTTTTGATTCTTGAGGCTTAGCGGTGCTAAAAGATGGTAACATTGGGGTTAAAAAACTCTTAAATAAAAGGAAATGATTCGGTACACCGCCAGTGTACCAAATCCATATCTAGTTAATCTAAACCACTTTAAGATATGATTTGGTACATTGGCAATGTACCAAAGCATATAGATTAGCCACTTAAAAAAATTTTACATCTTAATTTATATGTAATTTAAATATATATTTAATATATATA
>JAUPMG010000017.1:1252348-1269322 GCA_031762675.1 Pachysandra terminalis
CCCCCCCCCCCCCCCCCCCCCCCCCCCCCCCCCCCCCCCCCCCCAGACCTCTTATGATAATGGAAGAGATTCTAACCACTATTGATTTATTTCATAAGGGATGCAAATTTCAGTCAGGTCTTTCATGTATGAAATTACGAGCTGTCTGCTCTATTGTAGTCATGGAGTTTGGAGCTTCTGTCTCTTTTTGAATTAAGTTGGATGCATCCCAAGGAAACTAACAAGATGTTTTACTCTTGGCTTGAATTCTAGGAAGGGATACTTTGGTGCATTTATTTTTTATCCAACAAATGCACCGCATAAAGAAGTGAACTATATATAGTCATTATTTTTTATCCAATAAAGAAACCATTCAACTCCAAAGCAAAGCAGTTATGAACATAAAGCTAAATGTGATAATGCAGTAAAATTATGATAAAGAATGCTAGTTTAACCATGTTAAATGGTCCCTAAGTTTGTGTTACTAAAAATTTATTAAAAAATAATGGACATGGATATGGGGTGTAGATGTGTTGGGAAACATATTCCACACACGTACCTGTATTGTGTCTTATTAGACACTAGTATGGCAGTAAAGGTGCTCCAGGTGTCGTAGCTTATTGTTGTCAGGGCAATTTAGTACTGGCCCCTTTTATTCTGGACAAACATATCTAGTAGTCAATTGCTACATTCTTTTATCCCTCCAAACAACGCTAGTGGTCTTTATTTGGTAACCTTTGAGGAAATTGCAGACTTATTAACAATTACTTGGTGGTTGGGTGACTCTTATCAGGTACTTGTTGGCAACCATGGAGGTTACTTATTATCTTAATTCGAGGTTCTGCTCGTATTAAAGTGAAAGTTACTCCGATTTACCATTCGATGGAGTATTTGCATGGATTAGGACTTTTGGAAAATTTATTTACCTTTTTCATGTATATTTTAAATTTGTAATTGGTCTCTTGATTGAATTCTCCTCTTTCCTGAAACTTGAAAGATGTTGAGAGTATTCACTAGGAAAGTAGGCAGATATCATTTGTGGCTCCCAAGTCTTGGTCTTTCGGTCCGAGTTTTATGTTCAGTCTAGTGCATTTTGCCTACGTTTCATGGTATATACAGAGTTGTACTTTTTTTCAATTGTAAATTCGCTTGACATTGATCTAATAATGGTTTTTTTGTTACTATTAAAAAAAATTGAAAACAATATATGTTCTAATTCTATATCATGTTTTGATTTGTTCAGGGAGAAGCTAGCTGGTATAGATTGGGCATTAGTCACTACAAATGATGACAACAAATATTATTACAACACAAAAACTAAGGTACTTGTTAGTAACAATGGTGTCATTATTATTCTTCATTATTTCAAATACCAATGGATACGTTACATCTTCTTCATTGTTCTCTCTGGCTGACGTAAATGAACAATCCCATTTAATACCATTTATTCGCTATCTCATCTTTGCCTACAGTCAATTTTTTGTTGAATGTTTGTAATTGTACTCGGGGAATTTCTTTCATCAACTTATCCTTGGTGCAAAATATATGGGAAAAACATTTTACTCAGTAGATCACACTTCTCAATAAATAGATGTAGCCGACGAGACATTCTAATTAGACTTTGTGAAGCTGTTATATGTACTCTTTCATTTTATTTTATCAGTAGCCAGCAATGTTTGTCAAAAAAAATGTAAGATGATATACAGAAAGAACAATGGATATGCTATGAAAGATTCACAAGGCCTAGAAAACATGTACAAAAGTGAAATTGAAAGGCTGGCAATTGGTTCATTGGATTATTTAAGAATGAAGCTTTTGCTCAAAATATCTAAATAACGTTATTCTTTAAATATATTTACAACTATGTTTTTGTTAAATATTATTTTCCATTCTTTGAAGTAATAAAAATCAGAAATTGGTTCATTTTATTTAGTGTAATATCAAATGGTTCCACGAGTAATATGACACTTTGCGATATAATATTTATATGCTGTAATCTTTACAGTAATTTATAATTCTATATTTCAGATATTCTTATTCTTATTTCTTGCAAGGTTTTAAATGTCACTACTGCTAGATGTATTGCTACTAAGGGAAAGTGGAAATATAATTCGATATATCGAGGGAAATATCGATGTCGCCCAAAAAGTTGGAGAAATGGGGTTAATCTTTGGAAAAAAAGGGAAAATATCCATGAAACTTTATGAGATGCATATTTAGACATGTTTACACCTAAATAACTTAAAACATTAGAAAACAAAATAATGATATTAACCAAGTAAGGCATTTATAGGTAAGTAAGGGGGTCATTGTCGACATAATCATTCACTAAAATACTCAAGAAAACATAAATAGAAAGTTTTATATTTAAAATATAATAACAAGAACAATTATCTAACTTCCAATAGAATGTTTTCAACCCAAATACATGATAATATATATTCAAAAATGTGGCTTGATACCGCATAGTGTTTCTTATGGGCTTAATTTTTTTAAGATTTTTCTTTAGAAACTATTGTGTACTAATAAATTCATGATTTTGCGACAGACTTAACACAGAGCTAATAATTATCTAACTAGTTATCCATTACAAATCTGTCCGTTTGAAGTTTTTTCATGTTTAAGATATTTTAAATTGTTTTTCAGTTTTCAAGTAGAAATAAAGTTTCTAATAATTTACTAATATTTAATTGGTAAATAGGTTAAACCGATTTGTAATATTTTAATGAAATTATTATTTTATATATCAAAGATTTGAAACCATTAAAGTCCGTTTTAAAAAAAAAATGATTTACATTTTAATTAATTTTTATAAAATAATTATAATAAATTCATTTTTTCAGTTGATGCATAACAAGCTTCCAATATATGCACATAATTATGAGAATTATAGTGGATCAAACATTACATATTATGTGAAAATCCAAGAAATTCCATCTTCCCAAACTTTTCGGCATTTCATTCTTTCAAATCTACAATTTCATAATGGAATGCATGCCAATCCATCACATATGTAAATTGGCATGCGTTTCATTACAATTTAATGTAAATTGATCCAAAGTAGAGACCCCAAGAGGAAAAAGAGTTGTAACATACCTTCACTTGATTTTAGCAATTTTTGACAAATAACATGTCAAATTTCATTAAATCTAAATCAAGATGACCTTTGAATTGAAGTGTTGATTTACAAAATAAGTGATTTAAAATTCGAATTTCAAGTGTTTAGAAAATAATTTGCGAATTTTAAGCATTTTTGATTCATCGAAATAAGGGAAAACAATCCCTATTAAAACTCTTATAATGACCTATGCAAATTAGCAAAAGGGAAATATTGCTATATATTGCCAATATCGCGATATATCGCTAGATATCGTGATATATCTCCCTATAAATTGTAAAATAAAATTTACACCATGGATTTTGATATATCGATATTTAAAAGCACGTCTTTTTTCTGTTGTATTTGTGTGTTTATAACATGTTGATGGACTTACCATTTTACATACCTTAATGCTGGTAAACTTTTTGACACGTTATGTGTATGTACATTGACATCTGTTGTGTGGACCAATACAATATATATATATATATATATTGACTTTGCATTCTTTGCTCATTAAATTTCCCCTCAATGGTGGTTGAATATAGCAATCTGTGTTGAATTCGATTTTAGTTTACCTTTCAGAATGGAACATTGGGCTTTTTATTCCCTTTGATTGATTTTCTTATGTCCATACTTTGTTTCTGGAGGAAGATCTTCTTCCGCGTGGTCATATGGTAAGTCCTGTTCAGAATGCTTCTCTTTGTATCCGATGCAAGAGGCTCCTCAGAGATGCGCTTGGCTAATACTATTTGTTAGACTTGGGAGTCCACTGCAGTCCTTTGTGAGCACTAGAGTAAGAACCCTGGAGTGACACAGATTTCACTCATGGCAGCTGGTTTGGCAAAAACCACTTGCATAAATGCTCTTCCACACCATCCGACTTCCCAAACCAAGTTTCAATTCCAACTGCCAAACACATAGGCAACATGGTCAAAAAAATCCCCTTGTTCAATGTGTTTCTTTTTGAGAACTCTAAAAAATATCAAAAGATGTGAGGGCTGTTATTGCACAATACTGACATGTATAGATGAGGCTTCGGTTGGTGGAAGTGAAGTGAATTTTGCCAAAGGGTCCTGTGTCAATGGATGGTTTGGGTTGGCCACATCATCCCTCCGTGAGCCGTAAAATCTCTCTCACGTCTCACCAGGAAGCTATACCTGGTGAGGCTGATCAGAAATCCTTTTGCCTGTATATATATGTACATGTTGATGATGGTTGTGCATTGCTTGACTGCTTTCTCATTCAGGTAAGTAGCTGGCAAATCCCAGTAGAGGTGATAGAGTTAAGAAAGAAGCAAGAAGGTGACACTTCAAAAGTACATATCATGTCGGTGCCCAATGCTAGTGTATTAACTGAAAAAGGATCTGCTTCTACTAGTTTGAGTGCTCCCTCTGTTAACATGGGTGGTCGTGATACCACAGCTCTTAGACCTTCAGGAGCACTGGGATCATCATCTGCACTAGATTTGGTAAAGAAGAAGCTGCAGGATTCTGGCACTCCTGCTACTTCCTCACCACTCCCGCCGTCCTTGGAACCTACCACATTGGATGTAAATGCCTCTAGTGCAATTGAGGTTACAGTCAAAGGCGTGCATAGTGAGAACAGCAAAGATAAGCTAAACAATGCTAATGGGGATGGAAACATGTCAGACTCTTCTTCAGATTCTGAGGATGACAGGCCAACTAAGGAGGAGTGCATTATCCAGTTCAAGGTATTTTTGCTGTATATGTTTATCTAAAACTCCCACTAGAACTCATCATTTCTCATTTTATATGTCTGAGTTGACACTTGGGACTTCATTATGTGGAAAATACACACGCACAGACATATGTACATATTATTCTTTGGACAGCATTTATGAAACTATCAGTGCGCAAGTTGGGTTATTTAACCTGAGCCCGACTAAAACATCATCATTTGGGTTTGGCTGAGGTGGGCTAGGGTTGGAAAATCAGTGCCAACTGCTATGATGGGCGGGAATTATGGTCTGGAATAACTCAACTCAGTCAGACATATTTTATGCTGATTTCATAGTTTTATGTCTTTAAATAGTTTATTTTAGTTGTATAAATGAACTTTATCTATATGGTTATAAGTTAGTATTTCGTTTTGTTTTGGCATAAATTAATTGACCGTGTACCATCAGCCAACGCAACCGACTCATCCTGAGGTAAGATGCGTGTGTGGCTGAAGTAAGAAAACTGAAATGTTCTACTAGTGTATTTCCTTCTCTGCAAAGCATACTCTGTTACCAATATTTTATTCATTGCTTGTTACCGAGTGATGAGCTTTTTTTCTTGCATGGGAGATACTTTTAAGTTTCTATTAAAATTCAAAATTTCACACAACTCAATCTCTTATGGTTTTCGAATTTCTAGGAGATGCTTAAGGAGCGTGGAGTGGCACCATTTTCAAAATGGGAGAAGGAACTACCGAAGATAGTCTATGATCCACGTTTTAAGGTTTGTTGAGTCTAAAGATTATGAATTACTTTGTACGGGAATTAGTGGCCTTTCCTACAACTGGAACTTCATGGCACAGGTTTGTTGGATTCTTATGTATCTGCTCATTTGTGAAGTGGTTAACTTTCTAAATGTAATCTCTTCTGCGTAATTAACATACTTTTAGTGTGCGACATAATGATGATTGAATTGAACCTCTTTTATGTTTTAATTAGTATGTTGAAAATTTTTATCTGCTACTCTTCTTTGCATGAGGTACTTGTGATTGTAAATTGATCATTACTGTTGTACAATGTGAATACTTGTTAGAGGTTATATTACTTTATTTTTGGTTATTGTTGTCACGAGTTGAAGTTTTATTGATTTATGCAATTGAGTCTTATACTGACTGCATTTTCTCTATAACCGGACTTTAAATGTTCACCTCAATCTGCTTGAGGAGTAAATCTAAAGCCAGGTTCTATATTTTGCAAGTACTATCTATAAGCAACATAACCGTAAATGTGGCAAAGATGGTATTCATGACCCCCTATTGTATCAGTGGATAGGGGAGATCTTCAATGCGAGATTTTGAGCATATCAATTGATCCTAACTTTCTAATTGTGATAATAAAGAAAACTTAGTTGATGATCATCCACAAAAGTGTCGACCTATCAGATGGTGGGGGTTGTCTAATTTGGTTGATCCTTTTAGCTTGAACCCATTGAGTGGTGGGTTCTAGTTGTCCTGTGCTTTCACTTTCATAGGTCTTCCTATTGATTTTTAATGACAGACTTGTATGAGGGGCTATGAATATTTGTTTCTATTGTCATCGAGAGATCTAAGTGTCAGCCTTTTCATAAATCAAATAATAGAATTTATTTTCAAAAGGCTGCAACAGAGGAATATTTCTGTCACATCTTAAACCTAAAAATCTCTAAGGAGTCCCCAAATTTAAGTTGTAACTCTCACCCCATATCCCTATGAGAGTGGATAAGCAATATTTTACCCAAGCATTGAATTAAGTAAGAAAATTATAAAGTAACAATCTTCAAACATAAAACAATGGAAATAAAATATAATGTTCCAAGTCTCGTGCTTCAATCAAAACCTATTAAATTACTTAAATCTGGTCCTAATGATAATAAGTCATTAAAAACATAAAACCAACTAATCTTGTTACAAATTCTATTGAAATCATCAAACAAAGTCCTAATTATAACTAATGTCTTCATCATAGCCTTGTCCTCTATCTTGGTCCTCATAGTCCTGCTGTCCATCATCTATCGGTCTTGAAATATGTTGCTTAGAAAGTGTAAGCTACACTTAGCTTAGTAAATAAACAAATTAAACACTATTTAAGATTGAAGTAGGGACAATGCCACTCTTCAATGGTAATCCATAGACAAAAACAAAGTAGTTAGTATATGCAAATAATGATATGAATAATGTTTTTATGCAATATGATATAATGTGCAATGCAAAGTATTGGTTCAATTATTAATGAATACAA
Source organism: Pachysandra terminalis (assembly GCA_031762675.1). NCBI lineage: Eukaryota > Viridiplantae > Streptophyta > Magnoliopsida > Buxales > Buxaceae > Pachysandra > Pachysandra terminalis. The sequence continues at coordinate 1,259,386 of JAUPMG010000017.1, forward strand.
TGCATGCTCATGCAACAATAAATATAACCACCACGTGGTTCATGCACAATAATATGATATGCAAATAGGCATGCTGTTTGGCGTTCGATTAGTGTATGTTTACTCCCGATCAAACCCCTGGCTAAACAAAATGAAATCCATCCCCCAAATACATGTCCAAAATAAGGGGTCATTCTATGTGCGCACTATAGTTTCTAGGGGATCCGACCTAGAGGGCACAATTTCCTAACTTATTTCCGATCACGGAGACAAATCCCAGGGCTTCACTAATGTGAGTTGTTCCTTGTGAATTAATAGAATTTCAATCGGTCATCCATCCAACAAGACAGGCAATTGTCTTATAAGACAAGAATCAAAATTGGTCTTTTGGGATGATCAATCCTTCAACACATGCAAATCAATTCATCCGGGACTTCCTCACTAATACTATGATTCCTAGATCATAATAACACTCATTATATCAATAATTTCCAACAGTATGGAATTATGGGGTCAAGTCAAGGTATTAGACCACTCATGGTCATTATGCATAAAAGGCCATGCTATGCAAGTGTAGAGTATCATGCACATTAACTAATCAAATAACTTGTGTACATGAGCGAGTGTAATTTGAGATATAAACCATGATTATAATGTGTTCCAAAGTCATAGCAATGTGTTTCAAAAATTCACTCGTTGGACAAACATAGCCAATCTTCCACAATAGGTCATAAATTTCAAATATTCAATATTATGCAATTCCAACACCAGATATGGGGTCTAATTAGGGGTAATTAAATATGCCTGCAAAGTTTCAAAGTAATCGGATAAAGTTCATATTTTTCGGTATACCCTGACCCTACCCTGAGTTTGCTGTTCTAGCCTGTGTTGGTGGGATCGGTAGACTCTCGGTATACCGACCCTACCTCGGTACACTAACTAGAAAACAAATTAAAAATGCACAGAGGGGATCGGTAGACTCTCGGTATACCGATCCTTTCCTACCTTGGCACACTAAACAATAGCATAAGAAAAACACACAGGGTGGTCGGTAGCCTCACGGTATACCGTGAGTCTGCTGACCTGGCCCAGTAATGGGATTGGTAGCCTCACGGTATACAGTGAGTCTGCCAGTCTCACCAAAACAGCCCAAAAATTTACACTCTTGATATTTGAGTCCTTTTTCACCAATATTTTAACTTCACACATACAAATGGATTTAAATTCCGAACCAAACCAACAAATTTAATTCATAAAAACATCACTAACTCACCTTGATCTTGGCATGGTATTCAAACCCAGAAAATTAGTCTTTTTTATCACGTTTTCCATTAAGAAAGAGTAGAAGAAAGAGACTGCTATGTCATACTCAATGAATATGACATATGCACCTAGTTCATATCGAAAATAAAGTCTAATCTAAATGCTTACCTCGGTTTGTCGATTGATATTGAGTAGAACACTTTCTTCTTCTTCTTCTTCTAGTTCAAAGTTCTGGAATTCCTTAAACTCCAATTGCTGTATCTTTCTTTCTCTTCTTCTTCTCTCTTTGGAATATGGTCCATGTGACTAGTTCTAGAGTTTATATAGATTTCTGTTTTGTGTACTTAGTAGTTTAGGAGTCCTTGTTAGTTTATGTTTAGTTTTAATTCTCTACCCTTAGATTAGGTTGATTAGTTCCTAACCTTTAGATTAAAGTGTCCTAGTTCTAGATGAACTAATCATTAGTTATTATCTAACTTAGTTCCTATTTAGATTTGTATTCTATTCTTTTAATCTCAACCATTTAAATAAATTAAGTTTTCCTTCGTAATCTCAGCCCTTGATTTTAAGTATCCTAATCTTAGTTGGATTAAGTTAATCTTATCTAATCTTAATCCTTATTGGGTTAGGATTGGTTTTAATTCTCTACTTAATCCTAGCCATTAAATTAAGAGTCCTAGCTATTGTTGAGTTAATCTTTAATCCTCTTTTAATTGTTGAATCATAGCTAAATTAGAACTAGTATTAGCTCCTATTGAATCTCAGTCATTGAATTTGATTAAAAGATCCTATTTTAATTGTTGAATCCTAGCTAAATTAGAACTAGTATTAGCTCCTATTGAATCTCAGCCATTGAATTTGATTAAAAGTTCCTACGAAATCCCATAACTGAAAGGGTTATGATTGTGTGTGAAGCATTTAGTTTCCTACCATGCAACCCACCCATCACAAACAATCAAAGTCAAACCTGTAGCTAACTTACTAAAATTTTAAATTAACCCCTATATTTTTATTAATTACATATTAACCCTTTAATTTTTGTTTGGGTTATTACAATTTCTAGCCATTCTCAATTGACATTTCCGACAAGCAAGTTACTCCTGTTTCAAGGAACAGAGAAGTTGTTGTCTTATTTTGGATAGTGTTTATTTTTCTTCTTGATCAAAATGAATATTCATGGCTGACAAATCTTTTACGCTGAAATATTGGCAATTGAACCAAGTACAGCCTAATTTTTGCATAATGTTGGATTTCATGTGGCCTTAATAGATACATTTATTTATACCTTTTGATTTTCTTAGGTTTGTTTTATATAAATTTATTTTTGTATGTTTTTTTAGATGAAAACTTGGCTCACTCCATGGGTGCTTAAAGCTTCAAAGTGTTGCTTAGGACAGTATTTCAGCACAACTGATTACCGTTACAATTTACATATATAAATAATTTGTTTCCTATCCTTGCGAGGAAGTTTGGTAACAGTAGTGTTTAGCCGCTTTGGAGAATCTGAGATTCCCTATTAAGGAAGTTCTGCGAAGCTAGAGTTTCGTGTTAAAATCAATCCCGTACATACAAAACTAATTTTTTTTTTGTCTATCGTTTACGAGCATCTGAGATTCGTTATTTACTTAATTCTGGATTCCTAATTCCCTTGTTTCTTATTGATTTTGAGGATGCAAGTGTTTGTATTCATGACATGATGCATTTGCTTTTAATTTTTTTTATGTCACTTAGGCCATAATTTGCTTATATTCTCTGCTTCAATGTCTGGCCTTCCATGGTGCAAAGTAACCGATAGCATATCCAACCATGGGTTTTGTTCACATTTGTAACCCATATGTTATTTGTGTGGTCACCCAGATAAAAGAATCTTAAAATCGGAAAAAAATCCTTCAAAAACAGACGAAATTCGAAAAATTACAAGAAAGAAAAGAATTGAGAAATTGTTATAGACATTTATATGATTTTCTTTTGAAATTATTTCAGTTTTATTGAGTTTTTATATAAATAAGAATAAGTCAGGATCAGGAGTGTATTTCAGCGATTCCTTTTTTTTTTTTTGCTGAAGCTTGTATATGGTTTGGGGAAAAGGAGTTGTACATTGTACAAGTTTGAGAGTCCTATAGAGAAGCCAGAGTGTATTCTAATGAGCTTAAAGCGTACTTAACAAATTTCCGGTGTGTATTTAAGGGGGAATTGTATATTCAAGATAAGATGATGTGTATTCTGAACACTGTCTCCATAGATCTTGACATTTGTTCCATCCAAATAATATTCTACATCACACAAAGGAAAGACTTTCCTCCAAAATTTATACTTTATCATTTGGGCTATTATGCTTTTGAGAACGGCTTTTTCTTGAAATGAGGTCTATGCTTTGTACTAATTTCATGTTCTTATGTTCTGACTCGTTGTAACAACACTTGCTTGTAGTGGCAAGTTGGCTAGGGTTTTTACAATGGAATTAATTGACATAAGTAAAAAAGCTTGTCGAAGAATTGGATTAGCCTAGCTACATGGAATGCAGGGATGTTGATTGGAAATGTTTTAGTTGGTAGATGCAATAAAAAGGAGAACTATAATGGTATATTTTTAGGAGACTAATTGGAAAAAATTGGCGAGGTTGATGAATATAAACTTTGAAATACAGGAAAATGCGATAAGAGAAATGCTATATGAATTATTAGTAGATAGGGATATAAAGGTTAATGCTCAAACATAATATAATCCTAGGACGAGATATTTAACAATTGTATAAAAGTAGAAGAAAACATTGAAAACCATTTTGGGAAGCAATTGATGGATTAATTTAAGTAATTCCGATGTTGTTTGGTGAGGTTTTGAATGGTCATGTAGAAGAAGGTGGAGGCCATAATAGAGTACATGGTGAATGAGGTTTCAGACATAGAAATGAGATGGGGCATTTGTTTTCAGTGGCCTAAGATCATACACCAAAAAATATATATTTTTCAAAAGAAAATTGAACTTGAACATTTTGTGACCTTTTGTGGGTGGATTAAATTGATTGTAAATCAACTTCATTTTGCAGATGAATTTTTTAGCAACTGCATAGATTACGAAGTGATTTTTAGAAGGAAGTCTAGCTTTGCATCATAGGCAGATGGCAATGGATGCTGTACTGGGATATGAAATAGAGGAAAGCATAATAAAGTGAATGAATGAACAGTAAAACTGTAGAACCTAGAAGGAGAAAATTAGCTACTTTTGGAAATACGTTAAATTAAGAGGGACATAGGATCTAGAAGTAAAGCCTACAGTGATGTGGAATGATATGGGCAATTGTATATAATAGTTGGAAAATAGGTCTTAGGAGAATTTTGAGGGAAAATTCCGTTGCACAAAGAAAAGTGTTGGTGGAGTGATGAGGTTTAGAAGGGATATTAAAGAAGGATCCTTTATTTTAAGACTGCAGAAAAGCAAAATCCTGGAGAAGTTAGAAAACGAAAGTGCAATAAAAGAAATAAGGAAGATCATAAGTGAGGAAGAACAATAAGCATATGATTGATTGTAAGTGAGGCAGAACAACAAACATATAATGTCCCATATGATAAGCAAGGTACAAGAGAGAGTGATAAATATGTTTATATACTTGTAAGACTTAGAAAGAGAAGGATGAGAGTTCTAAATCAAGCTCGATGAATTAAGTGTCGCATTTGAGTCTTGGTAAATGAATGAGAGATTGAAAAGTGGTGAAGAGAATATTTCCAAAGATTACTAAATGTAAAATGCATGAAGAGCTCCAGATTAAGTAATAAATATAACATTGAGGAGACAAAAGAACACTACTATTGTCGTAGTATTAGGGTTCCTGAAACGAAGGGAGCTTCACCCAAGATGAAAATAAAGAAGGCCCTAGGGTCGGATAATTTTCCAATTGAACTATGAAAGTTTCATGAGTGAATCTGTATTTCTTGGTGACCAATTATTTTGTAGAATTTTATGGACTTGTAGAATGCCACGGGCTTTGAGATGAACTGCTGTATTTTTCCATATGTAAGAAAAACATGCAAAACTGAATAAGTTATTGTGGAATTAAGTTTATGAGTCGCACTATGAAATTATTGGAAAGAGTGGCGGCATGGTTTAAAGTATTGTATCAATATGGTTGATACTTGAAGTATTGACCCCAGTGATTCGGTATGCTTGGTGACATTTTGAAATTGTTTTGCGGAGTTTACACTTGATATTGATATTCCACCGTAAAAATTGAAAAAAAGAGAAGGTTTATTGGGACTTCAACCAGGTGAGTAGCTCATCTTCTCTACGCATTGCTGCTCTTTTTCATTTTTTCGTTTTCTGTTTTATCGAATGAAGATTGAGATTTAAAAGCCCTTAAAAGTGAGGATTTGATACCCCGCAATGATTTTATACATCACCAATGTGTCATATGAGATACACAAGCATGCTTTAATAAAACTCTTGACTTAAAAGTTTTATTGATCTGTAATATAAAGTACACAGGCAGCTTTAATTAAACCAAAGTTTGAGTTTTATTTGACAAACGACTAGTGTATCATACAATATACACAGTGTAAAACATATATTGGGTATATGTACAATATTTAACTAGTGTATCATACAATATACACAATATAAAACATAAATTGGGTATATGTACAATATTTAACATGTAAAAACAATCGACCTTCAAGCCTGTGATCAACGGTTCAAATCCTAATTTCTCAGATCTAATGGTTAACAGTTGGGATCAATGAATTAAATTAGAAATCAAATGCAAAGGTTATTGATCAAATTTTAAATCAAATACCAAATTTATTGATCAATAGTAATAATCCTAAAAGTCTCAAATATAGCTGTTGACGTTTCAAATCAAAGGCTAAAATTATTTATTGATTTATACCAAATGGTTAGGATCCCAAATGCAATCTAAATTACTCGTTTAGATCCGTGAAAGCTTTAAGCATCATTAATTGATGGTTAAGGTCGAGTAACTACACTAGATCTATTTAAAACAGACAATGTCAATAGTTAAGATTAATGATTAACCGTTGAAATCCTATGTTTAATCTGATTTAGCTTCATAAAATCGTTGTAGTTATCTAAAATTTATATCAATCGTTGAAACCAACTAATTAGACTAATTTTTTTAAAAATAGGCCTATATGGATAGTTAAAACCATACATTGATATTTTAATTGTTGTGATTTGTATGATATGGTTGCTTATATTATTGTTTTCAAACTATAAAACAAAATCTGGTTGAAGTTTTAATGCGCCTTTGTGAGTGCCAATTTGTTTCAACATTAATGTACATTGTGGGTGGGTGTATGATATGAACATTAATGTTATTAATTATATTTTTAAATCTATCTTTGTGTCTAAACGAATTTTGGTTTTGGTATCCAAGAGTTCTGGACGTTTTCATGTATTTTTACAGCGTTTCCAAGCATATTTATATTTTTTTCGATATGTTTCCGTTTTCTAAAGAACCTGATATCTACCTTGATGCGTTATTTTGAACAATGAGTGATGGGGGAAAGATTAAGGCAAATAGCATGCATGTCGGAGAATCAGTTTAGTTTTATGCTTAGACTCATCATGTCTATCGTTTTACTTGGACAAATATATTGAGAGTGTAGAGAGAAGAGAAGAGACCATTTCTTTGTTTGTTAAGAAAAAGAAAAAAAATTTTAGATAGTGACTAGAGATTTGACCGAGTGGGTTTTGGATAGGAAATGAGTACCAAGGAGATGTATTGGTATCACAAAGGACTAGTATGAGGGTGCACAAAGTTTTATGAAAGCAGTTGGCAGTGAGACAAATGTGCTTCCAATAATTATAGGTTTTACTTTTTGGGTCATCTTTGGGTCCATATCATTTTACATTGATTATGGATTAATTGACAGATCATATTCAGGAAGAGGAGTCCTAATATATGTTATTTCCAGATGAATAAGTCTGGGTTAAGATTGAGCTTATGGAATGCAACTTATGATAATGAGGATGAAGCAATGGTAGGAATTGAAAACCAGGACAATTTTGAAAGTAGCCACTTTTGTTATCTTGGGTCTATTATTTATCGAAGAGGAGGGAGTGAGGGGGTATTGAAGAGAATGTTGCGTATAAGGCATTGATTGAGTTTCCAATTGGTCATATGTGATTCAGGAATTCCATCATTCCAAGGTTTCATGTATCAGTTGTTACTGTTAAATTCCAACCGACTCGTATTAGAATTTGAGGTGGCAGATGCGGTATTGGCTCTTGATATTATAAAAGAAATTTCATTTTGCAGAATAAACTTAAATTCAAGCTGAACTAAAAATGAAGCGAAATCTACGGAAGTACTTAACTACAAAGAAGAATGAGATGAATTGTATCAATATCCAGAATGTTTTGTAGATAAATAAATGTATACAAGTAAAAGATCCTTCTTCTGATTTGTTCTGTAGAGATCTAACTTTTCCAATCCATTTTTTATTGATAGTTGGAAGTTCCTATGGCATAATATATTGGTGACCCTTGGAGAAAGGGAAGAAGCATTTTCAATATTCCTTGATTTCAAGGTGACATTATTAATAATGTAAAAAATAGAACAAATAGAGAGAAGCGAGCCCTCGGATTAGATGTGTAACTATAGGTCGATATGCTGATACGACTCGGCTTGTGTCGGCCTCGTATTGGTCTTATCGGTGTATTGGTCGATACGCCAATACATATCATCTAACAGTCTGATATCTTAAACCTTGGTTTAGCATCACGAATCACAGATCAGAAGGCAGTTTTCCAGCCTGCTTTCTTCAAGGGGCTTTCAAGTCCTTGAGTATGTGGGTTTTAGTCCTTTCCCTTTTCAGTCGTTGTTTAGAACTTGGTGGAATCTCAGTGTTGAAGGTTGGGTAAGTCAGGTGTTAGATTTAAGCTGAAAGCATTGAAGTTGATTCTTTTTGGTGGAGTAAGAGGTTAGTGGGGCTGTTGATTTATAAGAAGAAGCTAATAAGGTCTCAACTCTCTTTGTTTGAACGTAGGTTGAATAGTAGTATAGTACATCCCTTATCGTTTGATGATTTATCTTGTACAGTCCTTGAAGCCTGAGTTGGCTTATTTTTTGAAGATGAAGGATGTTAGTTCGAGACAGATTTTGATAATTTATTGGATGAAAACTGGTGACAGAAACACTTCTAAGTTTTTCCGTGTGTGCTAATGCCAGAAATTGATGTAATTGTATTTCCACTTTTCATAATAAAATAATGTTAAAGTGTGTCAAATAGAATACTGAGCATTTCTCAGAATCCTCCAATTGGTTGTTTGGTAAAACAAAATTCCTTTTAGGCCATTATTGTTGCTTGGTTCATGTCCAGTGAAACAGATATTGGGGAAATGTATTTGCCATTTATGCCATTTTCTTGGTTGTTTAAGTTTTGAGGCTGTTATCTTCCACAGAACTTCTTATGTTAAGTAGACTGGTTCTGTTAACTTATTGAGTTGGGAACTTTTCTCCACACCCTTGACTTAGGCTCCATTTGTTTCGATGTAAAATAGGATACGGAAAACATTTTCAACGGAAAATGTATTTTCCGAGTGTTTGTTTTACTGTAAAACTATATCCATATGTATTTCATTTTCCAAAAATGAGGCAATGTTCTGGAAAATGACATACCTTTAAAAATCTCGCATGTCATTTTCCCGAAAATCAAGATTGAGTGGAGTCAACACCATTGAAATTCTTTCTTCTCATTTTGTTTTATCAAAGCCATCACCAATATGTGTAACCACATCGACCACCTTTAGTGATATCACCACCACCTCCACCACCACCTTTAATGGTGGCACCCCATCACTTACAATATGTTCATCACCACCACATTATCGTTGCCACCGTCACTTCTAGTAGCGGTGCACTACCACTACCACCACTAATTCTGGTGGTTGCACCACCACCACTTTTGGTGGTGGCATACCATTATTTACAACGCGAATATCACGTACAACAATGGTACTGCTACCATATCATCATTGCCACTGCTATCATTTCCAGCGGTAACGTTAACACTATCTCAATCACCTTCGGTGGTGGCTCCACCACCCATAGTGTAAAGGATCGGTGATCGTCTCAGTCTGAAATCGAGTTGGATCGCCGATCCAACTCTGGATCGGACAATCTGAATCAATTCAAAAGAAAAAAAGCTTAAAAAAATAGGAAAGTTTATTTATTCTGGTCAGCTGTTAATTTCTTTTATTTCTTCCCCAAACTCTAGTCTTCTTTGTGTCGCACAAGCAGAACCAAGCCCGTGACGAGAACCCAAAAAAATCTTCACTCTTCTCCGCTGCTGAAGTGCTGAAGAAAACCTGCAAAAAAAATCAGGCAAGTCTCTCTCTCTCTCTCTCTCTGTAGAAACCTTGATCGGAGTCTGACTGAGGAAAGGGTAACAGATCGGAGCCTTGATTGGAGTTTCCCTTCTTGTTGCTCTCTCTCTCTCTCTCTCTCTCTCTCTCTCTCTCTTGTTGCTCTGGAATCCCTTGCATCTCTCTCTCCCTCTTTCTCTGAAAGCTTCAGTTTTGGATTTAAATGTCTAAACTCATCCCGACAAGTAGGATCGTTTTTTTTAAAGCATGGACCGGACGATCCAGTTTGGATCGTCTTGTCCGACTCGCCAAGTCTTTGTTATTTCAAATTTTTTTGGATCAGCCAGGGATCGCGACTCGTGCCTGGCCGAGCGCG
>JAUPMG010000017.1:1270202-1285961 GCA_031762675.1 Pachysandra terminalis
TATATATATATATATATATATATATATATATATATATATCTTTTCTCTTTTCTTTTTATTTGTTCTTTTTGAAATTAGGTTTGTAATTTAAGGGTTTCTATTTGTGTTTTTTTGGATCCTTCTTTAGTTTTTCATTATCTTTTCTTTTTATCAGTTTCCAGCGTATTGAGCGTTTCAAGGCAGTATTGACCGTATTGGGACTGTATTGACAATGTTTCAATTTTATTAGCAAAGTATCGACCGATACACTGTAAAAAAGATAAGTATCGTATCTTAATGCTGTGTATCATGCTGTATCGGTCAATACATGATACCTATCGACCGATACAACATGATATTTTAAACCATGGTGTACGGTAGGCAGTAGGTAGAGGGTCCAACTTGGTTTATGATGAAGTTACATTCTTGGAACATTGGTGGTCCATAGTATTGGGGCGGAATAGGTGATTCTTCGAGTAGGGACGGTAGTAAGGTAGTGAGAGGGGAAGTACTGTGGGGAGAGGTAGTGGAGGAAGAAGGGGTAGGGTAGGGAGAAGGGGAGAGGGAGGAGATCCGACTTAGTTTACCATGAGTTACTTTCATGGAACATTAGGGGTAACATAGACCCTTTTTTTTAAGCAGTTTTGGGGAATCTTTTGGACAAGCGTAAATGGATATCGTGGTGATGCAAGAAGGGGTAGGGTAGGGAGAAGGGGAGAGGGAGGAGATCTGACTTAGTTTACCATGAGTTACTTTCATGGAACATTAGGGGTAACATAGACCCCTTTTTTTAAGCAGTTTTGGGGAATCTTTTGGACAAGCGTAAATGGATATTGTGGTGATGCAAGAAGCAAAGCTGGAGCGTGTTGACTGAAAGATTGTTTCAAAGCTGCAGAATTTAGACAAGTGAAGTGGCTATTTTCACCTTCTTTTGTCTTGGTATATTGGTGAGATTTATGAATGGGATTTACAGACATTTATAGTCCTTTTTGCAAAGATTGGAATACTGTTTGGGTTGAATTGAAGATGAAAAGGAGATGGGGGATTTCCTGGTATACAATGTTACCAGTTTTCTTTCAATAAGCAGGGTGGATGGGGTCATAAGATCACCTCTTTTAGGTGGTTTTAGAGTTCATTTCAGATGACAATAAAGTGGATTTCCCTCTTGAAAGAAGTTCTCTTTTCTAGGTCAAGGGGGCAGTTTCTTCTCATTTTGCAGAAATTAGATCATTTTTTGGCAGGATTAGGTCTCTTATTGGCTGAAGGCTATTCAAGAAATTATTATTAATCCCATTTTTGACAATTGGCCTGTTATGCTTTGTCTCTTTCCTATGTGCATCTTAATAAAAGCCATTAAAGTTTGAAACATGTGGCTCTCTATCCTTTCTTTTCAGTAGTCCATTAAGTCCTCGTTGGATTCTTTAGATTGTCATTATGGGGTCGGGCAAGTGCTCATAATGAAGTTCAAGTTTCTGAAATCCCTTTTAATCTATGGAATAAGTTTAAGATGGGTTAGGTAGGAGAGAAAATAAGGTTATTGGAGACTAGTTATCTTGGTTGGAGGACTTTTTTAGGAGTTGGCTTCTTTTAATCAAGTGGACAAAGTCAGTTGGAAGCAGAAATCTAGGTGAATAGGCTTAAAGGAGCGACAATAATACCACGTTCTTTCACATCTGTGCTACTGCCCGTATTATAAGTAAATCTATCAGTCGATTGATAATAAGGGAGTTAGTGCTGTGTTTGGGGAAGGATATTAAGCATGAAATCAGAAGGTTCTAAAACAGTCTGTATAAGTCAGATTTTGTATGGCCTCATCTTGTTGGTGTTAAATGATTTGGAAGCCAAGTATCATTTTACCAAATGGTACTTATGTTCTTCCCCCATGCCTCTCCAAAGAAAATCCCATTGAACTTTCTCAATTCTATTTGTCACCAACATCGGGATCTCAAACACGGACAAAAAAATAAGTTGGTAAGTTTGACAAGAGCTTTTAATCAAGACCATCTTCCCTCCTTTAGATAAATATCTCGTCTTCCAAGATGCAAGCTTCTTTTCATATCTTTCTTCAATTCTTCCCCAAACAGCTGTGGATTTGTGAGTTGCACCAAGGGGTGGCCCAAGATAGATGGTTGGAAGAGACCTCAACTTACATCCCAATATATTCCTAAGCTGTTCTATGTTATTAACCTCACAAATCCCGGTCAATTCACTTTTGCTTAAGTTGATCCAAAGACCCGAAACAGCTTCAAAGGACACACAAATGCACCTAAGCACCAAAAGCTGCTTTTGATTTACTTTGCAAAATATAAGAGCGTCGTCGGCAAACTGGAGATGAGATATGGTTGGCCATCCATTGTTTACTTTCACTCCCTCTATTAACTCCAACCGCTCGGCCTTAGTGATTAACCTACTAAACGCCTCTACCACCACCAAAAATAGGAAAGGAGATAAGGGATCACCTTGGCGCAAGGCTCTTGAAGAGTGAAAAAAACCAGAAGTTACGTCATTCACTAGGACCGAGAATGATGCCGTAGATATGCATGTCCACCAATTTCCTCCACCTCACCCCAAAACCCATCCTCCCTAGCATATACATCATAAAATCCGAGCATACATGATATATGCTTTCTCCATATCAAGTTTACACAACACCCATTTCTCACTTCCTCATTTGAGGAATTCCACAGATTCATTAGCAATAGCAACCCCATCCAAAATTTGACGACCGCCTATGAATGCACTTTGTTCTTGAGAGATGATATTTGGCAAGGCTTGTCTTAATCTGTTTTTTTTTTGATGAATAATGAAGATGATATAAATCGATTAAAGAATATACAAGGCAATAAAGCCACAAAGCAGTGGACAAACTGCCACAAAAACAAAAAGAACAAGAACGAAAACAAAGACCAAAAACCAAAAAACATATAAACTATATTGCTTATCCACTAACTCAATCGGCATAGCCCCACTAAAGAATGATTCGGACGCAGCTCCTTCTCTAGCCAAATGATCCGCCAGCCCATTGGTAATTCTGAGAACATGTGAAAAATCTAACTGTAAGACGTTCCCAAGAGAGAGTGCCAGCCGAAAGGAATGGTATAGTCTCCACAAGTTACAACTTTTCTCCCTCATCCAATGAATAACGACCGTTGAATCCCCCTCCACAACTAGGTTACGGAACCTCTGCCTCCAGGCTTCCCTCAATCCCATAACCGATGCAAGTAACTCTGCCTTCATTGCGTTACCTTTCCCAATCGGCCCAAAAAACCCATGTAGAACACATCCTGTATGGTCCCTAAACACTCCACCAATCCTAGAGGGGCCCGGATTCTCCATAGAAGATCCATCGAAACTTAGCTTAATCGATCCCACCGTAGGAGTTGTCTTAATCTGTTGGCTAACAGTTTGGCAATAACACTTTTTTGGGGCATATTTGTCTTTTTATTCTACAATTTAACCCTCTTTATATTCTCTAACGGAAGTGAAGAAAGGAGCACACAAATGCCATTTTGAATCTTTTAGGCAGCGGGATGTCCGACAAATATTAATGAGGCATCCGCTTGTAATTTTCCCTACCTTTTATATGCAGATATTGAGTATTTTCATGTGCAAGCCAAGCACTATGATATGAATCATTTTTCTTGAGCCATAAACCTGTATAACCACATCCTATCCATTCTAAGAACTGCAATGTAGGATGACAGAGGTAAGTAAATAAGATATTCAATAGAATGTTCCTTAAGTTTTTGTATCTGTTCTCAACTTAGGTTTGTGCTTATGTTCTGCAAAATGGTCTTTCTTTTGAAGCCTAGCATATTGTTAAATCCTAGAGTTAGCTTAATCTACTGAGTAATGTAGACTTCCCACTTAACTTACACTAACAAGATTCGAATAATTTATAGAAAGTTCCTTGAGTGAAATTGTTAACAAGCTTGACGGGATGATGAATCCTACGTAAATAAATGAGATATTCAACAGAAAATTCCTGGAATTTTTTTCTTTCTGTTGTTTTCCCCTACCCTCTGATAAAAGCTCAGAATTTTGGTTCCATTAATATTTGTACCTAATATTCTGCAAAATAGTTTAGATACAATCTTTCTTGGCAAGCATAACAAAATGGTAAAGCCTAATGTTGGCTTAATCTACTGTAGAGTCTGCTAAGAAGAAATCTCCGCTCCAAAATATCAACACTGCAAAATTCCAAAGAAGTGTATTTGAACTTCCAGATTAATCTGATATATCTCTAAATGTCTAGACTGGTGAAAAGTGGTCATGATCACAACACCTGTGCTGTTCACAAATATTTGCATCCCAGGACAGAAGAATATTTCGCAATACATGGATATAGCGTTCTTAAATTGTTTATTTTATTTATTAATTTTTTCAATTGAGCTAAAGAATACTCGAAACATTATAAGAGAGGTGATATGTTCATGCCAGAAAATCAGTTAAAATTTTATCGTTTTTATCCTAAATCTCCATACAAACAAGTGGTCATGCATCACTTTTTGATTTCCTTTTGCTTTCGAAATTGAGATTTATATCTTCATGTTTGCTTTAGGTGAAGGATAGCCTGAGGAATGACCCCAGATACAAATCTGTTAAGCATGAAGACAGAGAAGCTCTTTTTAATGAATATATTGTAGGACTTAAGTCTGCGGAAGAGGAAGCAGAACAAGCAGAAAAAGCAAAGAGGGAGGAGCAGGTATGCCTACAGTTCTTCTATACTTTGTAATTGAAGGTTGTTTAAGTTTAAACTCTCAAGGAAGAGGTGTTTAATGGATATTACAAGTTAATGGTAGACTGAGTTGAATACTTGTTTTTCTTGAACACATGTGATGGAAGTAGCCTAGTTCTGAAATTTAGTTTGAAAACCTATATGCTATGTAAAAGACATGCATCTCATCATCTTGATATAGACTATCAGAAAGTTAGGTCTCTCTTAGGTTTTTTATAGTTCAAAATTGGCACTTCTGATGTGATTTATTTATTTATTTGCATTACTGATGTGATTGCAACCGGTTAACCAGTGGAAATATATTTTGGATGGTCAAAAATAATGATTCATAGTTTACATGTGGATATTTCCTTTGATCCAATGTTCTAGGATGCTCTTTGATTTACTTTACTGCATTTCTGAATCTTTTTGCAATTTTCTCATTTTCAATTATGTAAATAATGAGTGTATTCAAGGGTGAAGCTTTATGCTTTGATGTTTATGCCTCACGGTTAGGCTATCCGGAGGTCCTAATGATTCTCCATTCAGAAGAATGTGTCATACCAACAGGTGTTTTACAGTCTTTAGGCAAAATATGAAATTGATTCATATGTAATATAAAACTATCCTATTTAGGTGTCTATATCTTTACAATCCTGTAAAACTCGATTGACTTTTGTATGGCCAGTATCGTTTTAAAACTCCACTTCAGAAACATGAAATTTTATGCTTAAGGTTTATGGTAAAAAGAGTTGGGTATAGAAGTTACAGTGACAAGTAAAAGGAGTTTTTTTTTTGTTATTATTATTATTATTATGTTCTTTTGATGAATAACGAAGAAGATAATATTTAGAAAAAGAGAGGAGAAAGTACCAACAGTTCATCAGAAATGATCAAGCAAAACAAAAAAATACAACAGCTCTCAAATAGAGCAGAAAGGAAAAACATAAACAATAAAGTAGCTTGGCTGAAACCGATACGACTCGACCGAGTCCTATAGGTTTCTAGGGTGGCCTATATGAACCTATTGGTAAAGCTATCGGCTGATTCTTGTTACCTTTATTTTATAATGGTTTCAGCCAGTACCTTATGTTTACCTATATGAAATCATATGCTTAAGGTCTATGGTACAAAAGAGTTGGGTATAAAAGTAACATTGACATGTAAAGTTAGTTTCTTAAATAGTAGGAGTTCATTCCTGGTGGTGCATGGCGTAAGAGACCGGATTTTGAGACAAAACTAAGCAGAAAATCTTTGAAAATAAATAAGGCAAACAGAGCTCAAAAAGAAACAGAAAAGAAGGCCATAAATGAACACATCTGATCATGATTTAAAGTCCTGGCTGAAACCTTACAACTCGGCTGGGTCCTATAGGTTTGGATGGTGGCCTATACAAACCTATTGGTAAACGTTTCGGCTGATAAATGTTAAAGTGCCTCTATTTTAATGCTTTTGGCCAATACCCAATACATAATGGCTTATACATGCTCATACGTATTGTTTTTGGAGGAAGCCGCCACCTGATCTGAAACTGATACTTTTAGCCTTGCATCTGATGGAGAAAAAAACTCTCTCTCTCTCTCTCTCTCTCTCTCTCTCTCTCTCTCTCTCTCTCTCTCTCTCTCTCTCAGATATGTGCATGTGGTGTAGAGGGGGATAACTGGTCAGACTCGAACACCAGTGTTAGAAATCTGGTGCGGCATGGATTCACATGGCATTCTATTTGGTGCCCACTTGTTTAGGTGTAGCGCTAGCAATATATGGGGTTCTATTGGGTATTAATGAGTTGATACTCAATCCAAACCAACCCACCTCAACCCATGTAATCTGGCTAACAAGTTGAGTTTCCCCTTTCGAACATACTAGCAACAGTGTATGTGCGTTGTACGTAGAGGTTGATTTTATAATAAAAAAATATTAAATTTTTGAACTACAAAAAATATTGATTGTCAATTGAATGCAAGCATCTAAAAGATTTCTCACTAGAACAAGGTTTGAGCATGTTTGAAATTATGAGTATAAATAAAATTATTTTATGATTCCATGTCTAAGAGAAAATTCGCCCTAATTTGATGAATCTTTTATTGGTTGTAGAGCCTAGGTCTTTATTTTCTTGAGGTAAAAAGCATCTGATATTATTAGAGGTTTTAGAATTAGAATTTTTTTAGGTAAATTCTATATGATTTTTGATGGATTTTTAATTTTAGTTTTAGAAGGTATTTTGGATGTTTTCTAGTGTTTTTTTTTTTTGGGTCTTTCTATGTCCGGATATTTGGTTAGGATCCTTCGTGTGTTTAAGATTTAGAAGTAAGGACATATAAAGGTTTTATTATAATCTAGTAAAAGATGACAATTTTTAGAGATTATTCTTGTTCTAATCTTGTTCTTTCTTGCTACTAAAAAGGGATTGTTAAAAATAAAAACTAATTTCATTTTTAAAACTCTTTTTTTTTTTCCTTGTAAAAAGAAGACTTGGTCTATTAAATTAGGAAACTCAATAAGGCCACTTTAAAGACTTGGTTAAATATAACAGTGTTTCTGTATGTAAAGTTGGATAAAATTCTTAATTGGTGATTTATTAGTTGTATAGATTAGGAAGTCTAATTTGGGTTGGATTCTACAATCCTGCAAATAGCACAACTTATGTAGGATTGGGAATAATAATTTAGGTTGAAGTCAGCAATCCTACAAACAACCAAAGTCTGTAGATTTGCTATATGTTAAATTTGTTTTATACTAAGGGTACTTTCTGCATGTGAAAATAAGAAAACACTTGAGGTGGATTGATTTTTATAGGATTTAGCTCTTTTTATTTTTGTTTTTTTGTTGACTAAAATCGTATAATAAAATAATATATTAAAACCACTATAGCTGGTTGAAGGACAGAAAATCATGGCCACCATGAGTTGGCCGTATGTGTTCTCTTTCTAGTTTGGTGAACTGCCATTTGACCTCACTTCACATTTCAGTCCCAAAACATTTTCCACACTATAAAAAGGTGTCTCCTAAATGTAATGTTTCTTCTATGAAAGTTAAAAAAATATTAATAAATTGGACGTATTGTTACACATGACAAAATCCACTATACATATATTGATGAGGCTTATATGTACTGAAATATTGTTGACATGGCCGAACCATAGGCTTCCTTGTCAAGTGGACGATCTGAATTGGCCACATCATCTCCTCATGTGGCAGAAAAACCCATGTCACCAGGCAACTAAACCTGGTGAGATATTTGAATCCGCTTTGCCATATATGTGTATGTGCGTGTTTGTGTGAGCAGGTAGGCAAGCTGGCTCCTGGACATTTATGAGCATATGCATTTGCACGTGTCTGTGTATGTTTGCAAATTTTGTTCCACCAACCCAATATGTGGTGCATTATTTTGATTTTCTGACGGATTACCTTGTTGTAAGTTGATATGATCAAGTTTAACTCTTAATATATGACTAGCAAAAGTGCACGTGCGTTGTACGTAAAGGTCTATCTTATAATACATGTTATAACTAAAGTAATGATATAAGAAAATATAATTTTTAAAAATATATAATAATTTGTATATTATCATCTTAGTAAGTTTTATATTTAACAATATATGAAATTCAATAAAATATATGATATTATCTTATCTTTTATTTAAAATTTATCTATTAGCCCTTTTAATTATATAAAGAAAATTATATTAAATTTCCTTTAACTTTAATGTATTAAATGAAATAAAAGGGCATTATTGCATATAAATTTGAAGGTAAAACAGCCTCATAAATTAAAATATTAATAAATATATTAAGACATGTATTTATAAATAATTTTAACATATAAATACAACTATATTAACACATCGTAGCCTAGGGTATGACAAGTTAATTATATAATTTTTAATAAAATTTATTATATTATTAATTGTATAAAGAAAAACTTACCATTTGCTTTTTCAACCTAGGAATGAATGATCTTAAACTTATCTTTTATTTTAAATTTATCTTGTAAATATTATCGTAATATTATCTTAAAATTAGAAGTATGAAATAATATTATTATAATTAATTAAATATCGATTTTATAATTAGTTAGAATCTTGGTTTTAATAATTTTAATATGATTACTAGATTTGGTTTGATTCGTTAAATCCCCTAGCGTCCGATTGTTTCGAAGAATTGGAATTGATGTTAGAAATTGTAATTCCAATTCTATTTCATTGAGAATTGAAATTGAGTAGAATTGAGATTTTCATCACTGGATGTCAGAAAATAATAGGGATTTGGATTTTTTTGTCCTTATGAGGAATGGGGATGATGAGTAAGGAAGGTGAGAATGGAATAAAAAATGATATTTTTATTTTTATTTTAATTTAAATTTAAATTTTTATTTTTATTACTACGTTAAAGATAAAGGTGGTAAATCCGACCCAACCCATTGCCACATCCATTTGGAATCCACAGGGTAGAGAATTGCAATTAACAGCCTCCCCCCTCTGCATTCGACAGCTTCAAAAATAGGCTACAAATGAATTCTGTGGAATTCATGTAGAATTCCAATTTCAATTCCTTAATGCACTCCCAAACGGAAAAATTGGAATCTAAGTCCCCAATTCCAATTCCAGCCCCAATTCCACCTTTAATTCCACGAACCAATCGGGCCCTTCGAGAATCTAAGTTTTGATAGTTAAATTCTTGACTTCTCTTATTAGTTGATAATTAAATTCTTTATTTCTCTTTTTAGTTAGATTCTTCAATTCTTTAGTAAGCTTTTTATAACTAATTAGAATTAAGATTTTGATAATTGTTTATATTATTGATTTCTTTAGTTATTTAGATTTCTTAATTTCTTAAATTTTTTATGTTGTATAACTAATTAAAATCTTGATTTTCTATAAGATCTTGGTTATCTTTTGCAAATTAGATTCTTGATTTTCTAAATTTTTTATTAATTTTTGTAATTATTCAATCGAATAATACTATATATTAGAAAAATAATATATTAGTTAATCACTAAATATTAGTAAATAAAACTTCTCTTATTTACTTATCTATTAGTATCCTAAGATTGTTAGGATAATATTCTCTTATCCATTTATCTATTAGTATCCTATTAATTATCCATTAGTATCATAAGATTTTTAGAATATGGGTTTGTTAGTCATATAAATGGACCAACAATTCATTACTTTTTTAATGAAAAAAAATAAAGGTATGAAAAGACCATATTTTATATTAATATAAAAGATAATTACTTATAGTGTTGAAAGAATAGTCATAAAATAAATGTTTTTTATAAGGTTATTTAAAAAGGATAAATCAAATATTTAAAATCTATAATAAGAAAACTTTAAAAAAGATCTCTCTTTTAGTTACGTTTTTATATTGCATAACTAATTAAGATCACGTTTTACTTTAGGATCTTGTTTTTCTTTTGCAAATTCTTGATTTTCTTATTTTTATTAATTTGATTCTTAATTTTTGTAATTATCTAATCGGATAAGGAAAAAAATAATAATACTTTTAGTTAATTACTAAATATTAGTAGATAAGGATCTCTTAAGGTTGTTAGGATAATGGTCTCTTAACTACTTATCTATTAGTATCCTATTAAGTACCCTTGCAATTAGTTGTCCTAACAAACTTAGTTTAATCTTATATAAATACACATTTTAACCTTATCTAATTAGAAGATAAACTCATTTAAACCTAAACTCATTATTTAATTGAATTAATAAATTTATCTTTTTATTTTAAGATTCCCTTAAACATACTAACTATAGTATGTATGAATGTTTTTTTATTTGTGAGAGATTAATTTTTAATAGGACTCTAAGATGTAAATTGTTAGAACAAAAAAAAAAAAAAAAAGAAAAAAAAAAGTATACTTGAAAGTATAATTTGTTAGTTTTAATAAAACTTATCTTGTTATTTTAGGCTTATCTTTAACATCCTATCTAAGTGAGAGATCAAGTTTTAATAGGACTCTAAGAAATAGCGTGTTAGAATAAAATAGAGAAATGTATTTTAGTCTAAAATAATGTACTGAAAAATCTTAAAAATACAATTTACTTTTAATAGTAGATAAGATATGGGACTTTGAAAAAGTTCCATCTACTATATTTTTTATATGTGGATAATAATACAAATTTTGGTATGCTTGTCAGGATAAATTGAAGGAAAGGGAGCGTGAAATGCGGAAAAGGAAAGTAAGAGAAGAACAGGAAATGGAGAGAGTGCGATTGAAAGTTCGAAGAAAGGAGGCGGTTGCTTCTTTTCAAGCTTTACTTGTGGAGACCATTAAAGACCCTCAGGTAGTCTTGTCCTATCCATACCAATTCGTCACTGGGTTCTATTTACTTCTGGAATGGTTGCCAATTGTTCATTCTTATGTTTTTATTTTTATTTTTTATAGTCTTGCATCAGCAGAAGTTTCTGAAATCACTTTTCGTAAGTTAAGTTTTTGGAAATGGGTGGTGATTTGTTGTGGGACCTATGTGGTACTTGAGCTCTAAAAGACACTGATATTGATACATGCTGTTGCAAAAAAGTTTTAAATCGCATGTATCATTTATGTCATGTGCTTTGACATGTTGCTGGTGTGCATTGAATGCTTTCCTTCCAGGAAAAGCTTCAGTTCTTATGAAATGGGTTCTTGGTCCCAGAATACCATTGCGGCCAATGATCATTTCTTTTCTTTTTTTCACCTGACCTATTTTTGAACTGTAATAAGGGGCCAGAATGGTTCATTTTGATGCTGCAACATCCTGATTAATGTCTGATAATGTCATAAGTAAATTGGTATAAATCATGGAAGGTTTAGGAAGAAGTTAAATGGGAAATGGAAGAGAAGAAGGAACAAAACTTAAACATAGATAAGAATTGCACAACTCCCTTTCTGGACTTCAAGGAACTTAAACCAATTGACAAATCACGAGGAAAATTGCTAGCAACAGTCAACAGAGCACATATTCAGCCAAGAAGGTTTAGAGATTGAGCATTGTTTATAGATTATTAACTAAACAGAGCAACACAATATTGAAAAAATACATTTTCTTGCATCCATTAATCTACAAAAAGATGAAATCCATCAACCAAATTCCTTAACTAATATCAAGTTTTTTGTTTGAGTTATTTGTCTATAAACTTGTCTAAATCAGCCTCATCTCACTAAAATTCAAATTCCACCTTTTTCTAAGTGCTTCTTTCGTTTCTATAAATTTTTTGTGATGCTGATATTTCCTTCAAAATATCCTTCGAACTTCCTTATTTTAGGTAGTGTAATATATCTCGTGACGTCAATATTTACAACCTTGCTTACGTATAATTGGTCCAAGATAATAACAGTGGTCACTCTTTGGAATCTCGTAGTTCTTGATCATATTAGTGCCAAGGTTTTAAATTTTGATTTCGCTAGACATTTCGCCAAGGGGGGCATGGCGAAATTTCGCCTAAATTTTACCCATATTTCGCCGAAATGGGGAAATATCACCATTTCCCCACTTGGGGAAATGGCGACATTTCGGCGGCATGCCGCCAAAATTTAAAACCATGATTAGTGCGTCACTCTTTTTCCAGCCATTTTAGGGCTGGGCATCAGAACAATTAATGAAAAACCAAAAAACTAAAGAAAAAAAAAGAAAAAAAAATCGACATAAACAGATGAAATTTTTATGTAAATTTTTGCCAATATTACAACTGTTTTTTAATGTTATGTGGTATATATTATTATTTTTTTATTGTTTTCTTTTCTATGATGGATATGTTCTTCCCAAAAGGCTGGAAAATGACATCTCTAATTTACAGCTTTGTTGATGCTAGCCCTTTTTTTTGGTTAGCATGAATTGGTCTTGGGCATGGTTTTAAATTTTTATTTTTAGGGAAATTTTGCACCTTTTGGAATATGGAAATTTTGAGGGAAAATTTGCTATTTTTGTGATATTTTTGTAAAACATTATATAAAAAATCTGAAGATAATGGAAATATCGATGTAAGGTAGATTTTGGTATCGTTTGAAAAAGAAAATTTCTGGGAACTTGGCCAAACTGCGGGGAATTCAAAACCATGATTTGGGGTAACCAATATGGCCATTCAGATCTTTTGTTTAGCAGTTTTGAGATTTTCGGGGATTCTGTTTTGGTCCCAACATAAAACACTGGTTAAGATATGTTTTCATATTTTTGCTTTTGTTTAGGTGTCTTGGACTGAATCGAAGCATAAATTGGAGAAGGATCCCCAAGGACGTGCCGCTAATGCTGATTTAGATGAAGCTGACACTGAAAAGCTCTTCCGGGAGCATGTGAAGATGCTGTATGAGGTGATTGCACACTGCCATAAGGTGTCAAATTGTACTTATTGATTTCAATGATGTTCTTGTGCCTTTTCTTTCTGATTGGTCACCTGGTTCCTAACTTCAATGCAGCACATTGATTTTTATTCAAGTTTTCTTTTTATAAATACAAATGACCTGTTTATTGCTAATTGAAAAGTCAGTATTTCATTTGCTTTGTTGTTTGATTCTTAAGTCTATTAGCCAGGATAATGCATAAGTTTCAACTAAATAAAGGCTAACCACGGATAAAGTCTAAAGAGGCCATAACATATCTTGTCGTTCAATTTATATCTAAGTTCGAATGCAAGTAATTAGATACATGTAGTTGAAAAACTGCAAAGGAGTTGTCTTCTTTGTAGAACTTACATGAATTCGGTAGGAGTACACATTTGAATTATGTTGGGGATGAAAAGCTTCAAAGATTCTGTAGGGCTTGCAAACTGACAAGCACTATTAGCAGCAAACAAGAAGAAAATTAAATAGGGAATGTTGGTATAAGCTTTAATGACCATGCTGTATGGCTCAAAAATGTTATGTAAGGTGTTGAATCATTCATTAGATGTGCCACATAAATTCAAACTTCAATGTCTTCAATTTTTAAAGAAACAAAAAACTTATTTCTGGGCAGATTTCACCCTAAGAAGTAAATTATTTGCATGAAGTTGTTTGTACCACCGTTAATTCATTTTTTTAAAATTTTTTTTTATTTTATATGTAACACAATTTATATATAAATGGCAAAAAAAAAAAAAACAAGTACAGGAACAATAGAAGCAAGGGATCAAGATTGGTCTAGCTTCAGAAAAACAGAAACAAAAAATTATAGGAGCTCTACTGCAAACCAAAATAAAAAAGGAAAAAAAAACGAAGAAAAAAAAATAAACAGAAGTGAACAAACGGAAAAACCAGTAGACCGAAAAGACCCAAAAAGGATAATCAGCAATGGATTCTGATGATGTAATTGTCCCTCCCTTGCCAATTCCTCACAATGCTATTTACCAAGATGTTTTCAAAATCAGCTGCCACTGAAATCCAAGCTGCCAAAATTTGATACTACCTAGAACTTCCTGAAACTCCGCCTTCTTTCCTTCAAAAATCCTTTTATTACGTTCCCCCAAAATACCCCAAAGTACTGCATGAATAAGAGAAGAGAACAGCGTCTTTCCCCTTGCAGCCATTCCTTCAAAACTCCATTGCTGTGCCAAATCGACAATATTGAAATGAACAACCCAGCCAATTGCAATCTCCTTCAGCAAATCACACCAAACTGTCCAAGCAAATTACAATGAATGAAAAGATTATTGATAGATTCTTCCTCCTGCCAACACATAACATACACCTGCATAATCTTCTCTTTCTTTGAAGAACATCATTCATGTTAATCCTTATCAAAAACAAGGTCCAGATAAAAGTCTTGACTCTAGGAGCAGGGAGAAAACCTTCCAAATCTTAAGAAAAGGAAAAAGGGGGAAAAGGATTATCAATGGAGGAAACTAACAGTGAAAAAAGAGTTTTGGAAGAAAATTGACATTTGAGATCCCAAGACCAGAATTGTTTATCAGAGTAACCCGGAAGAATAATAACATTCTTAAGGAAATACACCAGCGGCGCTATTTGCTCAACATCAAAAGGCTTAGGGTCCCTACGAACAGGGAGAAACCACTCGTGACCAAGGAGAGAAAAAGACAGAACTTCAGAAACCATAACATCCTTGAAAAGAACAGTATTATACAAGTTCATGTGTATGCATCACTTTAGAATTGTTGTGAAACTAGGTCAAGTGCATGTATATGCATTGCTTTAGTGCTTTTATATGGACTTGATCAAGTGATTTTGGGACAGCTTATAATATGATGTAAATTGACTTGTAAAATTTTGGCCTTGCAGTTGTGTCAGTATTTTAGGTGATTTTCTTTTTGAAACAATCCATGGATTTATTTATATATTCAGTATATCATATTTGATTGACAGTGTATTTTTTTCAACATTTAAAACTGTTTTCTTTGGTAGATCTAAGGGTCTGTTTGACGCAAGGAATTGAAATTAAGCTGTAAAATTATAATTCTGAATATTTTGAATTCTCTGAATTGTAATTCTCTTGTTTGATTGCAATAAAGAATTACAAATCTAAAATTTTGATTTCATCGCTATTTGCAATTCCAGTGTTTGGTTGATATTAAGAATTCTATGTAATAAAATTATAATAAAAAATAAAATCATATCATAAATATTATTTAACTATATTTTTAAATAACTTATTGATAAATTAATAAAAAAATTGCGATCTCATAACACCTTAAATATCTAGGCTATAAATTCCACATACCAATTCAAAACTAACATTAATAATTAATCAAGTAGCTATGCAAGAAAAATATAACCTACGATCAAAGTATCCTAAGATGTGTCCATACGCAACAAACCATAAAGATCAAATGTATTAACCCGTTTATGCGCGAATATGCATCAAAATCCAATCATTTCTCATCTCAACGGGAAGGCATGAAAACAACTCGAACTTTCTTCGATCAACCATTAGTAAGTCACATACTTTAAGACGTTCCAAATTACTAAGGTCTTGTACATTTTCGACTTCGTCAAATATCATTTGTGCACTTGCCTCCTTTTTATCATCTGTAGACATGTATTTTTCAAGTACTGAAGCCACTTGTAATAAAGCTGTTGAGATGTCATTAGCACGATTTCTCTTCCTCGATTGTTGTGTATTTGATGATGAGCCTACTTTCCTA
>JAUPMG010000017.1:1293019-1328104 GCA_031762675.1 Pachysandra terminalis
AGTTGAGGCGGATGAATTTAGTCGGTTAATATAATTTATTACTTAGTTTAATAATTAACCTCCTAATTAACCTCTAATTAAATATCTAATTTTTAACCGTTTAGACAGGTTGGCTCCTTAGTTCGCCTCAAATTCTTGAGTTGACCTGGTATGATGAGGTCAGGGTTTAGTTGGCCATTAATCTTGGTGATTGGCGAGATTAACCTAATTATTTGGATTAATTAGGCTACTAATCCAAATTAGATAAGGATCAGGGATCGGGTCGTTACACTTTAACCTTCAGAAGAGGTAGATTTTGAGGAAGAAAAGCCGTGTGGGCTTTAAGGTGAGATTGGCTCCATTTTCTTTATTGTATGCAGATTTACCAAGAGATGATGTCAGCTTGTACTAAGCTTCATGAGTTCCTCCTTTTCAATCTCCATTTGAACAGAGAATTAGAGAAGAAAAGATCGTTGCAACCTCTTCCTCAAGAATTGCCGGCTATTCACTGCTATTCTAATAAGGATACTTTACAAAGTCGAATCACCGAAGGAACTTGGAGACCAAGGCTTTTCAGCCATTAATGTGGATAAAGAACCATTTGTTTGGAGGATGAGACTCAACATTTTTGAAGTGTAACCACACGAATGAGAGAGAGAGAGAGAGAGAGAGAGAGAGAGAGAGATTACCTTCTTTTTGCACAAGCTTCAAATCTCCAATTTTCCTTTCTCTTTTTAAAACTCCTTTTAATCCTCTTCCGTATAAAAATTTTCCAACCGTGTGAATTTTTCCCCCCTTGAGAAGGAGCATCCAACCCTCTTTTATAGAGGGTTGGTAGTTTATATAATTTCCCATCTTGAGTGGGAAGATAAATAACCTCTCTTTTCTTTAGATTGTGCCAAGTGTCCCTCAATCTACTCTTTATCATCCCACTCTCTTTTCGTTTAAAGAAGAATAAGGGTGTGATAGGGTGTTTGTCTATGCACCATATCATATAGGATGAGCCAATCATTGAGTTTTCTTTTATTTTATTATTATTTTTTTTTTTTGAAAAATTACTGTTTCAACAGTGCCCCCCTTCAAGTGATACACGAGCTTGATTGTGAGTGTTAGACTTGAAGTATATGAATATTGTAAGCATTTAGTACCCCTTTGTTTTTTGCTATTTTCTTTATTTGTTGATTTGAAATATGGTTTGGGTAAATTCTGAGGGAATTTGAATATGGATTTTGGTCATCATATTTTGGGTCCATTAAGGACTTAATTTTGGCTTTTGAATTTTGTCCAATTTGAACTTTGAGGTAGTACTCATTTTTGCAAATTTATTGGTATGACCAGGAGTATAATTTGTACCATCAGCAAGAAGATCTTTTTGAGGAAGATAATTATTTAATGATTGGTACGAATGGGAGTATATTTTGGTATGACCAAGAGTCTATTTAATCATTGGTATGACCTGGAGTATAATTTGTACCATCAGAAAGAAGATCTTTTTGAGGAAGATAATCATTTAATGATTTGGGGCTATGATTATGGTGTGTTGAGGAACAAACTTCATATTTTGGGTTTTGATGAAGGTCACAAAATGGCTTGGATTTGAATTTACTTTGGGTTCGTAAAGGACTTGAATGATTCTGACTTTGGATAGTCTTTTTGAATGCGATATATGGATATTTTATAATTGTGGCTGGACCTAGGATCAGGTTGCCTACGTACCCAAACAGGGATCAAGCCGACTGTAGTTCAATTTCTTTTTTTCTTTTTCTTTTTTATGCCCTAAGTTTGCCTAGACCGCCTTTTCAGGCTTTCAGTCTAGCGGGCTATTCTTCTTCCCCTTTTTTTTGTACCCTTGCAGTTAACCACATGCAGACTTTTGGTGGTTACATGTCATAGCAGTTTAACCACATGCGAGCTCGGTGGATCAATACATGTTTTTTTTAGTTGTGGCTGAACCTGAGGTATTTGCACTATCAGACTGCCTACGTACCCATAAATGGGATAAAGCCGGCCGTAGTTCTTATTTTTTTTTTGGCCCTAACTTTTACCTAGACCGCCCTTTCAAGTTTTCAGTCCAGCGAGCTTCTTTTTTTTTTTGTACCCTTGCAGTTTAACTACATGCGGGCTTTTGGTGGTTACATTGTCCTAGCAATTTAACCACATGCAGACACTTGGTGGTTACGTTGTCCTATCAGTTTAACCACATGCAGACTCTTGGTGGTTACATTTCTTTCAAGGATAGAACTTCTTGAGAAACTTCCCATTTACACAAGATTATATGCATTGTCCCTCTTGATTGGAGAGTTCATAAGCTCCTTTAGGAAAGACTTTGGAGATGATATATGGCCCCTCCCACTTTGTATCAAATTTTCCACCACTCCTTCTAGTGATGACTATTGGTTGTTTAACTGTAAGAACTAGGTTTCTGACTTTGAATGACATGAACTTGACCTTCTTGTTGAAAGCTCCAGCTACTCGTGCTTGACAGAATTCAAGTTGTTGTTGTACTGCAAGCCTCTTTTCATCCAACGCTTCTAGCTCATCCAATATAATGTTGACATTCTCATCTGGGTTGGTGAGATGCATTGTGACCTGAGGGATGACAGTTGCACTTCTAACGGGAGTACAACTTCTGATCCATACACAAGACTGTATGGGGTACAACCCGTTGATATTCGCACCGTGGTTCTATACACCCATAGTGCTTCAAGAAGACGTTAATGCAATCTCTTTTGTTTTTAGATACCATCTTTTTAAGGATTTTACAAAGCACCTTATTGAAAGCTTTTGCTTGTCCATTTGACAATGGATTATAAGATGATGACAGTGCATGGCGAAAACTATACTTCTCGCTTAACTTGATCAGAGGCTTGCACTTGAACTATTTACCACGGTCTGAAATGATTTTTGATGGGATTCCATATCGATAAATGATATGATTACGAATAAAAGTCGCAACTTCTATTGCACCCACATTCTTTAGTGCCACAACTTTAGCCCATTTTGAGAAGTAATCCGTCCCAGCCAATATGTATGCATGTTGTCTTGAAGACGGGGGTTTAAAAGGACCCATAACATCCAATCCCCATGTTTCAAGTGGCCACCACAAAATTGTGGGATGGAGAGGTTGAGGTGGTTGTCGTATGAAATCCCCATGTATTTGGCAGACTTTGCAACTGGTTGCAAAATTCATTGCATCTCGAACCATAATCAGCCAATAGTAGCCTAAGCTTTTTAGCTGTCCTACGAGCTTGGGGCCAACTTGGTGCGCACCACATGTCCATGAATGCACTTCGCGAAGAGCATGAGCAGCTTCTTTTATTGATAGACACCTTAATAGGATTCCATCAAAGGATCACCTATATAATATGTGATCTGAAATTGTGAAGTGAGGATCTCGTTGTCTCACATCGACCATTTTTCTCGGGTCAGCTGGCAACCTCCCATGTTGCAGATAGTCAATAATAGGCCGACGCCAATCTGTATTCTCTTCAATTGGACAGACTTTGATCATATTCACAGTTGTGATTTCCTCCAAACATTCCTGTAATGGTGGAAAATATGACGCTCCCCTACAGTAATTTGCAATTCTCTTTATTATGGAAGAGTTAATGATGCGGCTAAGTTAGCCAAGGCATCAGCTTTATTATTTTCTGACGTGGTATATGATCAATTCAGATGTTTGTGAATTGAGATATCAAATCATTAGCCCTTTGATGGTAAGGGACTAAATTCTCATTTCTTACTTCATATTGACCATTTAGTTGCTTAATGATCAATTGAGAGTCACCATACACTCGCAAATTATCAATATTCATTTCATAAGCTATCTTCAAAGCAATGGTTAACGCTTCATATTCAGCCACGTTATTTAAGCAAAGCTCAAGAAGGGAGAATGAATATGGTATCAAACCACCAGAAGGTGTAATAAAGACAACACCAACACCCGATCCTCGTTTTCTTGAAGCCCCATCAAAATAGAGTTCCCAGGGTTTAGATGCTTCAACATACAAAACATCTTCATCTAGTAATGACATTGATAATTCGGAATCATCGGGAGTTGGATGCGCTGCTAGGAAGTCAGCTAACGCTTGCCCTTTTATTGCCTTTTGAGACACATAAAATCTCAAACTCAGATAAGAGTAGAGACCATTTTGCTAATCGCCCAGATAATATAGGTCGGGACATCAAATACTTGAGAGGATCCGCTTTTGATATCAGGGTGATAGAATGTGCCAATAAACAGTGTCGCAACTTCCGAACAACGAAGATAAGAGCCAAATAAGTCTTTTCTATGAGGGAGTAATTATGTTCTGCCCCCACTAGAGTTCGACTCAAATAATATAAAGCATTTTCTTTTCCATCATCATTGTTTTGAGCAAGCAAAGCTCCTAAGGAATTTTCAATGTTGCAATATATAGTACCATAGGTTTTCCTTTAACAAGAGCTGCTCAGACCGGTGGCCTTAATAAATATTGCTTTATGCTATCAAAAGCATTTTGACATGCTTGATCCCACACAAATGATGTATCCATTTTCATCAATATGGAAAAAGGGTTTGCACCTTCCAGATAAATTAGAGATAAACCTCCTTATATATGCGAGCCTCCCTTGTAGTCCACGCAACTCACGTAAATTACGAGGGGGTGGCATTTCAATAATAGCCTTGATTTTGGTGGGATCAACCTCAATTCCTCTATGTCGAACAACGAAGCCGAGGAATTTTCCTGATGTTACCCCAAATGCACATTTCAAAGGGTTCACCTTCAATTGATGTCTTCGAAGCTTGCCGAAAACTCTTTTAAGGTCGTCGAGATATTCTCTCTTTCCTTGGTTTTGACAACAAGATCATCAACATAGCATTCAATAGTATTGTGGAGCATGTCACCAAAGAATTTTGTCATGACTCTCTGATAAGTGGCCCCTACATTTTTCAACCCAAAAGGCATTACCGTATAACAATATACCCCCTTTGGTGTGCGGAAAATAGTGAGTTCTTCATCCTCAGGTGCCATCTTAATCTGGTTGTAACTTGAGAATCTGTCCATAAAGGACAAAGCACTGAATCCGGTTGTTGCATCTACCAATAATTCAGTGATTGGTAGAGGAAACCCATCTTTAGGACAAGCATCATTTAGATCTTTGAAATATATGCAGATTCGAACTTGTCACTCTTCTTTTTTACCAGAACGATGTTTGCGAGCCAAGTGGGATATTTAACTTCTTGTATCTAACCAACACTGATCAACTTATCAATTTCATCTTCAATTTGAACTCCCAACTTTGGCCGAAAACGCCGTTGAGCCTGCTTCATTGGTAGTTTTTGATTGGAAACTGGTAATCTGTTTACTGTTATTTCTGGATCCAATCCCGGCATGTCTTGATATCTCCAAGCAAATACATCTCGATATTCTCTAAGGAGACTTTCATATTGTGCCAATTCTTCTTGAGTCAACTAGGCACTGACAAAGATAGGCTTGGGGTCATCAAGAGTTGCCAAATTTATTTCGCGCAAGTCATCTATAGTTGCCTAGCCTCCATCTTCAATTTGCGAAGGCCCAAGTTGGAATTCATTGATGAGTTCAACTGATTCTTCACGTTCCATTGATGGACCGTCAAGAGATTCCTCTTGATTGGATGAACCCTCGATGGAATTTTCATTAATAGAGGTGCAGTAGACTAGTTCAGTCGCCTCTACATCATCAGATTGTTGGTTATGTTTGGACCTTTTGAAGATGACCTTGCGTGGCTTGCTCTTCTTGGTAGAGTGCTTCCACTTTCTTTTGGGTTTGGAATTGAAAGGGGGCCAAGTCTTTGAAAGACTGACACACGGGGTACCCCTTGATTGGATGTTTCTTCATATTGATCATTGCCAAGGATGGCCTGCTCTCGGGTAGTTAGGACTTGCAATTCAGAGGAAGTTGCTTTCGTAATAGGGACTTCATGCAAGTCTATTGGCTCTTTGATATCATTTTTGTGAAAATCATCATATTTTTTGGGTTATCCTTCCGAGAGTTCGAAGACAATGGTGCATATCTTCGAATAACCTCACGTTTTTTTCTTCATTTTCTAGCTCTGGATGTTGTTGACACAATGAGATGGGTATTAGGAATAGACTGATCGATTCTTCGAAGGGGACTTGTGTAACTTGTGGTAAGCACTGTCATGGTATCCTGAATCGATACCATAGCGTTTTGCCCAGGTTGTCTTTGACTTTTAGGTGTATACTCAAAAATCATCTTTGGTTTAGAAGCAACTTTTGAGCGGTTGTCTTCATGTACCTCTTGTTCATTAGGAGAGAGTAATCTTAACTCGAGGTGTTTTGGATTGCAAAGATCCAACCTTTTTCTCTACATTGCCCCTTTAACTTCTTGTTTTGAACTTCTAGAGGAAAAGGAAGAAGTTAAATTCTTTGACTTGTAGAATTTAGCATCAGCATAATTTACTTCTTCACCATGAAATGGTTTTGGGTCTCCTACGACCATTATAACCTCTCCATCCTTGCTAAACTTGAAATATTGATGGAGTGTTGAAGGTATCACCCCATAGGTATGAAGCCAAGGACGCCCAAGGAGAGCATTATATGAAGTGTTAGCATCAATCACATGAAAAAGGGCATCAAAGTATAACTCTCATTTTTCCATCTTCAATGCAATTGTTCCAAGAACTCTCTGTCCTACTTGATTGAGCCCTTGAATTGTCATTATTGATGGTGACAATTTTCGAGGACTGAGCCCTATGGCCAAAAGAGTTTTCAAAGAGAGTATATTTGCGGCTGAACCACAGTCTAGGAGGATCCGATTGAGAGATGTGTCACGAATAAACCCTTTAACATATAGGGGTCGATTGTGGTTTGCTGACCCAAGTTGCAGGTCTTCATCAATGAAGGTGATGCATGCCATGCACGAGACTTAGTACTTCGAAGATGTCGCTTGAACCTCCACTTGATCAATTTCCCCCTTATGGAAGTCGAGACTCATTAGGGCTTGTATTATTGTCTTTCTAAGATCTTTAGACAACTTTAAAGCATCGTAGACACTTAGTAAGGCTGGAATGCGCTTGAGATGTGCTAAGAAATCGTATTTGACCATTTGAGTTGTCTTCACATTCCGGTGTTGTGTAATGACCTTAATTGGAGGATCGTCTATACGATCATCTCCTTTGACTGTGGAAATTTCAGCACTTTTGCCTTTAGGATCACTTGATGGTGATTGTGTAGGCAACTCTTTATCCGAGGTATTTTCACACTATACCTCTTATGTAGGCTTTCCAACATGTCATCCAGAATAGAGAGTGATTTCATCAACCTCAGGATCGGTATTTGAGATATGTGTATTTGAGATGTTGTCTTCTTCAAAAGAGACCATATAACATTGCATGATTTCTTCTTGTAATTTTTCTTTAGATAAGTGAACTTTTGGCTTCTTGATGACAATAGTTGATGGCTTGCTTTTCTTGGCAAGACGCCTCCATAGTTGCTTTGATTTTGAATCAAGAAACGATCCATATCGTTGGGTGATTGAGACCCAAGGCATTTCCTTAACTTGTGATTTTTGATTATCACCAAGTACGATTCTCTCTTGCTGAACCAAAATTTGCGCTTATTTGTTGGTTTGCACAACATATTTTTTAATTGCACCTTCAATTAATCGCTTACCACATGATGATGGTCTTTGTGGTAAGAGATGACGACCTAAACAAAGCATGATTCGATCTTGGTCATTTTCAAGATCTGAAGGATCAAGTATCTGAGTGGACACCATGCAACACTGGACGGTCTCTTCTTCTAATAAGTCATCATCAAATAACTCAATTTCAATGTAGTCTTTTAAAGTGAATGGAATCATTGTAGATTGTTCATATTCATCTTCTGACTGGACTTGAGTCTTCTTTTGCGTCTTCTTTTTAGATGACTTCTTCTTTTTCTTCAACCCTTTACGACCACGAAAAATCATCCCAGAAGAGTTTTTAGAATTCAAATCAACAGGAAGCACAACCAGTTGCTTTTTCGACTTCTTACTGACAAAAGTTTGCCAACCATCATGCATTTCATCTTCAGTGACAGAAGACTCATCCCAAAATTCCAAATTTGGCTCAGTCATAAGCTCATAGAGTGTGAGAATGTCTGGGTTTCTGCATTGTGGCACATCCAGGTAGGGATAAACAGTCGTAGTATCATTGTCAACTTGAAATTTAACTGGTATTGCCCCATGGGGAAGTACAAGGGCATATGCTGGTTCTTCTCCAGTTAGAGATACACTGTTTGATGTCATAGTGGATTCCTTGGGAGGAGGTCTAGCAATTTCAATGTCTCCTCTGTCAATCATACCTTGAATCAAATCTTTAAGGAAAAACAATCCTTAATGGTATGACTTACCATCCGATGATATCGACAAAATTTCGGATCACTGGTTTTATCCACATCGGAAACCTCTTCGGTTCAGGAAGCGTTATGACCTTTTCCTTAAGGAGATCATCTAATATAGAATTTACATCCTCAACATCGAAGGAACATTTCTTTTCCCTTCTCTCTTTAAGGGATAGAGGTGGATTTCCCACGCTTCCATTTTCTTTCTTTTTATTGGTTTTCACAAAAGTGGCCATTGCCTCCTTTTTTGTCTCACTTCTTTTGGTCTCTGTCTTTTCATTTGTTAAGGCAGAGGGTTTCATTGTTTTCAACCTTTGACAAGCTATTTGTCTTTCAACATTACTTGCTTTGGAAACAAGTGCATCAAATGTTTGGGGCTCGACAGTACCAACGAAAGTGGCAATCTCTGGTAAGAGATTATTTGCGCACATCTGAACCGCGGTCAATTTCTCCGGACATTGGAAGTTAAGATGCCGCCACCTTGTTGTGAAATCATTAACACATTCATTGACCTTTTGTTTTTCATCCGCAAGGTCAATGATTGAAACTTTCTTCTTTGAACTGACAAATTGAGCTAGAAAAGCTCCTTGCATGTCATCCCATGTAATTATTGAACCGGGAAGCAATTGTGTATACCATGTAAAGGAAGCTCCTTTAAGAGATTGAACAAACTGCCTTATCAAAAAGGCATCTGTTAGAGAAGATTCCCCACAAGCAGAATGAAAGTGGGCTAAATGTTCTTGTGGAG
This sequence comes from Pachysandra terminalis, assembly GCA_031762675.1. Classification (NCBI taxonomy): domain Eukaryota; kingdom Viridiplantae; phylum Streptophyta; class Magnoliopsida; order Buxales; family Buxaceae; genus Pachysandra; species Pachysandra terminalis. Next base: position 1,302,112 of record JAUPMG010000017.1, read on the forward strand.
AGCTGTTAACACCATCGAATTTCTCAAAGGTAGGCTTCTAATACCCTTGAGGGAATGGGATGGTATCATAATGAGCAAGGTAAGACTTTTGATACCCAAGAACAAGAGGTAACATAGCAGCTTGGAACTCCCTAATGCCTTTAGCAATAAGGGCCCTAAATTTCATTTAAGGGTGTGCTGTTGAAGATGTTGTTGCATGTGTTTGTTGCACTTGTTCTTGGGTTGAGCAACTAGGTTGGTTAGCTAATCAGGCAGTAACAGATGCTATTTCTGCATCCCTTTCAACCATCTTTCTCTGCAACTCTTGTAGTTACTCTTCAATGCTAGTCATGCCTACTACCATCACTGACATGGTTTTAGGCTCAATTTCATATGCTGAAATTATATTCAGCTTCTTTTGAAAACTGGTAGACAAATCATCTGGAAATTCTTCTTCTTGAAAAAGAGACTCAGGATCTCCGAATAATGGATTTGTTGAGAATCTCGTGGATGAACTCGAAGCATGTTCTTCTTCAGAAGTTGATCCAGTATTTGACGAAGTGTCAGAGGTATCTCGGAGGGACAAACATGTCCTAGACCGAGCCATTGGACTTGTGTATGCTCTTGGTTCATCATTAGGCATAACTTCTACTTGCGAACCATAAGCAAGCTTGCCCTCTTTTGCATAAACAAAATCAGAGATGAATGCCCATTTCTTTGCTTAAAGGTTCGAGCTGACCTTCTTGGATTGTTCAGTGATGAATGCGGTCAATGGGGAAAGAGATGCCCCCAATGACATTTGAGGATTAGCATCCCTTCTTAGCCGTTTGGTAGCTTGAGATCTCTTCTTTTTTGGAATTAGAGGTATATTAGCTGCCCTGGTGATGTTTGAACTAGAAGGATCGACATGATCCTTTGAAGATGTCCCAAGTTCAAGAATCCTTGGCTAGAGTAGAGTCACAGATTGATTCCTTTCTGGTACAGGAGTGGATGGCCTTGGATTCCTTTTCTTTTCGGGCATGGGCTTGGCCACTTGAGACACTAGGGTTTGTAGCTTCTTTGTGATCTTTACTTTCGGTGTAACTGAAGGAACGTCCACGCTTTCCTTGATGGTAGCCATCATGGCTAATGTAGTATTAACCAAGTTGATCAGAACGCTTCCAATCATGATTTGAGTAGGCATGACTGCCTTTGTATGAGATGCAGCATGAACCCCAGGGGTCACAATTTCAGAAGTAACCTTTTCAGTTAGAACTGAGGTTCTACGGTTCACCAGCTTGGTGGATGTTGCTTTGACCTTAGAAGGTGTTAGGCCAACCATCTTGGCAGCATTGACGATGGTTTGAGCACAAAGGCTTTTCTTAGCCTTTGCAACCTTCTTGGTCTTTGAGTTCTTCTTGGCCTTCAAAGACCTCTTAGAAGTCGTTGAGGCTTAAGGAGCCATGTTGAGCTCGGCATGTGGTATCTCGATTCCCAAGGGAGAGCGACCGATAGTGAATGGGGCGCGGTAAGCAGCCTTCTTCGATGTTACCGCCATCTCGCCCTTGGTTGTTGACATCTTGTGGTAATAAATTGTTACACAAGGTGCCATTTCTGAAATACAACACTAAGACACAAATATTAGTAAGATTATAAAGTTAGAGATGAAAGGGAGAATGGGTGCCACCGGGCGTGCGAAAAACATGTTAGGCCAAAAATTGATATTTGACAAACCATATTTCACTCACGTATGTGAGCTCTTAATGATGTGTGGTGTAGACCCATTCAAGACCTTAGGTCTCTTAATTATATCCTATATTTAAGGAATACCCTTTGATTCTAACTTTAAACCTTATTTTATTGTATCATACACTGGTCTTTGATATTTCTGGGACATGGTATATCTTGGTTTGATTGTGGATGAGCTTGATTGAATATGCCAGGCTGCCTACATACCCGAACTGGGATCAAGCAAACCGTAGTTCTCAAGGGAAATAGATAAATATATGGTTTTGTTTTGGTTTGGTTCAGGAGTGTTTAGTTGTGGTTGAGCCTGGTTTAATATATTAGGCTGCCTACGTACCCGAAGTGGGATCAAGCCAATAGTAGTTTTAAGGAAAATGGATGATTATATGATTTGGTTTGGTTTGGTTTGGTTTAGGTGTGGCTGAGCCTGGTTTCATTTGTTAGGCTGCCTACGTACCTAAAGTGGGATCAAGCCAACCGTAGTTCAAAAAGAAAATGAATAAAGATATGGTTTTGGATTAGGTATGTTTGCTTGTGATTTTTAGGTCATCAAGACCGTTGGATCTGATATTCGGGTCATTTGGACCGTTGGATATGATATTTGGGTCGTTTGGACCGTGGGATATGATATCTGGGTCATTTGGACCATTAGATATGATATATGGGTCATTTGGACTGTTGGATCTAATATCTGGGACATTTGGTCCATTGGATCTGATATTTGAGTCATTTAGACCGTTGAATTTGATATGTGGCTCATTTGGACGATTGGATCTGATATATGGGTCATTTGGACGGTTGGATTTGATATCTGGGTCATTTGGACCATTGGATCTGATATTTGAGTCATTTAGGCTGTTGGATCTGATATGTGGGTCATTTGGACCATTGGATCTGATATCTAGGTCATTAAGACTGTTGGATATGATATCTGAATCATTTGAACCACTAGATCTGATAATTGAGTCATTTAGACCGTTGGATCTGATATGTGGGTCATTTGGACCATTGGATTTTATATCTGGGTCATTTGGACTGTTGAATCTGATATTTGGGTCATTTGGACCATTGGATTTGATAGTTGAGTCATTTAGACCGTTGGATCCGATATTCGGGTAATTTGGACCATTGGATCTGATATCTGGGTCATTTGGACTACTGGATCTGATATCTGGGTCATTTGGACCATTGGATATGATATTTGAGTATTTAGACTGTTGGATTTGATATGTGGGTAATTTGGACCATTGGATCTGATTTTTGGGTCATTTAGACTGTTGGATCTGATCTCTGGGTCATTTGGACCATTGGATCTTATATTTGAGTCATTTAGACCGTTGGATCTGATATGTGAGTCATTTAGACCGTTGGATCTGATATCCGGGTCATGTGGACCATTGTATATGATATTTGAGTCCTTTAAACCGTTGGATTTCTGGTCTAACCTGAATCATATTTAGCCACTAGGACCGAGGGCTAGACCATCAAAGTCATAGACTTCTGGTCTAACCCGAACATATTTGGCCACTAGGACCGAGGGCTAGACCATCGAAGTCAAAGACTTCTGGTCTAACCCGAACATATTTGGCCACTAGGACCGAGTGCTAGACCATCAAAGTAATAGACTTCTGGTCTAACTCGAATCATATTTGACCACTAGAATCAAGGGCTAGACCATCAAAGTCATAGACTTCTGGTCTAACCCATATCATAATCGACCACTAGGACCATTTTTATTTGGTCAAAGACCCTGTTGGGCGAGAATACAATAGTAATATGTGTGAGGAGCATGGTATCAAAACCCTCCACCCTCTTCTCTTCCTCTTTTATCTCTCTTTTCTTGTGGAGTTTTCTGTTTGTACAAAACCATAAGAAGAGAGAACAGGAGAGCCGGCCCGTTTTGTGATCATCAATTCGAACTAACCATTGATAAACTGGTTGGAAACATGACACTCTCGCAAACAAAGAGCTTCAGATTGATAATTGCAGCTCCGTCGCTGGTGTTGAGAGTTGTTGATTGGTGTAGATACCTTAGAGATCCTCCAAAGGAAACAACTATGAATAGAAAGTTCTGAATGAAAATATTGAGACTTGGGTGGTCCCTTCTACTTGAAGTTGTCTGCATATATATGCTTTAACCTTCAAAAGAGGTCGATTTTGAGGAAGAAAAGCCGTGTGGGCTTTAAGGTGAGATTGGCTCCATTTTCTTTATTGTATGCCGGTTTACCAAGAGATGATTTCAGCTTGTAGTATGCTTCATGAGTTCATCCTTTTCAATCTCCATTTGAACAGAGAATTAGAGAAGAAAAGATGGCTGCAACCTCTTCCTCGAGAATCGCCAGCTATCCACCTCTATTCCAATAAGGATACTTTACAAAGTCGAATCACCGGAGGAACTTGGAGACCAAGGCTTTTCAGGCATTAAAGTGGATCAAAGACCCAATTGTTTGGAGTATGAGACTCAACATTTTTGAAGTATAACCACACGAATGAGAGAGAGAGAGAGAGAGAGAGAGAGAGAGATTACCCTCTTTTTGAAGAAGCTTGAAATCTCTAATTTTTCTCTCTTTTTAAATCTCCTTTTAATCCTCTTCCGTATGAAAATTTTCCAGCAGTGTGAATGCCCCCGGATGTGAGCCGCACCCCCAAGTTCGTCTCTATAGCACAAAGCGAGCACCCAGGATCCCAGCACACATCCAGGATCCCGGTCCCCTTCTAGACGGGGTATCTAATTTTCTTGATCTATGTCACTTATAACATGTGAATACAGAGTTTCTTCTTTTTCAAACATGGATTGAAATATTATACTTAATCCGATGATCCATTGTTTCGAATTTTTAATTCTGAATTAAAGTTAATTGTTTTATTTAATGCAAAAATTAATTGCTGTAAATAGCCGCCAGCCGCGAAGAACCTAAGCGTCATACAATATAGATTGACCAAGGAAAAGAAACGGATCCAACAAAGAAAAAAAAATATGCCTTTTAATTAATATTTTTAGGCCTTAAATAGTAAAATAATTTTTCAAACGGGGTATTTATTATGTAACCAACACCATTTAAAGTAAGATAAGTTTGTTTTGCATATGTGGCTTCCAATAATTAAATACATGGGCCGAGCTACATAAGGTTGACCAAGAAGGGCAACTGCCCTCCTTCAAACTTTTTTTCCTAAATTTAAAAATTGACAATTGTTTTGTAACGTTATAGATCGCCCCTTGTCAATTTTTGTTTTTCCGCCTCTTAGAGTGTGTTTTTTTTTTTTTATTGCCTCTTAATATTTTTTTCACTCACATTCTACTAGGGGTGTCAATGGATTTGATCAAAGTCGAAAACTGAACAAACCAAACCAGTTTTGATTTTTTGTTTTGTTTTTTTCATTTTGATTTGGTTATGGCTTAGAAAGAAAAAAAAAAAAAAAAAAAACTGAATTAATTTGATTCGATTTATAGTTAAAGCTTCAAGCTTTCGATTAAACTGAATCGAACTGAAAAAATCGAAATTATCATATATATATATATATGTGTGTGTATACTATAGAAACTAGAATTACTTTTATCTTCTTTTTGTCAAAATAGTATTAATTTTATCAAACCCAAAATTGAAATTTTGTTAAATATATACAATGTATGAATCAAATTATTTTCGATTTTAATGGATTGTTGTCACAAGGTTATTTTTGTCACGTGGAGAAATGATTCGGCCAATATTGCGGCAAGAAGGTTATTTTTTGTCATGTGTAGAAATGATTCGGCCACTATTGCACGTCCATTCGACAGACCATGAATTAAACATGTGTATAATATTTTAACCTATAGGCGCTCTAAGAATATATTTTGTCATATGACAGTCATCTAATTTTTTTATTATTTATAAAATTTTATACAAAAAAAAAGTTTTAGGTAAACCCTTTATGTCACGTCAAAAATGTCTTAAAATTTAAACTTGGTAAATAATCTGATGTTGACCAAATATGCACAGGTAGAAGTGAGTTCCCCAAAATAAGCTTCATCGCATGACAGAGATACTTGTCATATTTTGGGATGACAATGGGCGGGTCAAACCGGTAACCCATACATCGGTTCAAGTTTGACACAATTCGTCCCGTTACCATTCACCTATAATTTATATAAAAATATATATTTTATAAGTAATTATATTTAAAAAGTTAAAATATTTATCTTAAAAAAATTATTTTTAATATATCCTGCTTTGCTTCAGGGTCAAATCCGCCCACCTCTATCCTATCCTATGAGACAGGTTAGGGTTTGTCGAAAACCACCCGTCGACGAGATCCAGTCACAATACTACAACCCAAAAAGTACGGATTCATATGGTCCTGGATTTGCAACTTGGGCTGTGTGAACCTAACACACATACAAAGTGTCACACTTGTCTCAGGTGAGTCCTACTAAGAAGAATGACTCACATTTTTTAAGCTAGACCAAATGAATCCGAAACTAGCTTCTTTTTAGGACTATTCTTCCGAGGTACGGTTAGGTGCCGAAACGGGAACCTCTCCCAATAAGATTTTCAACATCCACAAGGACTCGATACTGAGATCACTTGCTTAAGCGACCCGAGCCCCTTCCACTCGAGACCACTTGCTTAAGCGACCCAAGCCCCTTCCACTCGGGCCAACCTCCGTTGGTCCGAAACTAGCTTCTACCTTAACTGGTGATGGGGACCATTTTTTTGTGGGTCCGCATGGGACAAGGGTCAACCATTTTTTTGTGGGTCCGCATGGGACAAGTGTCAACTTAAGTGTGAGGTTCACAGAAGGTCTACACAGCTCCGCTTCACAGAAGATTTTCATCCGGTCTAGTTACGATCCGCGTCCAAAGGCGATTATGATTGACCTGTCTATGGCTCAGAAACGCGTAAAAAGCGAGTAAACCTCTTCTTTTTCTTTCTTTTTAAATGAACACAAACGGAGCTCAACCGAACATCCTCCATTAAAATCTTCTCTCATTGAAAATTCAGTCAGATCAGCGAGAAATCGAAAGCTCGGAAGAGAAAAATAATGGCAAGTATTACTAATTCAAACTCTAGCCCAAAAATTTCTGTCTGTCTTGAGAACATGGAGGAGGTAGACAGGGTTTTCAAACGATTCGACGCAAATAGCGACGGAAAGATATCCTCCGCGGAGCTCGGCGACGTACTTCGTGCCCTCGGCACCGACGTATCACCGGAGGAACTGAAACGCATGATGGAAGAGATCGATTTGGACGGTGACGGATTCATCGATCTGAAGGAGTTCGCCGACTTCCATCGCGGAGTAGACAAGGGCGACGCCAACGGCGGCGAGACCGGGTCGACGGAACTCAAAGACGCGTTTGATATGTACGATAAGGACAAGAATGGTTTGATATCGGCGAGTGAGTTGCACATGGTGCTCCGGAGTCTCGGCGAGAAATGCTCATTGCAGGATTGCGCTCGAATGATCAGCTCCGTCGATTCCGACCGTGACGGAAACGTTAACTTCGCCGAGTTCAAGAAGATGATGACTAACAATAAAGCTGTGTCTCAGTAGTTGATTGAAATCAATGGTAGATCAACGCCTTTACACGTGGATATATCTGTGCCTGTATACACGGTATGGTTCCCTAACTGATCGTTTACTTGTTAAGGATCCGTTAGTCTATAATAGTTTGTTACGATTTGGCATGGTCGTCGAATTTGGTTTCCACTGCTTTATTTTTTGCCCTTTTTTTTTCTTCTAAATATGATAAAATGTAACCAACCAAAAAAAAAAAAAATTATAAAATGTAGCTTTGGTTCTGTAAATTTTTTCTCGATAAGCCACGTGGAATCGTGTGGACGTTTTTACGGATGGGTGTCACGTGCGAGGTGTTCGGAGCTACGTTGTAAACTAGGTGGGGTCCACTATATGGGGAAATAATTCATAACGTGTCATCTGTTGACGACGTTAGTTCCATACCTTGCATCCCAGCACGTCGTCCACCACATCATAGCTTAAAAGCAACGGTGATCGGACGATTGAACGACCTTATCTGATTGGGCACCTGATCAGTTGGCTCAATCAGGTGCGATCGGTGACTCTTTGCTACCTGGATCTGATTCTCTGGAGGGTACAGTCAGAGTGATCGGGCCGTTTCTGAGAGTTTTGGGGGTTGGGAGAATAAGAGGATAAGTATTATTTTAGGGGGTATTTATGTCCTTTTGCTATAAAAGTCAAGGGCGCTCTTTTCATATCTGCAACCTCTGTTACTCTTTGGTCTTTTTTTTTAATGAGGAGAAAATAATATCGGGAATGGAGTGGTGGGCACGAAAACGACGTGCTTTCCCTTATTCTTTTTAAATGCATGTGGACACGAAATCTGTGTCCTTTAAGAAAATGCTTGGGAAACACGGCTAATTCAAGAATCCGCCTCATAATAGGTCACGGACGTGGGTCCCATTCTCTTGATATGTACAATTACCTGAGTGATGGGCCCATATTTGTTATCAAAACTCGGAATCGGGCTTTAACCCCTAAAATATCTAATAATAATTATGATGAATCGGTGATAAGAAGGCATAATTAATCTTATTAAATACAGGGCATCTTCTTAGGACGTGTGTACTGAATTTTAGGTATTTCTATATACACTGAATCATTGTTAAAACAATCAACAGTCGTCTTTTTGCTTCACACATGCTAACTGTTACAATAGTTGTACGCTGATTTGATTTGAAAAAATTAACTTTTAGAACGTGTCAGAGATATCTGATCGTCCTTATCACCTGAAAAGGTAAAACTTCTCTAAGAAGTTATCTCTGGAATCAGTATATTATACCAAACCGTTCCGCGTGTCTAAAATCTAAAGGTATTGGTTAACCTTCGAAATGATTGAAGTATCAATAATTTGAACTTCTGGCAAGACAAAACATGATTCCTTCTAAATGACAGTGATAGGAGTATACTACCCCTAATGAACTCTTCAAATATACAAATCTCTAAGTCAGGATTCGAAGTTATACTTTCTCATTCTCCAGAAGAGACTTTGAGTAATCTTCTTATTTTATTATGTACTTCGAAAGAAATCCTTTAAAGAGAAGCATTCAAAGGTACACTTTAAACCTTTTAACTTAAAAGTCGTATTTGAATCATGTCCATAGACTTCGAAATACCATTTATTATAATTCTTTTTATAGGAACTACGAAGGAGACATATTTCCTTTTGATTTGTTCAAATCCAAGGCCAACCAACTCCAGATGGTGAACTCGAAGGCTAACCACCTCGAGATGGTCAAATCGTCAAAGGTTATTCATCCTCAAAAACAAAGAGTTTATTACTCATAAATAGACTTGCATTCGAATAACTTCAAATGAATCCTTATTTAAGGATTTTTGAAGTACACATTTCGTTCATCCCGAAAGAACACTTCCGGATGATAATTGCACTGATTTTGAAGTACCCTAAAAAATGAGTACTTCGAAGTCATCTTATTACTTCATATGTCACCTTCGAGTGACAAATATGAAAATACACTTTTCATTCACTAACTTTGAAATACTTTTACTAAGGAGTACTTCGAAGTCATGTTATTCCCTCCATACGTCACTCTTGAGTGACAGTTATGGATTCAACTTCACTGATCTTGAAGTACTCTCACAAAGGAATACTTCGAAGTCATGTTTTTACCTCTCCATATGTCACCTTCGAATGATAGTTACGGATTTGCAAGACTTACACTTAAGAGTATTTTGAAGGACAAAGATAGGGGGTTCATCAACCCTAATATGCTTTTAAAACGTATTTTACACTTCGAAGTCATCCTTATTTATCTTTAGGAGTTGACTTCGAATGATATTTCATCTGATATATGCTTACTTCGAATAAAATCCTCAAGGATGATACTTCGGAGGCATATCTTTATTCCCCAGAAGTTATCTTTGAATGGGATATTTGTATTTCGAGATTTCTTTTAAAGAAGTAGAATGACATGTGTACTTCTGATTTCATTAAGTCAAAGGCACTCGAGTTGGTTGCATAAACTCTAAACTTCAAAAGGGCTTAGATAACTTCCTTATAAGGACTATTGATCAAAAAAACTAGTTGCTTGCTGAAAAATCTAACTCTGAATTCTCCATATGGGTAATTCGAGAATACACTAATCACCTTGTGATGTATGGTTATTTTAACGTCCTTCGAAGGCAGATAGCCGTCAAAAGGGGTTCCTTTGTGATAAACGAAGTCCAGAAGAGGATGTGACATTCAATAGACTCATTTACTTCAAATGATTGGAATGAATTCCTCGCAGCACGTGACAAAACCTTAACTACTTATAATATATGTTATATGACTTATCTAAAGGGTTTTGTCTTATATGGAATAACGGCAAGAATGGAATCGTTGCTTTTAGATCTTTATGCATGCTACACGTGTTATTTAATTCGTGTTCTTCTAGATCTAAAGCAATTTATCACAGAGCAAGTTTATGAATTCGAAGTTACTCATCTCTCTTTTTAGAAATAACTTAGGCGTGTTAAAATACACGTGGCATTCATGATATGTTCTGACGCATGGGGATATTTATAAGCACCTCTCTGGACACTTGATTGAATCACATTTGTCATAATTTGATAGGCTAAATTCCCTATAAATTGTAGAACATATTCTCCATTAAAGACAATCTACAAATCTTGAGAGAAGTGGAATCTCTGAGAAATTCAAGAGGTAGAAGACAACAGTGTGTAAAGACACTGAAAGAAAGAGGGGATAGTCAGTCACATACTGCATGATATAGACTTCAGGTTACTCGAAATTTGAGGTTTTCTTGCTCTGAGATATGCGTTCTAATTGACTTACAGTTATTTCAACATCCTTCCCCCTTTGTCTTATTCACATGTCACGTTTGTGAAGAAATGCTTTTGATGGAATGGCTACGCGACGGTTTAGGCTATCCTGAGACAGACACTCTGAACTTGTTTCTCTAGAAGGGTGGTTGTACTGGCTCCTTTATATTATTTATTGAAGTTCTTTTAATATATTGAGTCGATTACAAATCCTGCAGCAACAGAATCAACCTTGTAAATTGAAACTAATCTAATAATAAAAGATCAGCTATATATATATATATATATATATATTGATTTCTCTCAATTCGGAAATCTCATTTCTAACCCTTTCTCCTTGGCATAGTTTAAAATTTTGCCAAATTCAACGATCTCAGAGGCACATAATATTTCGGCGAAATTTTGCTGAAAAATAATTTTTTGATTAAAATAATTGAACAAAATAAAGGACTGAAATTTCTCAAAATTGCGGCATATTTCGGACCCAAATTTCGGATATTTCACCGAAATAAATTCACTTTTTTATTTAAAGTATTTTAGTATAGACTTAATTTTAGTCAATTTCTTTTTAAAATATAAATAATAAAGTTGTAAAAAGTGATATCTTCATTAAAATATATATTATTTATGAACATACAAATTTCAAAAACAAAAACAATAAATAATATTTTATTAATAATGTGAAACAATACAAAAGTTTACAACTAATAAATACAACTTTTATGTTACAACATCCAAATATTATATAAGTATCCAAAATATATTGGATTCAAACTCAAACTAGAGCGGGTCTAACGATCTGTAACAAAAATTGATCATTTGACCATAATACCCCTCAATCAATGATAATTATAATAAATATAAACTATTTTTTAATTACTTATTTTCTGATTTATTTTGTTTTTTTTATCAGTGTTTTAATTTTTTTTTATTTTTATCCTATAATTATATGAGATCAATGGGGGTTTTCACAATTTTCATTGATACTAAGCTTCTTTCTTCTTCTATATAAGCATCTATTTTGTTCTTAAGATTATTAAACAAGGTATACAAGGGTATTTTCGTCTATAAAATATACTGCAATAAGCAAAAATCAAATAGTCCGTTACTTTATTGATAATTACTAATGGAAGGGGTTTGTTGTAACATACTTTCAAACTAGAGGGGAGGTTTTGTGATGGCCAAAGTTTAAGGGGTACTTGTTGCTATTATGCCAAAATCAAGGGGGTGTGAATGTAATTTACCCTCCTTTTTTTACATTTTAACTAGATTTTAGAATTATTTCGGCCGAAATATTCGAAATTTCGGCCGAAAATTTCAAAGATAAAGTGCACATTTCGGTGAAATAAATCTGGGCCAAGTAGAAAAGTCTGTCGAGATTTCGCTGAAATTTCGGCCAATTGGGTCATTTATATTGCAAAATAATTCAATCCGAAAAAATGCCATTTCGTGTTTCGTTCGACACATCCGACACCAAAAATTTTGTGAAATTTTAAATTATGCTCCTTAGATATCTTCATTTGAAGTCTCTCTCTTTAGATTCAAACAGAGCTCAATCTGTACGAGGAACGACTCTTGTGTCAAGCAGCAATCATGGGATATTCTCTCGAGTCGTCAACAGGGGCCTGCCAGCGTTGAGATCATCTCTTATCCCTCGAGCAGAGCCCAGCTCGAAAGAGGACCAATCCTTGTTGAGGCGAGGGCCCCATCGTGGGACGTCCCCTCGAGCTACAAACATGGGCCTGTTGACCTTGGGACAGCCTCACCTCACTTGAGTAGAGCTCGCCTGAAAGACGATCAACCCAGGCAAGGGCCCCATCGTGGGATGTTCCCTCAGGCTACCAACGGGTACCTATCGGCGTTGAGAAGTCTCTCATCATTCCAAGGATCCCCACTCAAGGATATCCCCTCGGTCATTATTTCCTTGAAGGCCCAATTCGGTGGGACAATCCTTCAACCTTGATGTACATACATCTATGTCCTTAAAGGATCACCTCTTAAATGAGTTACTTAAGCATTCAGACCAAGTAGCTCGATGCTTACGGTAGACATTCTGCATATCGAGGTAATCAACCAGATGTCACTAATTCAATGTTACAAATCTCCCCTTGAGGCAACTAGCTTGACATTGCCAAAACTGTTGTTACATCGAGGTAACTAATCCGGTGTAACTCATTCAATGGCATGAATCATTATTTGAAGTAATTCGATGTTACCAATCCAATGTTATCAATTCGATATTACACTGTGGCATCATCATGTTGTCGTGGGTCACTCATTATTTGGAGCAACTGACGGATGCTGCAAGGTGTTATGCTTTAGGGGAACAAACCCTGACATTGAGTTAATATGTTCGCATGATTTGGACATGGAATTCGTGTCCCTAGTTTGTTAGACTCGCATGACTTATTTAATAAGGGAAAATATACAAAAAACCTTTTAGGAATGGAGGGCCAGAGAGAAAGTCCCATCATGCTTTTGTATGCCATGTCACATCAAGGGACTTTTCACCACAAGGAATGTGTGTATGCTTCATTTGTTTATGCCAAGTGCTCTACACATTCAGGCCACATGTTACTCGAGTAATGGCGCATAAGCCTTTCATGTCACTTAAAAGGTGACGATTAAGTCTTACGTGCAATTCTAGGAGTGGCACACATTCGTGCATGTCCCGCGCGTTGTTCTAGGAGCAACACGTGGGGCTTGCATATCAAATATGGCATTCGAGTGATGAGACTTGTCATCCGAACATTAATTTATCTGAGGGAATCCAATTATAAAAGCCTGGACTTCCATTGGAAAAGGGATCAATCCCTGACTTCTCTTGGATGTCTGAGCTCCTGGATTTCTGAGAAAGGTCACATTTTGAAGCTTCTCTGTGGTGTTCTCTCTGAACATTACTAAGTGTTTTTTGGGCCTTTCCTCCTTGATTTCACCTAATTCACTTCTTTGAAAAGGGAAACCTTGCATTGGAACAACCAATCATTGGTTTAAACCAATGCAAGTTAGGTTTTTGAACCTTTAAGTGTTTAGGTTGGTAAATTTTGACAGCTCTCACACTTAGTACATCATTGTCATTAATTTCTGTCATCACTCTTTATTAATATCATTTTATTTACCAATTCGATCATCACCATTTTTGGTGACTCTGTTCGGAAACCTGTAGTGTTTCCCTTCCATCTTGTTTGACTCTCTCTGCTCAAATTATTTGTGTTCAAATCTCCCCTTAGATTGTTCATCATGCAATCTCTACCCCATGCTGGATCCCCTGGCCTTGCTACTGACGATAATTCGGATATCCCTCGTCATGAGGTGGACCCAGCTCTAATTGCTGCTCATGTTTTCCTGGTTGGGCCTGTTGTCCCTACGGCTTTGCATGAGCCTCCTCCGGCCCCTGAGACTGCTTTGGTGACTCTCATGGAGGCCATACGAGCCATGCAGCTCTAGCTGGTGATTTTGATGGCTTATCATGCTGCTGCTCAACAAGCTGATGTTGCTCCAACACCCTCACCACCAGTTCCCCGAGAGAAAGTAGCCAAGCCTATTCCTGAGCCTATCCCCATTCTTGTTCCACCCCCACAAGTAACTTTACTGCCTTTGGCACCACCACCAGCTCCCGCTATCATTCCATCACCATCTTCACCACCTTCTGTTCCACATTTTCCCACTTTAGCAAATGTTGAGGCCTTGTTGAGGAGGTCTCAACTTCAAGATGCTAACTGGGTCGATAGTGATTTTCAATCCCCGTATCCGGCCTCATTGTTGAAGAAGCCATACCCGAAGGACTATGTGAGTCCTACATTCTCGAAGTTCACTAGTCAATGGGGGAATGTTAAGGAGCATATTAATTGCTTCATCGAGGCGTTGGGAGCTCACGCTTCAGATCATAACTTGCGTTTGATGGAGTTTTCGAAGTCCCTTTTCGAGAAAGATTACATTTGGTACAATAACATCAATCTAGGTTCTGTGCACACTTAGGAGGGCGTGGCCTCCTTGTTCTACAAGCTCTTTATAACCGAGGAGGCATACACCATTGTGAACCTAAGACAAGAGCATCAGGGCCCTTCGGAGTGCATGGTGGATTTGTTTTGGAGGTTTTGGGGTTTGGTGATGACTTGCACCGAGACCGTAGCTAAAGTGAAGTTTGTACAACTGTATATCAATGGGATAGTTCCCAATAGAATATCTACCTTGAGAATTTGAACATCTCAAGTTTCGTTCGGCTCATTGAGATTGCTCGAAGGACAAGCATGTCGCTGCCCAATACGGGCAACAAAAAAGTTTGAGAAGAAGAAAGGAGCCGCGAGTGCCCAGGCGGAGGGACTTTCCTCGAAGAAGTCAAAGAAGACTAAGGAGGACGATGACTGCCCCATCCCGGCCGAGTGAGATTTCTCATCAACTCAGCGTGATGTCTTGTTGGATAGTTGGGTCAAGGACAACCGCATCACTCTCCCGGTGCCCATGAAGGAGCCAACCACTTGGGACAGAAGGAGTCCCAAATTCTGTAAATTTCACCAGTGTGCTGGGCATCAGACTTTTGATTGTTATGCCTTAAGGAGGCTTTAACATTTGCGGGTGAAACTCGGGGAGATTGATCTACAACCCGAGGGAGTGCACACTGATCCTCTGCCCACTCATAAGGACAAGGAAGTGGTTAAGGTGGTCTTCTCCGAGGTGGTGGGAGAAGTTATTTCCAGAAGAAGGCCAGTTTTGCCAAAATTTTAGCACCTCGAGGAGAGTCTCAATGAGATTGGCTTCTCGAGATAGGAGCAGATTGTTATTCGGGCTTACGTCCAGAGGTTGTCTCTGTAGGAGGCAGATGAAGCTTGCGTTGTTGATGTGGTAGGCGATGGAGTGATCACATTTGGCAAGGAGGATATAATGGTTCCTCATGAGAACTATGGCTGGGCCCTATACTTGAATGATGTTCTTCAGAGTGTTGATGTTCAAAGGGCATTTGTTGATGTTGGTTCGTCCTTGAACATCATCCCTCTCAACATCTTGAAGGTTATTGGTTTCTTCAGATCGGGTGATTCCTCAAGCAATGAGGATCTATGGCTTCGATGCTCGAAGTTAGTGTGCTTTGGGTCATGTGACCCTCGAGCTTCAAGTTGGTCCTTATAAGCATCCCACTCTCTTCTATGTGCCATACAGTAGCACAACCTACCACATCCTCCTCAAAAGACCTTGGATCCATAGGTTCCGCTTGGTCTCTTCCACATATCATCAGTGTTGCAAGGGAATATGGAATGGGAAGATGATTCGACTTATAGTTGATCCTTGCCCCTTTGATCAGTTGGAGGTTTACTTGGCCGAGGCTACAAAGTATGGCGAATTGGCACCTGCAAATCTCCTTTCCTCGGAGAATTCCTTTGCCAGCATGACTAGTGATTCTAGCGAACCTTGATGTCCCCCTGTCTGAGCCGGGTCCTTCGAAGAGGAAGTTAAAGGAAGATAAGAAGAAAAGCAGAAGAAGAGAGAAGCGAAGATGAGGCCCACCGAGTCCACTTCAACTCAGCCCGCCTCGAAAGCTTGATGCACCAGGTTCGACACGGCCAATGGTCGAGTCGTCTACCGACTTTGGACAGAGACTGAGTCGAAGCCCGAGACTCCTATTGTGAAAGGAATGAGGATTTGAGAACCAAAGCCTACCTTTTATACCATCGAGTGTCTGAGCGACGACGATGATGTAGTGATGTTCCTTTAATGGTCGATGTCTTCGAAGTCCGTCATGAGGTTAGGAAGGCACCAGAGCATCTCGAGGATGGTGCAAGATCAGTTCTCGAGACCCTAGAAGAAGTGAATCTAGGTAATGATGATGAGGAAAGGAAGTCGACCTTTGTAAATTCCAATCTTTCTCTTGATGAAAAATGTAACCATGAATTTACTTGAGGAATATAAGGATGTCTTTGCTTGGTGCTACGATGAGATGTGTGGTTTAGATCCTCACTTGGTCACACACAAACTTCACTTATCTCCTTCAACCAAGCCTGTCAAGCAGCCTACCCACATTTTCAAGCCTGAGACTGAGCTTCAGATCAAGGCCAAGGTAGAGAGGCTCTTGAAAGTTGTTTTCATCAAACCCATACAACACCCGACTTGGATTGAGAATGTTGTCCCTCCGAAGAAGAAGAATGGGCAGATTCGATGTTGTGTGAACTTTCGAGATCTTAATAAAGCTTGCCCTAAGAATGAATTTCGTTTACCAAACATGAATCTTCTCATCGATGCCATAGTCGAGCATGCGATGTTCTCCTATATGGATGGTTTTAGCGGCTATAATATGATTTAGATGCACAGTGCCGATGCTCCTTACACGACATTTCAAACCCCCTTGGGTAATTTTCATTATACTGTGATGCCTTTTGGTTTGAAGAATGCTGGGGCCACTTACTAACGAGCTATGACTGCCATCTTCCATGATATGATCCATATTGAGATTGAGGATTATGTTGATGATATTGTGGTGAAGTCGAAGGAACGCCGTCATCACATTGAAATGGTGAGAAAAGTCTTCCAGTGATGTAGACTCTACAATCTCAAGATGAATCCAGCCAAATGCGCTTTTAGGGTCACAACTGGTAAGTTTCTTGGTTTTATTGTTCATAGTCAAGGAATTGATCTCGATCCAACTAAGTCCAAAGTGATCCTTGAGATGGCTCCTCCCTGGGATGAAAAACAATTGAAGCCCTTCCTCGGATGAGTCTCCTATATTCAAAGGTTCATTTCTGGTCTTTCTGCATTTATCTCTCCATTCATGGCCTTGCTTCACAAAGGTGCTTTGTTTGTCTTGTCAGCAGAATGTCAACAAGCCTTCGCGAGCATTAAAGATGTTCTGAAGCATTCTCACATCATGATCGCACCGATGCCGGGGAAACCCCTTTGAATGTACTTGGTTACCCCGAAGGATTCCATCGGAACATTCCTTGCTCAAGAGGATGATCAGGCTTTGAGAAGCCCATCTATTACATCAACAGACTTCTGCAAGGTACTGAGTTGATGTATTCTTGGGTGGACAAGTTTTGCCTTGCCCTTGCTCACGCAACTCAGAAGTTGTGGCATTACTTGTTGGCATGCCCTGCACTTCTAGCTACTCGAGCAAATCCAATCAAGTGACTTTTGATTGGGAGATATACGAACTGGTTGTTACAACTCTAGGAGTTCGACATTGTGTGCGAGACACCTCGAGGCATTCAAGGTCCGGTTGTGGCTGATTTTTTAGTCGCCTTTTCTAAGGTCGAGGAAGAAGAATTACTGGAATTCAAGATCGCTCTGCTTGAGGATCAAGAATGGAAGATGAAGTTTGATGGGTCAGCCAATTCTGATGGGGGTGGGGCTGTCATTTAATTTATCTCCGATGATGGGCAACACTTACACTTTTCTTTGAAGTTGGATTTCTTGTGCTCAAACAACAGGGCCGAGTATGCAGCTCTGCTGATTGGGCTGATCTTGGCCAAGAAGTTGTGCATGAACAAGCTAAGAGTTTATGGACATTTAAAGGTTATCATTTCCCAAATCAATGAAGATTTTGCTGTCAATGAGCAAGAATTGGTGCCATACCGAACGACAATTCGAGCTCTGGTGAGCAAGTTCACCGAGTGTACCCTAACGCATATACTAAGGGCGAAGAATCATTAGGCAGATCTCTTGGCCAAACTTGGGAGCAGACTCAGCTTGTATGCGAACTCGTATTGGGTTGATGTAATTCTGAAGGTTCTCCCTGCCACTTTAGACCCCGACCTCGAGCAAGAAGATATCCCTTCAAGTGATTGGAGACATCCTGTGTAGTATCAACTTCAATATCCTATCTCACCCATCGAACTCCACATCCGTAAGTTGGCTAACTTTGTGGATCATGTTTTGTATTTCAAGTCTTCAAATGGAGTTTTGTTGCGATGTGTTGGAAGTGAAGAAGCTCAGCAGGTCCTGTATGATATCCATGATAAGACTTGTAAAATTTCAGACTCCCTTCCTCTCTGTCGGAGGTTGCAGGGATTCGGAGTGTATTGGCCCACCATATCTCTCGATGCTGCGAGATTGCAACAAGGATGTGCCAATTGTAAAAGGCCTGCTGATGCTATGGAGGCCAGCCCTGTGTTTACGCGCTGGGAAGATTGGAGACAGTCCTTCATCCTCTTTTTGTGGGATGGAGTTTTTCCCAGCAATGCATTCTAGGCACATCAGATTCAAAGGAGGTCAGTTCGTTTCCAGATGCACCGGAGTGACCCATTCCGAGTGAGCTTCGATGATCATTTGCTTAATGTGTCGGTCCTCAAGAGGCTATTGTTGTGCTTCGTGAGGTGCACTCAAGATCATGTGGAGCTCATCAGGAGAAGAAGAAATTGTTTGAAGAGTTGATAACCATCGGCTATTATTAGCCTTCGACGAAGGAAGATCCTTTTGAGTATGTCAAGAAGTGTGTGCGATGCCAACTTCAGGGAGGCAGCCTGAAGCTGCATCCTCGAAGTATGCAATCTGTCATCACCCCTTGGCCTTTCCATACTTGGGGGGTGGAATTGATTGGCACTATCAACCCCCAAAGTAGGAGAGGACAAACCTAGATCTTGGTAGTCACTGAGTATTTTACTAAGTGGGTGAAAGCTGTTGCGCTCCAGAGAGCGAATGGAGCCTTTGTTACTTAGTTCATCAAGGAGAATATAATCATTAGGTTTGGCATTCCTCAAAGGATCATCATCGACAATGGCGAGCTCATCGTTTCTGAACAGGCCGGTTTGAGAGTTGCTTTCTAGGTATGTTGTCATCCAAGTCAAGGCAACTAGGTATTATCCTCACGAAAACGCGCAAGCAGAAGCCACAAATAAGACTTTGATCAAATTGCTGAGAAATATGACTTGTGAGCACCCCGCTCGATGGCATGAGCAATTGCTCGATGTTCTTTGGGTCTGTCGAGTTTCGAAGCATCGAGCTACCAGGGCTACACCGTTTTCTCTAGTCTTTGGGGAAGATGTTCTCCCCATCGAGTTACAAGTTACCTCAGCTCGAATTCTGCAGGTCATCGAGGTTGACTTGGACTCTCACAATTTGGCTACTATCCAGATGTATGAGTTGCATGACTTAGATGAGAAGCGTTAGCAAGCTTTGATCAATAATCTTTAGCATCATCAGGTGATCTCGAAGGCTTATCAGAAGAAGGTGTTCCCTCGAGATTTTTATGTGACTTGGTTCTGCGAGCTTCATGGTATAAGCGTAGTAACACTATAAAACCAAAGTTTGCATCTTGTTGGGACAGTCTGTTCGAGATCATTGAAGCCTACCCTTTGGGTTATTACAAGATTTCGTCTTTTGAAGAAGATGCTCGAGAGGAGCTTGAAAATGGAAAATGGTTGAAACATTATCATTTTTAATCATATTAAAGCCATTTTGAAGCAAGTATGGATGTCAACATTCAAGAAATTTTTTTTTTTTTTCATTCACTCTTGGGACTACATTTCTTCTGGGAGCAAGCCCAGTGTTACAGGTGTGTTGATGGCTGGAGACATTTTAGCCAACTATTTCTCATCCTATCTCTTCCTTGAATATCCGCATGATTTGCTCAAGATCACCAACCTCCTTTTTCTTCACCTCGAGAGATTTCTTTAGAGCCTCTCTCTTGCATCTTCTAACCAGCTTTGGTTACAGGTGCCATTTTTATGAACAAAAGGGAATTGCTGGTGAACTCTGAAAGTGTTGAGAATGGAACTCAAATACAGAGAAATCAGAAGAGAAGATGAACAACAAGGTAACTTAATCTGCAAGGCTGTCCATCTATTTATACACTTCAATTTGAATCATGAAATTGCTTGGAATTTTAAACGATGGTTTCGAGCCTGCCAAGCGGTGCATGCGTTATTCAATCTTTGAATGACACAGCAGCACTCGCATTTAATGCAGCATAGTTCTTATGCAAATTAAGTCATAGTGGCAGTTACTTTATGACTCAACAACGTTGTAGTGACTCAGTATGCATTTAAGGCGCATGAAAAAATACCTCTTTCTTTGTATTGTGCTTACAACTTGTCAAATCAGGACGTTTTAAGCAAGGGGCTAATGATGATGAGTCAATATGTAAATTGAAATTATTCCGATTGCAAAGTGCCACCTGGTAGTATCAATTATATATATCAATTCGGGGAACCTCCCCTCGGACCCCTTCTCCTTAGATATCTTCATTCACATCCTATCCCTTCAGATCCGAGCAGAGCTTAACCCGCACGAGGAACAATCCTTGTTGTGTTGAGGACCCATCGTGGGACATTCCCTCGACTCATCAGTCCTGCTGGTGTTTAGATTGTCTCTTATCCTTGAGCAGAGCTCAGCCCAAAAGAGGACCAACCTCTATTGAGGCAAGGGCCCCATCATGGGATGTTCCCTCAAGCTACCAACAGGGGCCTGCTGGCATTGGGACAGTCTCACCTCACTTGAACAGAGCCCGCCCGAAAGAGGACCAACCCCTATTGAGGCGAGGGCCCCATCATGGGACGTTCCCTCGAGCTACCAACGGGGGCCTGTCGGTGTTGCGACAGTCTCTCATCATTCCGAGCGTCTCCACTCAGGGATATCCCCTCAGTCATTGTTACCTTGAAGGCCCGATTCGGTGGGGCAATCCTTCAACCTCGATATACATACATCTATGTCCTTAAAGGATCACCTCTCAAATGAGACCATTTCAAGAAGTAAACACTTCAACCCTGACAAACATTTCAAGAGAATTAGTTAAAAGCTAGCCACCTTAAGATGGCCACCTCATCATTATTATATGCAATCAATTCAATGTTCGAGATGATTGCTTCGAACATCGAGGTAGATAATTTGAGGTAATGAATTCAAATATCAAGTCACCGATACAGTGATATGAATTATTTAAGCAGTCAGACCAAGTAGCTCAATGCTTAAGGTAAACATTCTGCATATCGAGGTAGTCAACTAGATGTCACTAATTCAATGTTACAAATTGCCCATCGAGAAAACTAGCTCGATGATGCCAAAACCGTTGTTACATCAAGGTAACTAATCTGATGTAACTCATTCAATGGCATGAATCATTATTTGAAGTAATTCGATGTTACTGATATGAGAGTTATGCTTTAGGGGAACAAACCCTAACATTGAGTTAATATGTCTGCATGATTTGGACATGGAAGTTGTGTCCCAACTTTGTTAGAATCTCATTACTTATTTAATAAGGGGGAATATACAGAGACCTTTTAGGAATGGAGGGCCAGAGAGAAATTCCCGTTAGGCTTACGTATGTTATGTCACGTCAAGGGACTTTTCAGGGAATGCGTGTATGCTTCATTGGTTTATGCCAAGTGCCCTGCACATCGATGCCACATGTTACTCGAGTAATGGCGCATAAGCCTTTCATGTCACTCAAAAGGTGATGTTTAAGTCTTACGTGCCATTCGAAGAGTGGCACACATTCATGCATGTCTCGTATGTTGTTATATGGGCTACACGTTGGGCTTGCATGTTGAATATGGCATTCGAGTGATGACACTTGTCACTCGAACATTGATTTATCCGAGGGAATCCGGCTATAAAAGCCTGGACTTCCATTGGAAAAGGGATTGATCCCCGACTTCCCTTGGATTTATGAGAAATGTCACATTTTGAAGCTTCTTTGTGGTGTTTTCTTGACCTTTCCTCCTTGATTTCACCTCATTCTTTTCTCTGAAAAGGGAAATCTTGCATTGGAACGGCCAATCTTTGGTTTAGGCCAGTGCAAGTCAGGTTTTCAAACCTTCCGGTGCAAAGGTCGGTAGATTTTGACAGCTCTCACGCTTTGCACATCATTGTCATTAAGTTTTGCCATTGCTCTTTATTAATCTCGTTTTATCTACCAATTCGAGCATCACCAGTATTGGTTATGCCCAAATTGATAAATAATTAAGATGATAAGCAGTTAATGATTGACATTAATGACGGTGAGATGTTGACTACAAAAGATGTCAATATTTACCAACCTGAAGACCAGAAGTTTCGAAAACCTAACTTGCATTGGCCTAAACCAATGATTCGTTCCAATGCAAGATTTTCCTTTTCAGAGAGTTGAATGAGGTGAAAGAAAGAAGAGCAAGATCAAGAGAACAATCTGGAATGCTCAGAGAGAACACCACAGAGAAGTTTCGAAAGATGTCTTAGAAATCTAAAAACTCAAAAATCCAAGAGAGATCCCCCTTCCAATGGAAGTCTGGGTTTTTATAACGAGGTTCCCTAAGATATATCAATGTTTAAGTGACAAGTGTTATCACTCGAGTGCCACATATAACATGTAAGCCCCACGTATTGTTGCTCGAACAACGTGTGAGACATGCAAGGATGTGTGCCACTCTTCGAATGACAGGTAAGACTTAGACGTCAGTTTTTGTGTGACATGAAAAGTTTATATGCCATTACCCGAGTAACACGTGGTGTCAATGTGAAGAACACTTGGCACAAATAAATGAAGCGCACATGCATTCTCTGTGGTGAATTTTCCCTTGATGTCACATTGTATACGTAAGACTGATGTGGCTTTCTCTTTGGCCCTCCATTCCTAAAGGTCTTTGTATTCCCCCTTAATAAATAAGAAACTCGAGTTTACAACCTCGAGATATGAGATATATATATATATATATTGACTTGATGTAAGGGGTTGCTCCCTTAAAGCATAACAACTTGTAGCATCTAGTTGGCTAATTTGGATAATGATGATTCGTGACATCGAATTGATCACATCGCATTAGTGACTAGATGTAACATTGGATCGATAACATCGAACTATTTATCTTGACGTTCGAACTGATTATCCCAAACATCGAACTGATTACTTTGAAATATGATGAACTGGCCATCTCAAGGTGACTACCCTTTAATTGATTCTCTTAAAATTATTGATAATATTGAAGTGTATACTTTTTTGAAATATTTTCATTTGAGAAGTGAACCATTAAGGATATATATATATGTGTGTGTGTTGAGATTGAAGGGCTGCCCTATTAAATTGGGCCTTCAAAGTAATAGGCTTGAGGGGATGTTCCACGAAGTGACGAGGGGTTCTCTCAACACATGTGAATTGTCAGTCGAGTGGGCTCGAGGAGCTTTCTCAACATAGGTCGGTCCTCGAACTATCATGGGGATGTCCCACAAAGTGGGGCTCTCATCGAGTGCTTGAGGGGAAGTCCCTAAATAGGGGGTCTTCGAAGTCAAAGGGGATGTCACTCGAAATGGGGTCCTTATCGAGTGCTCGAGGAGATGTCCTTGAATAGGGAGTCCTCAAAGTGACAAGGGGATGTCCCACGAAAGGGGTCCTCATCGAGTAGGTGGAATCCAAAAGGATGGAATTTGAAGGGATGTCCCTTAGAAGAGGAGCCTTCTGATGGATGAGTGAGGGGATGTCCCGCCAGGGGCGCCCTCACTCGAAGGAAAGGGATTTGAGGGAAATGAATGAAAATTCATATTATATTATTGATATTGTCAATGATATTTTGCCATTGGATTAATTTCAATTTACAAATTGGCTCATCATCAGTACTTAGTAAATGTTTCGGAGGCCAAAACTTTGGTACCGAAAAGGTCTTATACCAGAAAGAAAAAAAAAAAAGCGCCCAAAAGGTGCATCTGTCTACTGTGATTGGTGTTGGGCTACAAATTCGGTCTAGCCCGGTTCACTCGAAATCCGCTTGACTCAAAATTCTAATAAGAGTTCGATTGGGTTTGGATCCGGTCCAACTTCAGTTTAAATCCTGAAGTTGAGTTCAGGTTAAAGTTTCTACAACTCAAAGTTCGAACTGAATCGACTTAACTAAGTATATTCAAAAAATATACAAATTTAATATATAAAGGAGGTGATTTCAATAAAGCTTGCAATCAGTTTGGGCTGGCTCCAACCAATCCAAATTCAATTTTTTAGTTCGAGTAATAGTTAGGATTAGATTTGGGTTCAATGGTTTTGGGTTTAGTTCAGACCAGGTTTGAGTTTGTGTCTACTAATTTTAGATTGGGTTGAGCCTGATCTACTTAGAACAGGCTCCGTTAAGACTAAATTCTTGTTTTGAATAGAACTTAAGATACATAATTATTGAACTATTTGATGTACAGTGTTGTTGAGCTTCTAAAGTAATTGGTGTTTTGCATGATATCAGAGCAGGAGATCGAGAGTTCGAATAGCATTTATTTACCCAATGTTGTGATCGGACATGTACTACTATAGTTATGTAATGTTATGTTATTGTCTACATGGCTAATCCATAAGGTTTCTTGTTAAGTAAACGGTATGGATTGACTTTGATGATTCTTTCACGTAACAAAAATAATTTTATCTCGTTAACCTACTAAAATTAATGAGGATTACCAAATAGCCCTTGCCATTCTTTTTTATATGAGTCTATTTCAAATTAAAGTCAGTTGAAAGCCATTTTTGTCGGCAATTCACTATTTTACTTTTAAACATTTGATGGCCTTTTTTTTTTTTGATTGCCCGAAAGGCTTGATCGGAAGACGGGAATTGATCCTAAGGCCTAGGGACAATGCCACCAGGCCCTTACCACTGAACCAAGTGGCTCCTTCACATTAGTGTTTTTGAAAAAATCTCACTTTCATATTATTTCCTTGGATTGGAATGACTGAATGGGTTTTAAGAAAGATTTAGTTGATTTGTTAAAATTCCTGCATTTCTTTTCGTTTATTTTTTTTCAAGTAATAACCAACATTTGTTTAAGCCTTTACTACTACCCCATCTCCTTCTGTTTTTGAACATATATTTCTTTTGGCAAGAGCTTCGTTTCCATTCAATGCTAGAGCACCCAAAGTAGATAACCTGAACTTATTGATTTAGTGCAATAGCTTTGTATCAAATACGCCGTTCACATCTTCGTCGTCCTCCGAAAGTTGTCACACATTAGATCACCAACTTCTAAAATTTGATAGCAATGGCTTGATCGCCCTATAGAACAAGGTCCTCAATATATGCTGCAAATGTCAAAAGATTTGAGGTTCTTGTTGATTGTTTGAAACAATGCCCGGAAGAGATGTAAGGGCATCTTCAATCCTCCCCTAAAACCTTTCTCAAATTCAAGTTTAGGGAAAAAAGGGAAACCAAATCTCTCCACAAACTTGGGGAATCCCTAAGGCTGTGTTTGGAGCCCTGGATTTCAAAAGAAAAGAAAAAAAAGTAAAAAATGAAAGCACTTTTTTTTTTAGTTGACTATTTTTGAAAGAAAAGAAAGGGATTTGAAAAGAAAATTTTCACTCAAATTTTTCTCTCTGTGACTAGAAAATTTTCTCTTCAAAATGGTAGAGATTTTGAGAGAAAAAAAATGAAAGAAGTTGGAGAGAAAGCCTCTCTATCACCATTACCATCATCACCCCACCATCCCCACCACCACCCCACCCCCACCACACCACCATCACTACCACCACATTACCATTACCACCACCTCCACCCCACGACCACTACCACCATCACCACTACTACCATCACCACCATCCCACCACCGCATCACCACAT
>JAUPMG010000017.1:1343428-1361699 GCA_031762675.1 Pachysandra terminalis
TGTTTAAAACTTGGGGGGGAAACCCATCAAAAACCCCACATTTCCCCAGATTTTCCCATCATTTCCCCCATATTTCCTTTTTCCCCTAGTAGATATGGCACTTGATTTCTAATTTTATATATCTTTTACTTGACCTACATTCACTTTTAGTTTGGCTTAATTAAATGTAGCATCTTTTTTTACAGCTTACAGACCCGACAGCGTGTAAGTTAACTAATGTGTAACCATTTTTTTTTTTTTGCACTTTTTGATGTATTTGGATGCATTTAGGCCTCAATTAGACATGTTTAAAGTTTGGGACAAAAATCCATCAAAAATTAAGGTTTCCCCACATTTCCCCGACAATTGCCCTTTTTTACACCATGTCGCCGACATGTCGCCAATGCCACCTGGCGACATGCCAGGCGACATCGACATGGCAAATCTTGCTCGCTACTACAATCTGCAAATCCCCTCATACTCTTTGTAACTCTACTTCTCCCTATTTTTTCCTGGGAATATCTGATCA
Organism: Pachysandra terminalis; assembly: GCA_031762675.1. NCBI lineage: Eukaryota > Viridiplantae > Streptophyta > Magnoliopsida > Buxales > Buxaceae > Pachysandra > Pachysandra terminalis. Next base: position 1,343,937 of record JAUPMG010000017.1, read on the forward strand.
CATTAAAATCACCTAAGAGGCACCACGGTTCCACCCAATATCTCGGAGACCTTTAATTTCTTCCCAAAATAGATTCCACTCAGGTTTATTGGGCCCATAAATCCCTAACAAAATCCATTCAAATCCATCCTTCATACTTTGAAATTTAATGGATAGGGAGAATCTCCCGATCCACACCTGTTTCTTTCTAACACAATCAACATCCCATATGATACAAATCGCCCCAAAACTACCCACAGAAGGTAGGAATTCCCATTGTTTTTTTGCTCCTCCTAACTGCCTAATCATTCTCTTAAAAAAAAATTCTTTCTTGGTTTCCTGAATTACTACAATATCAGTCTTAGTTCTCTTCCATAATTCTTCAGAGCTCTCCTCTTTTCCACTCCACCCAATCCTCTCACATTCCAACTTATTAAACTCATTAGGTAACATTTTCCATCTCTCCTAACCCCTGGACTTTCGACTTCTTTCTTTTATACTGCATGCTCCATTGAGGCCGACTGACTTTAACTCCTTCCCACTCCCCCGACTCTTTTTTCTCTCTAAACTCATTCACTACTGAAGCAATAGGAGCATGATCCCCATATTTAGTTCTTGCTTCAATACGAAAAATCCGATGCTAATTCTATTAGACCCTCCCACCACTCTCTATTCAGACTGCCCGAACCTCCCTCATTATCATCACAACTTGGCATTTCTCTATTAAGGTTCTTATTCTGGGTCCCCACCAAAAATGTATCACGGCCCTTGGAGAAAGAAAGTGGAAATGGAGATATGATCACCATATTTACTTCTGGCTTCAATACGAAAATCCGATGCTAATTCTATTAGACCCTCCCACCACTCTCTATTCAGACTACCAGAACCTCCCTCATTATCATCACAACTTGGCATTTCTCTATTAAGGTTCATATTCTGGGTCCCCACCAAAAATGTATCACGGCCCTTGGAGAAAGAAAGTGGAAATGGAAACACTTGAAAAGAGAGAGCCCTGGATAATCCATTCTGCAAGCAACTTTTTCAGAGGTCATCGAAGGGAAACCAAACAATTGACAAAAAGAACCGAATGGCATACCTGGGCATTCTGACTTGTCCACATTCTCCTTATGTACTAGAGATGACGAGCTGACATGGATTCGAAGGAACAGATGTAGCTGACGTGAACTAATTGGAAGAGGGAATAATAGACAGCTGACACTTGTTCGAGAATCCCTGTTTTGAAATCCACTGCAGGTAATATCACGCTTGAGCCTGAACTTGGTTTCATCCCCATTGATCTGGCCAGCCATTAATTGAGATAGTAGTGGTGAACCCCTGTAATGCCCCTCCATCTCCTTTACTATGTCATCTCCTTTGGAAAAAGGTACACAAACGAGCTCTTTCTTAGGATATTGATTACTCTCGATTTAATAAAAGAAGTCGTAGTCTACCAATTTTGGACCATAAGTTCTTCCCCAACAAAGCCACCTGATATGGGCCACAGGTCCAAAACTTTTGGGCCCAGCACATGATTTAGGTTGAAAAGGGCGGTCAACATTTTGTTCGAATTTCAAATTAAAATTTGACCGTAAAAGAGACCCCTCCGTCTGTACCGTGGGCCCCCCACTATCCTGTTGTCCCCTACCCATATCTCCCCAACGAATCCTGACGAGCCACATGTCCAGATCCAGATTTGTATGGACTCATCCAGAACTGGTAGGAAACCGTAACTCGTCGAAACCTTCACCATAAAAGCTATGAAGATTTCAAAACAACTCGACCCATCCCATAATGCCATTAGTCGAAGGATTTTTCTGTAAAATATTTCATTTACTCCGATTTCCACCTTACCATATCCATTTTCCATGATCTCCATATCTCTTACATCCAAGAGACCTCCGCAAACATCCCCGATCATCTTAAAAGTCTCCAATGCAAGTAGATGGGCAGGGATCCCTTCCACCACTAGCCAGATTCCCTCTTCATCCCAAGGGCCGACCACCGTCCCTTCTCCAAGAGGCCATATCTTCGAAACCACCCCTTTGTTAGCTCCATTTTTAATGATCGGAGTTTGAACGATGCGTCTAGCGTCTAGCGTCTAGCTCAAATTTGACGAAGAATGCTTTTTTAGGCTTAATAATGAATAACTCTCCAATCTCAATCTCTCTGCATTCTAGCGCAATCTTCTCGTTAACCGAACACACCAGTCACATCGATACAAATCGGCATTACAACTGATCGCGAGAGCCCATTGCGTTGAAGATTGGCAAATAGCAAGCACCAGAGCCCACCCCAAGTTTGAAACCCCACCTGAAATCAAGTTCCCAGCAACCATCTCCTTAACTCCTAAAGCCTTACGTTCTTCCTTCTGAGATTCCAGCTTACCAAAGCCCTGAGAGACATCATGATTGATTTGAATAACTTCCCTACTAAAATCTGCAATGTACTTCCACCCATTTTCCTGATTCTCTTTAAGCAAAAAAAATCATACTGTGCTTAACAGCATTTCTAATGGAAGTAATTTTGATGAATGCCCCTCTCAAGTTTTCCTTACTTTCCATCAACAACACTCTTCCAGCCACTCTGGAGGATCCCATGAACCCTCCTACTGTATTTTTCTTACAGCACCCTTCCATATTGTCAATGAACCAGTCGACTTCTTCACCTTGCAGCATTATCCAACTAGATAATGGGCCACTTCTCCCTGTAATCCTCATCCACTTATTTCCATTGTTACAGTACCATTCAAATGCCAACTCCTTTCTCTCAATACGAATGTTTCTCCGTCCTACCCCATTTGCATTATTCGCCTCCCTTGCTGGACTCAAACCCTTCATCAAGATGCTAGTGTATGTCCGATGATGAGCCCCAGTTCCATCGATTTCCTGCTTAACTTCTTCTCGTTGCGGATTTTCAGCACCCCTTCGATCTCTTCTTTGCTATAACCTGCCAAAAGTAGATCCCGAACAGTTGAAACTAGATCTCCCCGTTGTCTGCTCTCAACGTCCATCGATTTTCTGCTTCAATTTTTTCTTTTGGTATGTGTATCATATCTTTTTCAGCTCTAGCTTCATTGAAAAGATAAGCTATAAAATGATAGATAGAATAAAACAACAATCATTAGGCACCTATATAACAATATGAAAGATAACAATACCATGGTTTTAAATTTGTCAAAAGTTAGAAAAACATCCCACAAAATTTCCTATTTCAAACGGCACCAACACTTCCCTATATCAAACCCTTTTTTACACAGTTTCCTCTATAATTCTTTTACAAAATATTCGAAGGTGAAAATTTACCATTAACATATCTCTTGAAGTATCCTTATTTTAAAGGTGCAATGTTACCTGTGAAATCAACAATTAAAACCTTGAACCATACACCTATGAAATTGAAACCACACACTACATTATGTGCCTCCACTAATATTAGTTACCAAAAACACAGCACTTCAACAACAACAATCACAATTTACTGCTGAAATACACCAAAAAGAGAATATGACATGATATTCTTATTTTAATAATTGATATAATGTAGAGAAGTAATAAGTACAAATGTTGCTCGAGGTGGACAACCAACAAGTAAAGCAACATAACAAAATCCTACAACTATAGTAAAACAAAATTGCAAAAAACGTCACCCTCCTTGTAGAATATCCTCCGAAGGGATTCCCTCAAAAAAAACCTCCCTCCTCACCCCCTTCTAGCTAAGCTATCTGCCACTGAATTCCCTGCACGCCAAGTATGACTGAGGAGATACTCTCTACCAACTGCCTCACTTGTCTCAACAAATGCCAAAATCTCCATGGCTACTGCCGAGAATCAGACATCCAGGAAATGACCACAGCTGAATCCCATTCAAGCTCTAAAACACCAAATCTCAAGTTCTTTACCTCCCTCAATCCCATTAATAAAGCCAACAATTATGCACGTATCGAGTCCCCCTCTTCTATAGGCCCTGAAAAAGCATGCACAATCCGACACTTGGCATCTCTAAAAACACCACCAACTCCAGATCTACTTGTATTGCAAGGAAAGATCCATCAAAGCTTAAAGTGAATAATCCCATCAGGCAGATGTCTCCAACCAGCACACCGACTCATCCTAGCCGAAGCAGACCGAGCAATCAAGTCCCAATCATGAAGTATCAAATCAAGAAGAATCTCTCTGAACACTGATTTAACCCCCAACACATGAAGCTACCATCACCATAATGGACTCAATAATGCTATGGGTGGTGCTATGCTTCTCCTCAAAAATTCTTCTATCCCTTGCACCCCAAATTTCCCACAAAATGGCAAAGAACACAGATTGAACCATCAATTTCCCTTTTAGCCCCATACCATATCCCCTGCACTGCTCACATAGTAACACAATTTTATCTGGCATAACCCAATCTAATCCAAACCTCTGTAGGAAAAAAACCCCAAACTTCCCTAGCAAAGCCACAATGGAGAAACAAATGATCAACTGATTCCCCCTGATTTCTGCACAACAGACAAATGTGTGGTGAGACAGCCAAACCTCAACTCCTTTTTTGTAGTATATCGTAAGTGCTAATTTTATAGAGAATGGAGGTCCAAACAAATGCCCTAACTCTAAGAGGGGGTGCACAAGCCTTCCAAAATCTGACGGGTTAAAGAAAATGTTACTTGTACCTCCACTACACAGGACTTGGAAAAAAGATTTAGAGGTAAACCTCCCACTAGGATAAAGTGACCAGACTCGACTATCAGATTCATCAAGATCAATAAATGCATATTCAAGAGAGAATAATAGTCTCCCTAGTTCCCCGATCTCAGCCGGTCTAAGATCCCATCTGAAATCTAGGTTCCAAGACAAACCCCCACCAGATGAAGAAAGAATATCAGCTATCATAGCAGATCTATTTCTAGCTACTAGGAACAATCTACGAAAACAATGTCACAGAGTGGAATTCCCCCACCAAAGATCCTGCCAAAAAGATATATGGACTCCATTACCCACCCCAAACCGCAAGTGAGAATAGAAAAGACCAGCCAATGCAGATATCTCCTTCCAAGGGCACGTGACATTCTAGCATTACAATTCACATCCCATCCATTGTCATCAAAGCCATACTTGCTAACAACCTTATACCAAAAAGCATCCTTGTACATGCTGAACCTCCACAACCACTTACCCAATAGTGCAGAATTACGAGCCAAAATGTTACCCAGATTCAGGCCCCCTTCCATCTTTCTTCTACACACTAGCTCCCACCTCACCAAATGATCTTTTTTTGTGACTACCTAATTCCCACAAAAAGTCCCTTTGAATTTTTCAACCATCCTGGCTACTTTCACTGGAACTTTAAAGAGAGAGAGAGATAATAAATGAAGAGATTAGCGAAGGTAGATTGGATGAGAGGAATTCACCCTCCCAAGGACAAATAATTATTTTCCATTGTGCCAACCTTTTCTCCAACTTTTCAATAATAGGGAGCCAAAAAGGTAAGGATCTAGCAGTTTGTCAAAACAGAAGGCCTAGACTAGATATCCAATAGGCAATTCCAACACTTCACACCCTAAAAACTCTACAAACTGACACACACTCTCAAGCCCCACATGTATACCAGAAATGCTAGTTTTATCCAAATTTACTTTCATACCCGATACCATTTCAAAGCATCTCAATATTGACTTCACCCAATAAACTTGCACCTCCTCCGCTCAAAGAACAAGATCATGTCATCTACATACTGGAGCTGGGATACCGAAATCCTACCTCTACCAACCCCAAAACCTGAAAAAAGACCCAACTCTTCTACCCTAGCTAAGAAACAACTTGGGACTTCTCCCACCGAGGTAAAAAGTAAAGGAGAGAGGGGATCCCTCTGCCGAAGACCTCTAGAGGAGGTAAAGTGACCCCGATCACAATCATTAAATATACAATAAAATAACACCATCCTAATGCAACCCCGAATCTAATCCACTTCCAATATCTCGATCCAAAACCTTTCCAAGCGAGAATAGAATCTAAAAAGTTCCATTCAACCCCATCATACGCCTTCTCCCAATCCAACTTACACACAATCCCATGAGCCCTGTTACGGATCCAATCCTCCACCACCTCATTTGCAATCAATGCACTATCCAGAATTTGCCTCCCCACTATAAAATCACTCCGATTTTTAGATACATCTTCAATTACTTCTTTAAGTCTAAAAGCAAGCATCTTCGAAATTATTTTGTACAGGCTCGTGGTCAAGCTAATTGACTTAAAATCTTTAATTTCATTTGCACATGTCTTCTTAGCAATCAACACTAAAATGTTTCATTGGTAACTCTATTGATCACCCCATTCTTAAAAAATTCATTGAAAACCTCAACAATTTCTCCTTTGACAATCTCCTACGCATCATCCTGATAGAAAGCCATCAAGAAACCATCAGGTCCAAGTGCTTTGTACCTCTCCATTCCTATGACAGCCTTTTTAATCTCCTCATCAAATGGTCTCTCTAGCCAGACCTTTTGATCAATAGATAAAGATAACCCTTGGATGTTCCTCAAGTCAAAAGGTAGGTCCTGTTATGATGTGAGTAATCTCCCATAATAGTCCGACAAGGCACTTATCATCTCTTCCTCATCATCTATCACCACCCCATCAACCCTTAGATATTTTGCTCATCCATTTGCCAACTTATGAAAAAATCTAGTATTACCATCACCTTCTTTGATCCATGTAGCCCTCGACTTTTGTCTCCCGCTTATCTCTTCTTGCCTAAGAATCAAACTAATCTCCCCTCTTTTCGATTTCCTCACCTTAATCTCACTCCCATTAAGTCCTCTAGTTTCTTCCAATCCATCCAAACAATCAATTTCCTACAACAATGCTTTCTTACGGGTGTGAATTTACCAAAAATTGATAGATTCTCTTTGATCTTGTCTCTTAAAACTTTGAGACGCTTCATGAATCTAAATCCTACCCAATGTTGTACAACTGGCTGTGAATCACCCCACCATTTAGAAACCTCATTTTTGAAGAATTACGGGGTTAGCCACATATTTTTGAACCTAAAGGGGGAGGGTCCACTACGCCCCCTCTCCAAAGACACCAATATGGGCCAATGATTCGAAGTGGAACTGTGGAGGATGGACTAAGAAATCAAAGGAAAGTGAGCATCCCACTCCACCGACACTAAGCAGCTATCTAGTCTACAACATAGGCCATTTTCTTGCATGTTGGACCACATGAAAGAGCCTCCAACCAAGGGATAGTCCACTTCTCCAACCACTACCCCCCTCCCAAATCATATCTTATTACATTAAAATCTCCAATCAGACACCAAAGTATCGAGGTACTACTATGAATGTCTCTAATTTCTTCCCACAGCTGAGATCTCTCCCTATAATGATTAGGACCATACACCCCCGTGAGTTAACACACAAAGTTATCCCCCAAATTCCTGACAAACAAAATCTCCCTATTGAGACCTCACTACCCACTAGTCTCTCCATGTCCCACATAACTAGAATGCCACCCGAGGCCCCTTGGAATGGGATTGCCAAACCCATTTCCTATTCTATACTCCCCATAATCTCCTCATCAATCCTTTGCTAACCTCTTGTTTCTTAGTTTCCTACACCATTTCTACTCACGGGTTAAATCTCCTACACAACTCTTCCACGGCTCTCTTTTGTCCTTATAATATTCCAACTTAAGACACATCATTTACCACTTGCTGACATTTCACCCATTTCAACAAGGCTATTCCTTTTGTATTGTAGAGTCCATTCCAAGTTTCTTACTTCTCGAGAACTAGGTGAGTTAGGCCCAATCCTTCCTTCCCTCCTTTTTTCTAGATCTACCCACTATCTCCAAAGATATCAACCCGCCTCCCATGAGCATTTGAAACCTCAAGCCTGAATAAAGAGCCCAAGTCCCATTACCATGAGCATTCGAATCATCAGATATCATCACATGCTACCCACCTCTCTCAATCATCTTAGGCTTCTCCGAAGTCCCATTACCATGTTCCACCATTCCTTCTTTTAGATGCCCCCAACCCAACATTTTTTCATCCCCCAACCCCCCATTCGGGTAACATCTGAGCTTAAATTCATATGGTCCCGAGTTCGGTTATCTAAGTTCTACAAGCTGACAAGTCTTTCATTTGTACCTGGTTCAAAGCAAGTATGGAGAAGAGACAAACAGATAATACAATTATCATAATGCAATGAAACAACCATAACACTGTTTGACGCACCTGCAAATGGTTGTGCCTTCGGTAGTGAAGGACAGAACATAGCAACAAAAAAATTTGATACTGACCACCAATTCGCAAAATGAATTAACAGCTTAGAAATAACCTGAGGTTGGCAATCTCCCACTCCTTTTATCTTATGTGCATCAACCATGAGCATATCACAATTTGTATGCACTATCGGGCAGCTTTGCAAGGGCTCTTTCTCAACAGCTGCCTCCGTCGACACCTACACGCTTACCCCCCTTCTCTTAATGTTTACATCGTAGATAGTTTTCCTAATCACCTGTTCATCATAGCCTACCCTCTCTAGATCTTTTGCCAATAGACTCAGGTCCAGCTCCGACTCCTCCCCATGGCGTTTGGACTCTTCGGCATCACTTGAGCCCCCTACTCTTCTCCCCACCTCATCCTCTGTTTTGTTCCTATTTTCTTTTTCAGATACCATCTTAGAGATTGATGGCAAGATAAGATGAGCTACCTGTTTTGCCAGCTCCAAAGATGTTGATGGACCTAACTTCTCCAAGACACCTTCACATTTTTCCTCCTTAATGATCCAGTAGAGCCAACACCTTATGTTCCATCCTTTAGGCTCGAACATCGACAAGACCACTTAAGGCCTACCAGTCCAACTTTCTTAAGCCCATATCGAATCGGGCTATCTTTTCTAGTCGGTCTAACGCCCGTCCCTCTTAGTCCGGACCTAGACCTAGGCCGCGATAATGTTTTCCGCTTAAGGCCTTCTGGCCCTACTTCCTCAATCCCATATCAAAACGGACTATCTTTTCTAGCCGATCTAAAGCCCGCCCTTCTTAGTCCGTACCTAGACCTAGACCGCAATAATGTTTTGGTCCAAATCTTTCCCTGCTCCGGCCCTGCTTCCAATACCCCCTCCGAATGGGCTTGGGATCCTGACGGCCCAACCATGGTTTTAAATATCGATATATCCCTCGATATATCGAGCAATATATCCCCTTTCCCTATGGGCGATATAAATCCAGGGTGTAATTTTTATTTTACAATTTATCATCAAATATATCACGATATCAAGCGATATATAGCGATATTTCCCTTTTGCTAATGTGCATAGGTCATTATAAGAGGTAGAATGGGAATAGTATCCCCTTATTTCGATCAAACAAAAATGGTTAATATCCACAAATCCTTTTCCAAACACTTGAAATTTAAATTTTAAATCACTTATTTTGGAAAGTTGTTAATTCTCCAATTCAAAGGTCGTGTTGACATAGATTTAGTGAAATTTGGCATATTCTTCGTCAAAAATTACTAAAATCAATTGAAAGTATGTTACAACTGTCTTTCATTTTTGTCTTCTTTGATTCAATTTGCATTAAATTGTAAGGTTTTGCATGACAATTTACGTATGTGATGGATTGGTATGCATTTTTTTTTTTTTTGATCAGTAGGATCATTTCATTATGAATTTGTAGATTTGAGGGATTGAAACCCAAAAAGTTTAGGAAATTGTAATTTCTTGGATTTTTACCTAATATGAAATGTTTGATCATCTAATATTATAATAATTATGTGAATATATTGGAAGCCTTTTATGCATTAGACGAAAAAATGATTTTATTTTAATATTATATATTTTAAAAACTTTTATAAAAATTACTTTAAAATGTATATCATTTTTTAAAAAAAATAAACTTTAATGGTTTCAAATGTTTGACATATAAAGTAACAATTTCACTAAAATATTACCGATTGGTTCAACCTTTTTACCAAATAAATACTAGCAAAGTATTAAAAAACTTTATTTCTACTTGAAAACAGAAAAATAATTTGAAATATCATAAACATGAATTTTAAATGGACAAATTTGTAATGGATAACTAGTTAGATAATCATCAGCTAATGACTTATGTTAAGCTTGTTGCTACCCATGAATTTGTTACTACAAAATAGTTTCCAAAGAAAAATCTTAAAAAATTTGGACATATAAGGAACACCATGACTATGAGGTATCGAGCCACATGTTTTGAATGTATATTATCATGTATTTGAGTTGAAAAACCTTCTATTGGATGTTGGATAGTTGTTATTGTTATTATTTTCTAAATATAAAACTGTCTATTTATGGTTCCTTGAGTATTTTAGTGACGGATTATGTAGATAATGACTCCCTTACTTACATATAAATGCATTACAAGGTTAATATCATTACTTTTTGTAATGCTTTAAATTATTTAGGTGTAAACATGTGTAAATATGCATCTCATAAAGTTTCATTAGAAATTTCCTCTTTTTTCCAAAGGTTTCCCCTATTTCTCCAACTTTTTGAGCGATATCGATATTTCCCTCGATATATCTAGCAATATTTCCTCTTTCTGTTAGTGGAGATATATCTAGCGATAATGACATTTAAAACGCTGGTCCCAACTTTTGTACCATACAACCCACCCTCATCTTGCCTCTCCAATTTCTCATGATTATGCATCCTCTCACTCCTCACCACGTGTGCCGCAATTTCAAAATTTGAAAATGTATTTACCCTAGCGAAATGAGGGTTATTACCGAACCTCGGTTGGCCCTATCATCACCATATGCCACCCACATGTGATGTCCCAATTGAAACCCCTCTAATTCCACCACCCGTCTTGCTCGATGCCACATCACCATCTACTCCAACCCTTGCCAGACTCCCTGTAATCCCAAACGCTTGCACTTCTGTGACCACCTAATAGCGATAACGCAATTTGCACCAGATATGTCTTTCCCAACTAACACCTGTATTGTTCGTGACATCAATAAAAAGTTGCATTGACCACCCATCAATTTCACGCATCTCCGGCACCTTCCTTGTACGGTTTCTTCTTCCACTTTAATCAGTCCTCCATAGCATTGACCAATAGCTAAGAAAATCGACTCGGACCAGAAAGTGGGTGGTAGCCCAAAAACATAAATCCATGTCCCATTAGATGCTTTCTTAATCGGAGATTTATAAGAAACATCCAACCAGCACCTAATCACCACACCGTCCCTTGATTTTAGGGGAAATGACCTCATCGAGACCAAGGACTAGAAAATCTTAGCCGACGGAACAAAGGACACAACTAAATACAGACAACGAAATAATCTCCAGGTGCTCCTGTTACTTAAAAAAATCAGCCACCTCCCTTGAAATCGAATACAAGGCTATAGATGTATTCTTAACGAAGATTAAAAGGGCCAAGCCCCATTGATTTACCAGGCTACTCCTCTATTTTTTTTTTTTTTTTTTTGATCAATAGGCTACTCTCTATATTCACCCTAATCGTAGGCAACAAGCCCCCATTATGAAGTTGTACGTACACCCTTCCTACTACCTTTTTGCCCTCTACCTCCATCCTCTCTTCATTCTTCAATGACCTCCATTTTTTGGCCCAAACAACAAAGTCCCTCCATCCCTTTCCTTTCCACCCTTCCAGAATGAATACTCTCTTAACCCTCAGATTCGAGAACGCCAAGAGCCTGATGAATCTTCCACCGTTATTTACCTTAACATCCATGATAAAGGTATTTCTTCCCTTGGTCTGCTTCGATACCAACTCCCCTGCTTCCTTACAACACCCAGCCACCCATGAAACCAGATCTCCAAAAAAAACAGTGCTACGCCTACCATTACTAACCTCATGGAGTTTGAGCTCCTCACTCCCATCAAGCTTTTCCAACACATAATTTGGATTGGGTCTGCAACGAACTCTTTCCAAGTCCTAGCAAGACTGGGCTCTTTGAGGTTGCATGTGGGTTATATGACAGGACAACTAGTGGAGGAAACCAAAGAGGCGGGCAGCTTGGTGCTGCAGCAACCACCGACAAGAAAGAGCGAGAGAAGAGGGGGCAGGATAGAAGAAGATGAAGAACAGTAGATAGACTGATGGGGGTTGTGATTCAAAGGGACAAAAGGACTGGAAAGGAAAAGGTCAAGGAGATGGTGAGTTAAGAGGTAGTAAAAGAAATGGTGATGGTTGTGGGGGGAACTGTGAAGCGGGCAACGGTTTCAGAGATTGCAAAAGTGGCAGCAGTGGTGGTGGAGGATATTGGAACTGAGAAACATTCGGTGGTCCCGATCCCTGCGTGAATCCCATACTATTTGAAAATCCCGAGAATGAATGACCTGATAATGCATCAAATTAGGGAAAAAAAGAGAAAATAAAGTCGTAAAGGTATCGTCATTTCGAATCGAAAGGTTTTAAGATAAGTTGAAACAACATATGTGATACAGCTACAGTAAAAACAACGATGGGGATAAGAATATTGTAACCAGTGATTGTCAGCATAGTTGAAACCTATTGATACGGCTCCACCAAAACTGTTGAAAATATTTCTACCACGAAACTTCTAACAATGTGTATGGTTCAAAACTATATGGAGTAAATTATTGTTTTCCTAACTGTTCTATCACCAAACTTCCCACAAGCTACAGGGTCCCATAAGAATAAAGGGGCATAATTTTCTCCTGATGGATACAGCTATGAGCATAAGAGCAACCATCCTTCAAGTTTACACAACAATTCAATCAACTAAATTCATAATTTTCTCCGTCCGATGGCTATAGCTATGAGCATAAGAGCAATCACCCTTCAATTTTACACAACATTCAATCAACCAAATGATAATTTTAACAATCTTCCAACCTCTGCGACTAAAGTCTCTTTCTATCATGGTATTTAGCTGTTGTTTTGATCTTCAGTTTTGGACCATCCAAAACCAATACGTTAAAACTAGTCGAAATAAAAGACCAAAAAAAAAAACAGTCAGCAAATTATAAAAAAAATTAACAGAAAGCATATTGAATAACAGAACATTGAAAATTCATATTGAATGGTAATAAGATATGTTCATGCATAAAATTCTTAAGATAAAGACAATCCTAAAAACATTGAAAGCATTGTTTAGGCTAGGGTTGTCAATGAGCGAAGCTAGCTTGGCTGGGCTCATATGAGTCGAGCTTGAGCTCTATACTTAGGCTCGCGAGCCGAGTTTGAGCCCAAAAAAAAAATGCTTATTATCTTAACGAGCTTAAGCCGAGCTTGGGTAAGCTCGGCTCAGTTAATGCTTGGCTCGATTTGTATATGAAATTATACGTTCATATTCTTATATCTAATATTATGTATTGATATTAAACACACTATGGTAATATATTATATTACATAAATAATAATCATCACTATAATATTAATGCATTTGTACTAATCTAAGCTTTTTTGCGAGCCGAGACTTTTACGAACCGATTTTTTTATGAGCCAAGCTTGAACCTAAAATATTTTAACAAGCCTGAGCCTAAAATTTTTTAACGAGTTTGAGCCTTGCTCAAGGTTTACGAGCCCGAGCCAAACTAGGCAAAAAGCTGGGCTCGTTTACAGCCCTAGTTCAGACTCAAGCTTCGTTTCGCTGAACAGTGTTTTAACAAGAATGTGCCTTCTTTCAACCAAACATTTTTATACAGAGCTTCACATTGCCAAAAATTGGAGTTGCCGCTGGATCTTGAAACCGGAGTTTACACTCATAAATTTGCATCTGTGAAGGAAATCAAAGACGGAGAGAAGAACTCTCCAACTGGATTGGAAATCATTTGAATTCAAAATTTGAAAAGAAATTCAAGAGAATTTGAGGAAAAGAAAATAAAGCTTCTTTGGAGGATGTTCCATTCACAGGTGGTGGTCTACCTGGAAAGAAAGGAACGTGACAATCATAGACAAGGGGGTTTCAGATGATGTTGTCTTTAGAATGATATTCAAAACTCTATACCATTGGGCAAAGGAAGCAAGGGAGATCTGTGATCTTAATTTTCAATCTTTTAATAAATTATATGATAATATGAGATGTCTCTGTTTTTGTTGATATTTATGGTTGTTGCTCTTGATTCTCATGCTAATTTAGTACACTGTTCATGTACTTGTACAATCTTATACACTCATCAATCGAAACCATCACTTACCAATCATAATTCATAAATAAACAAATAGATAAACTGCCTAGCTTGGTGTATATCCACAAATGAAGGCAGGAAGAACACACTTTATAAGTGGGTTAAGGTCTCTCAATTGGATGAACTAAATCAGCTTCCCGAATGTTAAGAGGGCACGAGCCGACACCATATGGACTGTTCATGGCAACCTAGGTGGGATAAAGCTGCAGAAATGAAGATTCATTTGATGCAGCAACAATGTGCTGAACAAAATCAAGTCGAATTCTTAGGAGGTTAATGCTAATTTTATTCTAACACGAAGAGGAGTCTAGTGTTGGTAGAGATGATAAAATCAAGATTGAACAAAGTAATGATCATGACATGAGAACATCAATAATAGTGATAGTGAAGAATCAAGAGTGGTGTAGAGAGTTAGTCCTCTGAGCTCCTTGATTTGGAGGAAGACTTTGAACCAAAATATGGAACATAATACTCCATTCTTACATAACCAACAAGCTATTATGGTTCAAAATATTTTATCAAGGTAGAGTTTCAGCCTTTCAAAAAGGGTATCATTGTGCTTGGAAACACCATAAAAATTCATGAAAATGTAGAAAAGTCTTGAAAAATCTCGGAAATTTAAAACAAAACTCAATTAAATGCAAAGAAAAGCTCAAAACATTATGATTAACATCAATTCTGTACCATACGTGGAAACAAACTTAAAAACTTTAAGAAAAGCTTGACTAATTGTAAATGAAAGCTATAATATAACATCACAAAAGGAAAAAATATATCCCATACAACCATACCTTTAAACATCAAGAAAAGTACCCTATGGCCTTAGAATGTCTTACAACAAAAAAGGAATAAGTCGTATTACCTGATACAAAATTATTGATGCATAAAATATCATCAATCCATGAAAATGATAGATCAGCCATGGATACATGTAAAGTAAATAAATCTACCTCACAAAAAATATATTTATCAACAAAAACTATTTTTTTACTATTATTTTATAACAAAAATATATATTTACAAAATATTTTATTCCGAAAATTAGGACCAATCCATGGAGCTGATAGATCCAACCTAGATTCAACACATAAAAATTTTGAGACAAAGCAATATGTTTTATAAGGTTTTAAAAAAATGACATTTCATTTTTGAAGAAAAAATTCATGTATCCTGAAAATAAGCACACAGATCAATGAAATGCATATATCTATGGCTTTTTAATATATATATATATATATATATATATATCTGTTTTTGTAGAAAAAATCAAATATCTTGCAAAATAAGCACACAGACCAATGATATCCATATATCTATTGTTTCTAGTCTCAAAGATGTATTTGAACACAAATAATAGGGATTTGGATAAAAATAAAAAATAACCCTAACTATTAATATCTTGCAAATATGTGGGAAAAGTTCCTCTTTGATCTTCAAATCTTATATTTTTCAACCTAGGGTCACATATCTTAGGACATTTTTGTATGATAATTGGTAGGTTGAAGGGTTTTTCAAGATGGTTCTAGGAAAACAAAGAAATGGAGAGCTTTTGCAGCGGCACTTTTTTTTTTAATACTTAAGTATCAATCTCGAGCATATCACTTGATACATGTAACGTATCAAGAGTTTCTGTCACTACACTCAATACACTGACATATTGAGTGATATAATGTAAAACCTAAGTATCTTGAAACTGTAAACACTTATCAAGTATATCGACCAATACAAAATGATATTTAATACCATGCAAGCCATATGCCACAACTTTGGGTTAACAGATGTTTGAGGTGGAAAGTTTGACCGCAGGGAGAAAGAGTGAAAAAAATCGCCACTTATCGAGAACTGCATCTTTATTCTGAGTTTATCCACATGTGCCTTCTGTTCCAACTACTATGACAACATTCTCCCTAAAACCAATTGATGAGAGCATTATAGAACATTGATGAGAATCAGTGCCAGAAATAAGTTAATGAACAAGTACACACCTTTGTATAATCACATCATGAGCTAGACATAATACTGTAATCATGGTAAGCAATTGTATTACAGTTGGTCGATCAAGATAGAGATTATGACTTCAAGCCTTTCTAAACTTTGTGGTTGTGATTGAGACACTTGGGTTGTGTATTTTGATGTTATGTTTGTATGGGAGAGAAAGGATTTCCACTCACTTCTCAAGTTAAGTTACCTAAGGAGACATGGACTTTTCTACCATGTGAAGCAATAATGTGACCAATATTGGCATGGGATCCATTGGATAGGCCATGTGGTCAACATTTCAAGCACATAAGTCTTACTTCTCAAGTTAAGTTACCTAGGGAGACATGGTCTTTTCTACCATGTGAAACAATAATGTGACCAATATTGGCATGGGATCCTTTGGATAGGCCATGTGGTCAACACTTCAAGCACATAAGCTCCATTAGTAGATAGGGATTTTTCCATGTGCAATAGCATCCATCGAATTCTTTTAATATTTTTTGAGTTTTCTACAAATAGATGTTAGATTTAGAGGATGTTTTTTTGCTATGTGGCAAATGATGTTAGGGCTAAAAATTAGTATGTGAAGTGGGACCATGTACACAACTGTCCTCACCTTCCAAATTAATTAAGTGAAATATCTGATAACTTGATATTTTTTTGTTCACAAACTTCCAAGCTTTGTGTTCAGTTTTCATATGATTTAAAAAAAAATGTTTTCTTTATTACACCAACTTTTGGGTTTAGGGATCAGACAGATCAGTACAAAAAGGAAAGAATTATGGTTACTACAATCATATCATATTTTGGAATCTCTAATTTCATAGTCAATTTCTTATCTTTACAAAATCATTTCCTGCAATAAATATCCAATCCTTTTCCTATGTTCTCCTGGTCCAAACCAAAACCATAAAGATAGTAATCAACTCGATTATCTGAACCATTCAAAACACTGGTCTATAGCTCACTTAATGTAATGATAATTTATATCCCAAAATTTCACTTTTCCCACTTTATCCACCAGTAGCTGTGAGGCACAGATGACCATCTCTTTGAGCAGGGATATGAGGTGGGGCTCTTAAAGTAAGCTATTAAAAACAGTAAGCAGTTGCTTTTGCTTCGTTTTGAGCTTTCTATAGGGCTGCGTACCCTTTATGGTATTAAATTTCTAAGCCTTTTAAGTGTAACTTAAATCACTGAGTAGCCAGGCAATGAATCTTGGAAGAATGTAAAGGCACATATTTCGCTACCATTGAGTAACCAGACAATGAATCTCAGAAGAACATAAAAGCAGAAATTTTGCTCATGGAAGAAGCATTTAGTAATACATCATGTATAGACATAAATAGAAGAAAAGATTAAAAGAAAATTAAAAAGAATCAAATCACAAGGGGATTAGCTCATGGAGAACAGACTTAAAATACATTTAAAAGCCATAAAAGGAAACATGCAAACTATGAAATATCAACACATCCAACATAGTCTTACATTGGACAAGACCAATCATTTGGACCAAAGAGCCCAACAGGACCACCAACCGGACGGCCACGGCCTGCAACGTCATTGGAACCACGGCCCCTCCCTCTACCACCAGCTCCTGCCCCACTGCCTGAGGAACCAGCAGGTCTAGCACTTCCACA
>JAUPMG010000017.1:1410227-1434703 GCA_031762675.1 Pachysandra terminalis
CCCCCCCCCCCCCCCCCCACCTGCAGCGGCTGGGACGTCAGCAAATTGTAACCTTGGGCTTAAAAAGCCCTTATATAGATTCAATACACCGCCAGTGTACCGAATGCATATCTATGTCACTTATATGTAGATATGATTCGATACATTGCTAGTGTACCGAATGCATATATAGATTAACCATTTAGATAATTTATATTTATATAATAATTTATGTGATTTAAATATATATATATACACACACACACACACACACACACACATCTAAGATACACATATTTATATTTATAAATATAACAAATTTTCATTATTATACATACAAATATAAACATTGCATATAATAATATTTTATAGACATAAATGAATCAATATTATATATATATATATATTTCATTTTACATATGAAAGTTATTTAATGTACAATATAAGTAAATTAAGTGTATAAGCTAAATATTTTATTTAAAAATATTATCTATTAGTCTTATGAATTGATCATATATTTTTAATTTATATTCATAATTTTAACAATTAAAAAACACAGTCAACTCAACATAGATTAGGTTTTTATGCAATGATTTGTATCTTAAAAATAAAATATTATCTTAAAAAAATTATTATGAATTATGAATTTAGTTAATATACATATATATATACATACATACATACATATATAATATATCATTCCATGAGATATTTATGGTTTCTAGATGTTATTTTAGTTTATGTGATATATTATAACTTTCCTTTATACTTATTGAAGTTTTTATTCACTTCCCATGCCCCAGCACGCGTAGCAGTTGGCTTCCAAGTTAATATTTATTGTATGTGTATGTCTATCATAAAAAAAACACGTTAATTTATCATATTTTGACCTTATCTTTACATAAAAATAGGTATTGTTTTATGTATCCACCATTTTCCTTGTGTATCCACTATATCGATGATTTTTACAGCGTATCTGATACGATACTCCATACGTATCCATTTTCGGGCTGACCGATACGCTACCTCGATACGATATTTTAAACTATGGCCTTATGTGAGCTATCCTGGATTACGCATCTTATACAAGAGTTAGGTATTGTGGTTTCATTGTCTATGAAGATGTATTGTGATAATCAAGCAACAATTCATATTGCTTCTAATCCTATTTTCCATGAGAGGACCAAACATATAAAAGTTGACTGTTACATTGTGAGAGATAAAGTTTTGAGTGGTGACATTGCCACTCCTTTTGTGGTGGCCAAAGATCAGTTAGCAGATTTGTTCACTAAACCATTAACAAGGGGTTGCGTTGATTTTATTTGTAACAAGCTGGGATTATATGATAAATATTCTCCAACTTAAAGGGGAGTGTTAGAGTATGAGCTTAGTAGTTAATGTTAGAACAGAGGGTTAGTTATGCAATTTCTGCTATTTTAATATTAATATATAAATGCTTAGTGTAGGGAGAGAGGTTAGATTTACACCTTCCTCTTCTCCCCCACACACCTTCTTCTTCTTCTTCACTTTTACATGTTTACACATTTCAATCTGTAAAGACGTCATCTTTGACTTCATCCAGACCCTTTTTGGTCCTTTTCTTGACCAGTACGGTCCTAACATATTAAACAAGCAGAACTAGCTCGGGACGCCATTTTTTTTTTTCGATACCCCGAACTCGTTTCTCTCTCAATACACCTTCATTTTCAAAACAATTCAATTCGACACTCTTTGACCTTTTTGTGATCATTTTTCGATCTACAAGCGTACGCTCCAGATCTATGAGACTATGACGACACGCCCAAAGATTTGGGGATTTGATTTTGAAGGTAAAATCTTTGTTTTTTTTATTTTTCCATTTCAATGCATGCAAAAAAAAATGATTTTAAGATGTACGAAGGTAGATCTATCATCTATATGAATTAATGATACATAATAATAATAATAATTTTTTTTTTTGAGTTTGTCAAATTTAGGTTTTGGGGCTTTCAATTTTTTTGAAAGAAAATGTTTAAATTAGTGAAATCTATGTGATTGAGAGCATAAATCATGTGAAAATCAATTGATTGAAAAAGATGGATTGTGTCGGTTTTTTTTTTTTTTCAAAATTAAAAAATATGTTTGTCCCTTTATTTTGACACATTTTAAACTTGGAATAAACTTATTATAGATAAAGTTATAGTTTCAGTCATCATCATCACCATCATCATATGCCTTTTCCCAACTAGTTGGGGTCGACAACAAGAATCTTATTCTTCCATCCCAATCAGTCAAAAACCATACAAGCTATAGTTTCAATATTTTTCGAAAATTTTTCTTGATAGTTGATTGCAAAACTGCTTTAGGTTACTATTTTATTAAAATATATGCGGGGTACTATGCAACAATTGATATAGCTTTTATATACAAGTACTCAAGTACTAAATTTATTTAATTATCTTCTTCAAAAACTAAGTTGACAGATGATTACAATACATTTTTGCTGAAGTTTCTGTATTTAAAAAAAGAAAATCACTCACAATTAGTTTGGGCTCGATCGGGCAGTTCAGTGCTTTTGTACTTGTTGTGGCAGCAAAACTTACTCTCCTCAATTAAAGAGAGGATCTATATATTAACTAGAACTAGGGCTAAAACAATACATACACAAATAAAGAAAGAAGGGAAAAAGAGGAAAAGAGAAAAAAGGATTGTGTGGGCCTCATGGCCCACTCACCCACACTAACACTTCCCCTCAAGCTAAAGCATATATATTATTCATGCCCAGCTTGTTACAATGTACCCAATTCTATTCCCAGTCAACGACTTGGTAAGAACATCCGTCAATTGCTCCACGGTTCTTACATGTTGTAACGAGATTTCTCCACCTTGTAGTTTCTCTCGTACAAAATGACAATCAACCTCAATGTGCTTCGTCTTCTCATGAAAAACTGGATTAGACGCAATATGAATAGCAGCTTGATTATCACACCATAACTTTGATGGACTAGGAGGATATCCAAACTCACTAAGAAGCTGTCTCAAATAGATCATCTCGCTCGTTGCATGGGCCATAGCCCAATACTCAGACTCTGCACTTAATCGGGCTACCACTGGTTGTTTCTTACTCTTCCAAGATACCGGATTCCCCCTACAAATATACAGTACCCAGTAGTAGACTTCCGACCACCAGGAGATCCTGCCATCTGCATCTAAGAACCCCTCAATGTTCATATGACCATGGTTACCATACAATAAACCGCGACTTGGAGTACCTTAATGTACAGTAGAATCTGCACAAGTGCATCCCAATGAAGAACTCGCAGGGCTGCCATGAACTGACTCGTCAAACTAACAGGGAATGCAATATCTGGATGGGTAACAGCAAGATAATTAAGCTTCCCAACCAGGCGTCTATATTTCTCAGGATCATCAAGCAACTCTCCTTTGTCTGGTGACAACTTCACTCTAGGAACCATCGGCACATCCGATGGTTTGGCATCAATCATCCCTGCATCACACAGCAAGTCTAACGCATACTTCCTCTATGTCAAAGAAATCCCATGACGACTTCTGACAACTTCCACACCCAGAAAATATCTCAAAGGACCCAAAACCTTGGTCTAGAACTGACTCTGTAAGAAAGTTTTCAAAGATGATATACATAAGGTATCACTCCCTGTGATAACAATGCCATCTACATAAACCACCAAAAGAAGATTACCTGCATCTGACTGGCGAAAGAATACCGAGTGATCCTTGGATGATCGTTGAAGCCCAAACTTCAATACAACTTCCCTAAATCTTCCAAACCACGTCCGAGATAACTACTTCAAACTGTATAGGAACATTTTCAATTTACACACTAGATGAGACTCCCCCTGAGCAACAAAACTAGGCGGTTGCTCCAAATATACCTCATCCTATAGATTACCATTGAGAAAAGCATTCTTTACATCCAGATGATGTAAATGCCAACCATAGGACGCTGCAAGACAGATAATAAGGCGGACAAAGGCCAACTTTGCAACCGGGGAAAAAGTATCTGTATAATCAACTCCATACGTCTAAGCATATCCCTTGGCAACCAGTCAAGCCTTGAGACCAGCAACAGAGCCATCAGGATTCATTTTGACTACATGCACCCACTTACATCCAATAGATTTCTTGCCAAGAGGCAAGGTCACTAAGTCCCATGTCTGATTTGCCTCCAGAGTTGTCATCTCATCTACCATAGCTGTTGTCCACATAGGAGAAGACAATGCCTCAGATAAAGACCGAGGTATCGAAACAGCATCCAAACTGGAAATGAATGTCTGTAGAGTAGGAGATAATCCTGCATATGAAACTGTGGCTGAAACATTATACTTGGCACAGTCACGACGACCCTTCCGAAAGGCAATAGGTACATCAAGATTAGCTGGTGGATCAGGTAACGAACAGTCCGATACGATAGTGGGCGGCTCAGGAAGAGCTACGGGAGAGAAGCCAAAAATTCTGCGAGGACCACGAACATACGTTTGAATTGGCGGACTCACATGCGTGACGGGTATACTAGGAGGAGCCCGAATGAGATCATAGAAAAGACACTCATTAACGTTAGATACCTCCGACACACTGGACGATGATAGAGAAGAAGAAAACGGAAGAGATTCACAAACTGCAACATTAGACGACACCAGATACCGACCCAACTCACTAGAGTAGCACCTATAGCCCTTTTGGGTACGAAAATAACCAAGAAAGATACACTTTAATGACTTGGGATCTAGTTTGGTTACTTGGGGTCTAATATCCCTCTACAATAACACGTACACCAAAACATCCGCACGGGAAGAGAATGTAAAGTTTGACTAGGATGCAGAACACGGTGAGGAATATCTCCCTGAAGCACAAAAGAAGGCATCCGATTAATCAAGTAGGTCGCTGTAAGAAGAACATGACCCCAAAACACTTTAGGCACCTGCATATGGAACATAAAGGCTTGTGCTACTTCCATAAGGTAGGGATTCTTACGTTCAGCCACACCATTTTGTTGGGTGGTATCTGGACACGAAGACTGGTGAATAATGCCCTGAGTGGTCATGAAAGAAGCAAGATGGCCAGATAAATACTCATGAGCTTTATCACTACGTAGAACACGAATTAAAACAAAAAACTGAGTGCGTATTTCAGCATAACAAGCACAAAAGATAGATAATAACTCAGAACGTTGTTTCATTAAATAAACAAAAGTAACTCTAGAATAGTCATCCAAAATGGATACAAAATAATGGTAACCTGTTTTTGACAAGACTGGACATGGGCCCCAAATATCGGAGTGGACTTACTCAAAAGGAGAACATGCTCGTTTATTTGGACTCGATACATAAGACCTGCAATGGTGTTTTGCAAACTGACATGACTCACAAAATAATTCTGGTAACGATACCAGAGACGGACACAGACGCTTCAAACTTGGAAGAGCAGAATGACCAAGTTGACAGTGAAGCTCCGGTAGAGTGGGAGATAAGCTGGAACGCACGACAAAATTAGGCCCCTCTTCCAACACGTAGAGACCTGATGTGCAACGCCCCCTACCAATCGTCCGCCTCGTCAAACGATCCTGAAACACACAACAATCGGTGTAAAAAGTAGCCAGGCAATCAAGCTCTTTAGTAAGAACACTCATAGATAATAAATTAAATGATATATTAGGTAAATAGAGCACAGAAGACAATCGTATAGAAGTAGGAACAGCAGTACCAATCCCTTTGATAGCCATAAAAGATCCATCCGCCACTCTGTTGTCTGGATGAGACGTCGTGGGGGAAATTGTGCATAAAGTACCTGTGAATCCAGTTATATGATCCGAAGCTCCAGAATCAATCACCCAAGTCCGGGGAGATGCAGACAAGTATGCGGAAGAGGATGCGCAGGTCTAAGCTACAGTGACAGACGTGGATGACTGATTGGCCAATAGCCGAGAATACTCCTCGGCTGTAAGATTGATACTACCGTCCTCTGGAGGAGCCGATACCCCTGTAGAAGTGTCCTGGACAAGTCTGAAAACAACATGAGCAGACCAAGAAGTAGGAGGCTTGCCATGTAATTTCCAACACTTGTCACGTGTGTGACCAACTCTACCATAGTGAAAACAAATAATCCTCCCATCAGGTCCACGACCTCCGCGTCCTCTCCCTCGATCTCCACGTCCTCTTGACGGGATTTGACCGGCCAAAACTGCAAGATCACTCATCTCTATAGTACTGGGGTTAGACCGAATGGACCGAAGGACTCGGGAATAGACCTCAATCAGTGAAGACTCACGACTGGTAAGAATCTGGATCTAACCGGATCAAACTCAGATCTCAACCCACTCAAGAAGGTCATTATAGCCAGCTGCTCTTGCTGCTGTCTCATCTGATTTACATTGGAAGTCAACGGCATCAATACATTCAGTTCTTCGTAGACCTTAAAAGCAGCAAAATACTCACTAACTGGGACATCACCCTGCTCCGATCAAAAGAAGGCAAAAGACACATCATAAAGACGATTCAGATTGTCTTTACCCGAATATAATACCATAAGGTATTCCCATAACTCCTTCACGGTATCGCAATGGATCACCAAAACAGGAACTTTAGGATCCATAAAGTTTATCAACTGATTACAGTCTAGCATCATCCTGGAACTATACTTTTGCACCTGCCGGATTTGTCTTAGAATCAGGAGCCACCCCCTTGAGATGTTCCTCCTTATCCATGCCAAAAATGGCAAATAAAATAATCTTGAGCCAGTACTGAAAATTGTTTCCATCTAAGCGTTGATCTGTGAGACACGTAGATGAAGAAACAATTTCAGAAATAACCGGTTTAGGTTCCGCGGGATTCTGATCGGATGTGCTCATGATGATCTCACAAATCAAAGAAAAAATAACCACAGAAAAATCGCAACAAAGTAAACTAGGGGAATTCACACCCCTCCAAATCGCAATCACAATCAACAGCTGCCCTTCTGGTAGGCAAAAAAAAAACTTCACAAAAAAAAGCGCATCAAATCTTCAAACGGAGAGTACCATGAAGAAAACCAAATCCAAATAGCCCTAATCGAGTACCATCAACAATCGAGAAGCCCCAAACTGCTAGCCGCAAACAACCGAGAGGTAGCGAGATCGCTACCTCACGGTTGGAAGAAATGTGCGATCAACAAAAGAAGGGAGAAGAAAGGAGGAAGAAAGAAGAACAGTAGCGTTAATAGTCGCGTGAACAGTAAAAAAAATTAGGGTTTCCCCCTTTTTTTTGTATTTTCCCTTTTTTTGTATTTTTCTTTAATCTGTTCTGTTACCATGTTGTGGCAGCAAAACTTACTCTCCTCGAGTAGAGAGAGTTTATTTATTAACTAGAACTAGGGCTAAAACAGTACATACAAAAATAAAGAAAGAAAAAAGAGGAAAATAGAAAAAAAAAAAAAAAAAAAAAGGGGTTGTGTGGGCCTCGTGGAAGCACCTTTCCACGAGAATGGCCATGGGGCAGGTTATTAATTTTTTTTTTTTTTTTTTTTGGGGGGGGGTAAACCACTAAAACCTAACTCTATATGAACAGTTTGGTATAAAAAAAAGTCGGAAGTCAAGAATTCTCCGTGTGTTTCTTTAATCATATTGTGCAAATATAAAATAAAATAAAAATGAAAACTAAAGCTCAAAGAGAATAAGAGTGTATCAATCGACATGTAAAGGTTGTAAAAGTATAAATCCTATTTGATCTTTTTTCTTTTTATGGAATTTCTTATGGTCTTTCTCTAATTTTTCCTTTTCATCTTAGAAATAAAAGTAGAAATAAAAGTTACACAATCAGGATTGGATCTGTAACTATCAAAATTACTGTCAATGAATGGTTAAACAGCATTGCGAATTATGCCCCCTTCAAACACAATGCTGTTACTAAGCATATAAGGTGAATCTAAGCAATTCAGTTTTACTTGAAATGACGGGTGCTGCACAGATGTCATGAAACCAAAGAGGGGGCATTACTCAAGTCAGAAAACATATTAAGCCATTAAGATCTGCGTAACAATCAGAAAAGATGAGATTTTACAGAAAACACATAAAAATAAAATTATTATTATTGTTGTTGTTGTTGTTGTTGTTGTTGTTATTGTTGCCGTTGTTGTTTTTGTTGTTGTTGTTGTTGTTGTTGTTGTTATTATTATAACAAAAAAAGGAAAATACATAAAGAAAGAAAAGGGCCTGGTACAAATATTAAGAAGTCAGAAAATGTAGTAGATATGGTTCTTCTAGCTCACCAGCCATTGAGACACTGGGAGGTGATGACAGCCTCCTTTCCCATAAATTTGTCTGGCGTCCTCCTGTTACCCTGTATAGGTGTGCTCCTCCCTTAGTATTTGCTATTGTTAAAGGGGCAAAATAGTCATGATTGAAATGTTGTTTTGAATAAAATTGTAAGAGGATTCACCTTAATTAGCACTTTCTCATTAACAGAGAATGGGTATTGCACACCCCTTTGTAGCCTCGGACTGTCACCATCAGCAATCATCTCTCCATTTTCCTGCAAATACTTCACCTCTTATTTACATTGATTTTTCTCGTTAAAATTATTGTTTCTCTTACTAAATTTAAGCACTGTTTCAGTTTTCTCTCTCAACATCCAAACATTTCATAGTTAAGGCATTCATTGCTAGTTGTATGAAAAAAACATTGTTCCTTTCAAATCAAAATCTTGCATTGACTTTTATTTGAGTCAATACACATCATTTGTGTCTTCAAAAAATTATGTTGCTTATGGAACAAGTCAATGCAAGAACACAGTTGCATTATTTCTTGAATGGTACGAACAAAAGGCACATTATGTCCTCTCTAACTTCATAATTTGGCAACAGTTGCCACAATGATAAGAAAAGGTGCCATTTGTAACTTCAGTAAAAGTGATTACCACTTTACTTGATTTTGAGAGGGATAAAAGCCAGAGACCACATTCAATAATGTATACGCACGTGCAAGGATATGCTAAAGAAATGTACCCTGTTTAATTTCTTCACTGCATCCATCTGGTCACCCCCTTCTCTCCTACGTTTTCGCAGGGCCGCATTATGGAAAAGCCTCCGGTCATCCTCATGCTTCACGGCAGCAGCCGCAGCTCTCAAAGCTGTGAAGAAGATCAGTTTCAATGAAGAATGGAAAACCTAGAGGTGCAAAAGAAGGCTTCTTTTATCTATAGACCTAGATAAGAAAGTAATGGGGGAAAAGGGATATTAGAAGAAACAATTGGAATGTACCATGATTAGGGATCAAAGATCGACCTTCAATTTCTGCATTGCAGAGGCTACATCTTGACTGTGATACAAACAAGAATTTCAGATTAATTTTTTCTTCTTCAAGCATGAAATCCATCCAAGAAAAGTAAAAGAGGAAGGAATACAATGAACAACAGAACTCATAAAGATGAATTAAAAAAATACAATTAAGAAGCTAAAAAAATTGTCCAATCACCTTCTTGGCACTACAATAGATGGCATGTGTGTATCAATGTGTACATAACTACGTATAACACAAAAATGTTTTCCTTGTAACATACGTTGTAGTGATTTGGAATTAGATTCCAAGTCGGGTAAATTAGTTAATTTATAAGTAATAGATTAGAATAGAGAGTTATGATTGGTGTGTTTTCTTAGCTTCACTATATAGGCACTATAGCATACCATAATCTCATGTAAGTGAAGATCATGGGCTGAGATCAATCTCTGCACAAGATCTAACTTAACTAGGACTAGTGTTAGGAGTGCATAAGATAATTAAGGGAAAAAAAAAACTGTTTTTCATCTAAAATATTATTGTTGGACATCCTAGGGCTTAGAGGAAGAAGCGAGTTTCTAAGGTATGTATGTTTTGCAGAGAATATTCAAAAAACAAGGTGATAATCCAAATCTGCAGTATAAGGTGAGTGGATTCTATTTGAAAATACATGTTTTTGAGGATTCTACCTATGAGTAATCGTAGGTTTCTGAAGAGACTTGATTTGCATGTGTTCTAGAAGACTTTTATCATGAAAAATATGATTTTGATGGTTGTGATCCCTGTTTTTAAGTTATGATGATCTACAACTGACTTTAGATGATTCAACAACTTGGTTTCTTCATATAATGATCTAGCATGTATTGAAGCTGTATATTATCCATGCATTGATGATCTCCCATGAGTTTTATGCTTTTGATCGTTGTATATTCATCAAAACTTGAAGAGATGCATACTTGATCTTTGTGTGTGAACTTTTAGAGATGATTGATGTTTGGGTTTTCAAGACTTGCGTTTTTATCAAAACTAGTGTAGGGTTTTTTCTTCTAAAACAGTTTTGAATATTTAGAATTGGTTTGGCGAACTGTCGGTGGACCAACGGACCTTGTCCCTGAGGTGTGCAGAAACCAAGTTTCTGGACTTCTCACCGATGGATGTTCGGTAGACCAACAGTACTCACGATGACGCCGACGGACGGACGAACAGGCCATGGGTCGGTGGACCGATGGTCTGCAAATTTTGAAAATTTTAATTATTTTAATTTTTGAAATTTAATTAAGAGAAAACTAGGGGTTATCGGCCACGATTCATGACCGATCTTGACTTTACCTAATGTTTGATGTAGGTGTGGCAACGGGTCAGGCCGTACTCTAAATATAAGAGCACTTTTGTTGGCTGAGCCAAACCCAGCTCGAGCTTCAGGCTTAACAATGTTTTCCCAAGCGCACCCATTGTATCATTTGCCAAGCCCAAGCCCGCCCAGGTTTTCCCAAATGAGGCAAAAGTATTATTACTTTGTTGCTACTAGGATTCAAACCTAGGTCTCCACAGGCAGAATCTAGAGTTATCACCACTAAACCACAACCACATTATGGTGACGAGCTTAAGTGAAATTTATATATTACTCATTAATCTTGTTATCGGTCTTCACATTTTCGGACAGGGCTAATCTAATATAAACCCGACTGCCCGAAAAACTAATCGGGCCTTAAATTTCAGCCTGACCGGGCTATACGGGCTATAACCTTTGCCCAAGCCCGCCCATATATAGGGTCGGGCTGATCGGGCGAGGCAGGTCATCCGGCCCATTGCCACCCCAAGTTTGATGGCAGGATTCCCTTTGGGGGAAGACCGTGGTGATACGAACTGTTAGTTGTGATGAATTTCATATTTCATTAATGTATGTGATGAGGATGTGTTTTTGGGTTATCCGATGGTCGTTCCGGATGCCACGATGTGAGGTGATGATGGGTTGTGATATACCGTGTGCTTAGTGCTTCATGCTTAGTGTTGTGTTTCATGTTTCGTGGGGATGCGGCACTTGGTGAGTTCGATGGAGGATTCCGGACACCAATGTGAGTGCAGTTATCATGATGTTCACATTATTCATGCATACCGGCATTTGGTGAGTTCCGATGGAGGATTCTGGGCACCAATGTGTGTGCAGTTATCATGATGTTCATATTATTCATGCATACAGGTGTGTGTAGGCATACATTGACCACCTACAAGGAGTCACACCTAGTGAGAGGTGGGCCCCTCGAGTTTGAGTCCCAGGAGGAATATATAAGTTGGGCACCCATCAGTTGAGACCCCATAAAACCATTCATCCTATATATCTATATATGTATATATAGGATGATTGGCATGCAGTTGAAATGCACATGCAAGTGTCATGCAAGCACACAATCCAATGCACACAAATACATATATAGATATATAGGATCAATGTTCTAGCCAGTGGATTGGCACAAGTCCAGTTAGATTTGATTTGGTGTCATTGTATGTGGACATGCTCTCAAGCATTCATCCTATATATCTATATATGTATTTGTGTGCATTGGATTGTGTGCTTGCATGACACTTGCATGTGCATCTCATACTTGCATTTAACGGCATGTAGTTGTTTGGCTAGGGAATGGACTAGCATGCATCATGGTGGGACTTGGGGGTGGTTGCATATTAATTGTGTGATGATTGTTTACATTCTTGTTGGAAATTTATTTGCACGATGTCCAAGGAAATGCAATGTTTTCAAAATTGCATAGGTTTCCACTCATTAGGCTTTGTAGCTCACCCTATGCATTATTTTTACTGGTGAGATAAAAGAAGACACAGGCATCCTTTCCTCAGTAAGGTCATAAAGAATACGGTTCACATTTGCAAACAAGCCTTGTATCTGTTTCCAAAGAGCAATGAAGCGCAAGGTTTGGGCCATGCAGGGGATCAAAGAGGCTTGTGGTTTGGCGGGCGTGGACAGGGAGTCCACTCCTTTCTTGTCTAATCATATATACCATGGAGGCGTCCAACTTCATGGAAATTAATTAAGACAAGGACCCGCGGGCACGATATGGAGGATCGGTATAAGGGTTGCACTGCCAACATCAGGGAATGGCGGTCTAACCTATGACAGGTTTGGGAAGCAGGTAACAACCTATAAATAGGGGTCATCCTGCCCCCATTTTGAGGAATCGATTCTATGGTACATCCTCCCATATCCTCCCATTGTCCCTGTCCTTCCTCATCACCATAACCCTCCATCCTCTCCTCAGATCTCTTCGAATCCTCTGACATTCATAAGATCTGACCTTTAGTTTGGACACTACAATTCACTCACGCACATTTTTGGCGACTCCGCTGGGGAGCCTTCAATCTCTAGGCTTCTTAATCTGACGTAAATGGCTTCGGCAAGGAAGAACACCAAAAAAATCTAAGGCATGCAAATTCCAAACGAACCGCTCATAAATGCAAACAAAGGTACCGAACAAGATACGGGAAGAACACATCTAGAATCTAATTTGGACGCCCAAAGCACGATGTTTATCGAACATTCTGATTTGATTGCCATCATGCAAGCTTGTATTCTGAAACTACAGCAATCACAACAACAAACCCTAGCACTGCTGCAAAGTATCATCCCAAAGGTAGCGCAAAAGGAACCTACAGTGCCTGAGGAAAACGTACCAAACGAATGAATCACTCTCAGCTCCAATCACAACTCGGTGCTACACAGCTTTGGAAAGGTGGCCACAAATCATCAGACAAGTGGATACATCACTAGAGAAGAAGTTAATGATCTGTTGGAAAGAGAAAAGGTAAGGATGACCTCAAATTTGTCAGATTTGGACATCCGACTGCCATATCTGGCGCAAATCGCCAGCAAACCTTTCCCAGTAAGATACAACACCCCTTCATTTCTAATCTATAATGGAAACGAAGGGAATGCCAAAGAGCATTTGAGACGATTCCAAGACACGATGGGACAATTCGTATCAAATGAGGAGCTGAAACTGCGGGAATTTCCAAGTCTCTCACAGGACGAGCATACACAAGGTATGCCAACCTACCTTCAGGATCAATAATAGATTGAGCGGATATGGCCGTCAAATTCTACAAGAAATTCTTCTTGGTAGCAAACAAGATAACCCTGTTCGACTTGAGTCGTGAACGCCAACGATTATTAGAAGATCTCATCGAGTACCTAAAGAGATTCAAGGATCTAGCGGCGAATTGTGACGAAGTGATGGCAGAAGAAAAACTAGTACAGCAATGTGTAGTAGGAATGGTAAGGGAATATAGAGCTTATCTAAAAAATATTAACATTAAGAGTTTTACCAACCTTTACAATGCAACGAGAAGAACCAGTTACTCGATAAGGAAGCCGATGGACAAAAGCTTCAAAGTTGACAAAGAATCCAAGTGTTAACTGCCCAGGACTGCCCTTACTCGGTAAGGAAGCCGATGGAAAGCCAAAAGCTTCAAAGTGGACGAAGAATCCAAAAGCTTCAAAGGTGACAAAGTGTTGACTGCCCAGGACTCAAAGAAGAGAGGTGACAAAGAAAATAAAGAATCACCAAACAAAACAAAGCCAAAAGAACCACCACCTTTCCCGTGCAGTATAAAAAGCATAAAAGAGCTATGATGGCGTAGTAACTAGTAAGACTCCATGTGATAGATTAGGAGCCTATGCCGGAAGAAGAAAAGAATCCAAGGTTTTGCAAATTTCATTGCCAAACAAAGCATTCAACAGAGGGATGTTGGACACTAAGAAAGATCTTCCATACAAAGCTAAGCAAAGGAAAAATCGAGCTGAGAGAAAACAATACCTCCGTATAGAAGAATCCCCTTCCCTACCAGAAAGGAAAGGGAAAAGGAAAGGAAACAGAAGCAATGGTTTGTATGGCAAGTCGCCAGGATGTCGAGGGTTACGACCCAAGATTCCCTACATATGAGGAGCAGATATAAAGGGACATGCGACCAGAAACCTATGAAAGGTTTCAGCAAATCAAATAACGAAAAGAGCAAGCAATTTTGCAGAACGTCAAGTTCAACAAACTCTTTAACGAAATGAGATTTAGACAAAAAGCATGGGTAAACATGACAGGGGCGATACTCAGTATAGCAAAAGAGTATGGCGAATAATGCTTTGAAGCAACAGGAGATTTTTCGCGAGAATACAGCCAACTAATGGACGCTATCGCCTTCTTGGAAGAAGATAGACTAGACAAGGTAAGCCACAACAAACCTCTATATGTATCGACACGGATAAATGGAGTAGAGGTAAAAATGGCTTTTGTTGGTGGCGGAGCATCACTCAATCTTATCTTATACAATTTGCAAGCGATGGGTATCTCCGCCAGAAGGATAGTACGAGAAGTCCGAACAATATCACGCTTCAACAACTCAAAGCGAAAAATGCTTGGATATGTCATGATGAACATTGAAGCTAGGCCCCTAAAAGGTATGCACCCTGTACACATCATTGAAGCACAAACTTCCTATCATATATCAATAGGAAGATGGTGGATCCAATATTATGATGCCGTCCCATCAACGGTACATTAATGTGTTGAGGCTAAATGGAAAGTCCTGTAAGGATATCGGCCACCAAAGCACCATTTGCATGAGCAACACATTATGAAAGCCATGTTTTTTTAGAAGATTGCTCAAGATGGGCAGACAGACATCTCTCCAACAAGGGCGACTCCCTTAACAAATTGGGACACATTCGAAGAATCATCTATTAAGCCAAAACGGAAAGCGTCAAAAAAGGCACTAAAAAGGTTAAAGAGCCATCACAAAGACAAGCCCAAGTGCGTCAAGGTCATAAGGTCTGATGGTAGGACAGTCAATCGCTTATAGCAATCAAAGGAGAAGGTCGAAAGCACCTAGGTTCAGCTGAAAGGATCCTTCCTAAACAAAAAGGAATAGTATAGACCCGATACCGCAATGGAAATAAAGGAGCCTGAAAAAGAGGTGACAAATATCAAGGAAGCACCGGAAAAGTTGCAAGACAAAAATAGAGGAAAAGTTGGAAGAGATAAATCTCGACGATGAAGAAAATCGCAGGCCGGTATTCGTCAACACCTCACTCGACCCAGAAGACAAAGAAAAGATTATACGGCTGCTTCAAGAATACCAAGATGTCTTTGCATGGAATTATGATGAAATGCCAGGGCTGGATAAGAAATTAGTCATTCATTGTCTCAATGTCGACGCTTTGGCCAAACCGGTAAAACAGTCGCAAAGGAAATTCCATTCGGACATAAATTAAAGATAAATGAGAAAATACAGAAGCTGCTGAGAGCTAAGTTCATAGCTCCCATATAGCACCCAGAATGGTTGGCCAATATAGTCCCGTCAAGAAGAAAACAGACAAATCAAGGCATGTGTAGATTACAGAGATCTTAACAAGGCGTGCCTAAAAGATGAATTTCTTCTACCCAACATCGTTGATGCCCCCGCCAGCAACCAAATATTTTCGTTCATGGACAAGTTCAATGGATACAATCAAATCAAGATGGCTACTCAAGACACCACCAAAATGGCTTTCAGAACGCCAATAGGAAATTTCTATTATACCGTCATGCCTTTTGGACTTAAGAATGCTGGTGCTACTTATCAAAGAGCCATGTCAACCATATTCCACAACATGATACAAAGAGGTTGAAGATTATGTCAACGACTTGGTGATGATATACAAAACAAGAGAGGATCATGTCGAAACACTAAGAAGAGCGTTTGATAGGTGCAAAAGCTTCCAACTAAAGATGAATCCATTGAAATATGCCATCGGGGTTTCATCCGAAAAATTTCTCGGATTCCTAGTACATCACGAAGGAGTTGACATCGATTCGACAAAATCTAGAGCCATAGGCGGGTTACAACCACCCAAAGATGTCAAAAAGCTATAACGCTTCATGGGGAAAATATCATACATCAAGAGATTCATACCAGGGATGGCACGAGTGCTAACGCCATTCCTTGCACTCTTGAAAAAAGATCATCAGTATGTATGGACACAAGAATGTGAGGAATCTTTCTACAGATTGAAGGAACTACTGACCAATGCTCACATTATTGCAACACCAGTGAAAATGAAACATCTGAAGTTATATTTGGCGGCATCAGACAAAGTTGTAAGAGCACTCCTGGCTCAACATGATGAAAGCGGGGGTGAAATACATGTTTATTATATAAGCAGAAATCTCAAAGGTGTAGAAACGCACTATTCGAGAGTGGAAAGAGCATGTCTGGAGCTAATACACTCAACACAAGCTAAGGCAGTACTTAATGGTGCATAAGGTTCATCTCATGATAAAATCGAATCTCCTTAGGTATTTGCTTAGCAAACCGATCATGTCAGGAAGAATTGCCAAATAGTTATTGATTCTGCCAGAATATATCATTACAAGCATAACATCAACAGCAAGAAAAGGACAAGCAGTTGCTGATCTGATAGCCCAATTCTCGGGAGAAGATTGCATCCAACCCTATGAAACTTTGGAAGAGGATGTTTGTATGCTAGATGAAGATACGGAACAATGGACGTTGGCCTTTGACGGGTCGTCCACCGCCAAAAAAGGAGGCATAGGAACTGTTTTGATATCACCTTCTGGTGAAGAAACGTCAATAGCCTACAAACTTGAATGCCCATGCACAAACAACACCTCAGAATATGAAGCTCTCCTCGTCGGGCTTATGCTAGCTAGACATATGGGGGTCAAGAAAGTAACCATAAAAGGAGATTCAAATTTGGTCATCAAAAAATTGTCAGGACACTTCACTATTAAGGACCTCACACTAGCAGTCTATCGTACAAAGGCCCAACAATTGTTGCAAGGATTCCAAAAAGTAGATTTTGAGCATGTACTCAAAACCGGGCACAGACGCAGAAGCACTGGCTACACTGGCATCTAAGATTCAATTCGAAGGAGCAGCCAAAGTAATAGACATCAAGAAGAAATATGCACCATCGTTCCAAGAACAAGAGGAAAAGCAATAAGGATCAAGAGGAAGAGAAAAATGGCTAGAGAACACCGATCAAAAGGGAGCTTCAGGAATCGACATCTGCTCGACAAATTCCTTTGAAGATCTTGAAAATTTTTTGCAGATTAAACGTTCATTTATATCATAAAGGCCCAAAAGGGGTACTCATGAGATGTTAGGAAGAGATAAGGTGAGGCAACAACTGAGAGAATGTGTAAGGACCTGAAAATGTTCGAAATTAAGAAAAGGGTATTTTTGTAATTCACTTGAAGGACCAAGGTTAAATCAGTAATTTCACTTGATGAAAATTTATGTTGCATGAAAACCCTATTAAATAATTTTTTAGGGTTGTGGAACCTTAAAGACTAATTAGAATTAGTAAGAAGAGTCAAACCCAAATGGTTAACTCAACAAGATACACTAGACTTCAGTGAAACCCAAATGGACCCAACCAAACAGGTACTAAACTTAAGATAGAGTATAAATACTCCTTATAACTTAAGAAACCCTAATGCTGCTGGAAAATTAGAAGGGAGGCCAACCTAAGACAAGAGGAAAGACCTTGAACATTAGAAAATCAAAGGGAATAAGAAGGAACAACAAAAGACAAGAAGGAGCAACAAAAGATGTAAAGAATCCATGGCTACATCAATTTCAAGGCGAGTGAACTTATAATTCTTGGGCATTTGGGCAAAAACCCTGATTTCAATACCCTAGTACAACAATTTAATCTCTAAATGTGATGAGAATAAGTAGAAATCAAATTATATTATGTATGGAATGTTGATGTTGTGTTCAAGAATTAGGGCAAAGACAAAAGATGGGTTTCTAATACCAAATATGAATATTAAAGATAAATAACCTTGTGTGTGAGAAATCTTCATAAAATGATGAGATATGTTACGAAATTATGTTCCAATTAAGAACCAAACAAAAATCTAAGCCAAATAGGCAAATAACAAATAGGGAAAAATCTGGATTCGCGACCGCGGGTGGACCCACCGGTATACCGTCGGGTACCCCCGACAGAGACTATTTTAATTTCTCAGGGTGCTGAAGGGTCGGGGTAGACCCAACGAGGCCACTGACCAATCCAACAAGGCCACCGACCAAACCAACGGTGCCACCAGCCAGAGCCCCCGACCAAATAAGATTGAGGACCTTACACCACTGGTATACCGGTACCCTACAGGCAGAGCCATCGGTCAGGTGAAACCCCAAGGGTTTGAATATAAATCACTAATAGGGGGGTAATGGAAGTGAATAGAAGTGAAGGGGAAGAGTAATTGAGGATTTGGAAAGGTTAATCAGGGATTGTGTACTGTTAGTGTGCCTACACTGCCATCTACCATGGTAGAGAAGCCTATAGTCCAGTTGTGGCATAATTTGTATTTAGAACCAAGGGTAAAACCATTAAGATAAGGTGTTAATTATGATAGAATCCAACTTAGATTTGTAAGTGAAATGTGAGGCTAACTATTCCCCACTTGCCTAGGACGTGTGAGATGACTTAGAGAAATGACACAATGATTGGGACACTGAAAATGAAGAGTGTACATGATAGTCTACAAGTAAATGCACATAAAAATGATATGTTAAATTAAATATCTTGAGGAAACGATAAAGATTGTTTGTGAAGAAAGCTGAATATTGGTGCGAGATGTGAAATAAATTTAGATGCAAGTCTAAAACCTTTAATTTGAAATGTTAACTATAAATGGAGATTAATTGTGGGAAAAGCTGAATACTTGTGGAATGAATGGATTGATCCTAGTAGTATGTGAATTGACCTTAGATTAAAATGTACATTAATCCTAGAAGAAATAGTGAATTAATCCGAGATTGAATGATAATGAATACCAGATTGATATGTGAACTGATTTTAGATGATTACATGAACTGATATTAAATGGATATGTGAATTGAGTTCAAATGATTATATAATCTAATATTAGATGAATGAGTGAATTGACTTCAGATGATTATATGAACTGATGCTAAATGAATATGTGAATTAACTTTATATGCTTATATGAATCGATGCAAGATGTATATGCGAATGGACTCTGGATGAATGTGTGAACTAATTCTAGAAGGATGTGTGAACTAGATTTGATGAACATGTTAATTGACCCTAATGGGAAATGTGAATTGATCCTGAATGGATGTGTGGACTAATCCTAGTTGGATGTGATTTGATTCTAGTTAGTTGGATATGAAATCTGATTCTAGTCAGATGAGTGAATTCATCCTAAGTGGTTGTATGAGTTATATATATATATATATATAGATGTATTGTAATGTAAGTAATGACCTTGACTATATTGAATCACTAGAATTGTGATGTGAATGACTATGCTATTATGAGAGATTAAATGAATGAAGAAATAATGTACATACTTAAGATTAAGCATAAGACATAATGATGAGAGGTAAGTAATGACCTTGATTATATTGAATCACTACAATTGTGATGTGAATGAATACACTACTCCATATCATTACCTTCTTCAGAGATCTTATCGAAGAAAAAATCAGTTCACACCAACTTCTGACAATAAAGTCCATAGATATTCCCTTGAATTCCTGCCTTACAGACATCCATCTAGCCTTCATACCCACGATGGAATCGATTAGCCAAGAAAAGGAAAGTTGAACCTCCTCAAAAATACGCCTATTCTGCTCACACCAAATAACCCAAAGAACCAAAAAGAAAAGTGCCTCACAGAAAACCTTGCCTCTTTTCCCAAAGCCACTGAATCGTCATTGATCAAACAACTCTACAATGTGCTCCGGTAAAACCCAATCCATCCCCATCAACTGCAAAAAATGCATCCAAATCTCTCTTGCCACTGAACAATGAAGGAAAAGATGATCCATTGTCTCCCCTTGGTTCCTGCTCATGAAATAGATATGTGGAGAAATTGCCATATTGCCTCTCCTCCTTCGAAGCATATCACAGGTATTTATACGATAAAGCATAGTAGTCCAAACAAATAATCTCACTCTAGGAGGAACTTTGGCCTTCCAAAGTTTAGAAACACAAAAGGAGTCAAATTCTCCTCCCGACCAAGGAAGCAAAGAAATGATTTAGTGGAGAAAACACCACTAGACTCCAAAGGTCGAACCCAATAATCCCGACACTCGGCATCAATGAAACAAAATTTAAGGATATCAATAAGACTTGACAACTCCTCCATCTCAGCAATTCTGAGATCTCTTCTGAAAGAAAGATTCCAAACTAGACCTATGGATGACCAAGAAAGAATGTCAGAAACCACAACATCCCTATGTGGTACCACCAAAAATAATCTATGGAATCTAACTGTAAAGATAGACTCTCCCCACCATAAATCATGCCAAAACCGGATTAATGAACCCATACCCACCCCAAACCGAATAAGAAGATAAAAAGGAGCTAATGCAGAAATGGCTTTCCAAGGGTTATGCATAAAAATTCTACCAAATTGATTAATATCCCAAGCATTCAAACCTATCCCAAAATTACTTGCAATAATCTTGTACCAAAGGAGCTCCATGTCATTGCGGAAACGCCATAACCACTTACCAAACAAAGCAGAATTCTGACTTTAAATGTCGCTCCGATTGAGACCACTCCTTCTTTACTCTTGCACACCAAACTCCATCTAACCAAGTGGTCCTTCTTAAGATCCCCTCCCTCCCACAGAAAATCGCTTTGTGCCTCTCCAAAACCTTAACTACTCTAACCGGCGCACGAAAGAGAGAAGTAATAAATGGGACGACTAGCCAACACTGATTTAATCAAAGTAACTCTGCCCCCAAGGATAAGTAATTCCTTTGCCAAGTGGCCAATCTCTTTTCAACTCTCTCAATAACAGGAGACCAAAAGGAAAAGGATCTGGCACTATCCCCTAAAGGAAGACCAAGATATCTAATAGGTAAACGAGTAACTTGATAACCCAAATAATCCGCAAATTGCTGAATCCAATCCTGCTCCACATGAAACCCAGATATGGTAGACTTCTCCACATTAACCTTAAGACCCGAAACCATCTCAAAAGATCTTAAAATGGCCTTAATACAATATGCTTACTCCTCAACAGCCTCAAAAAACAGAATAATATCATCAGCATATTGCGAATGAGAAATAAGCACCCTATTCATTCCAACCAAAAAACCACTAATAAGATCCATGTTTTCAGCGGAAGAATAAGCTTGTCTTGGGGAGGTAAGATTACTTTGATCAAAAGTGTTCTTTCTTTCATTCTTGTGCATATTCTATCAGCTTTATCATTTCCTAAAAGTTTCCTTCAAGAACTTGAAAGTCTTTTCTCATCTTTCTTTTAGGGTGATGGTAAATTTCAATCGAAACATCATTTGGTAAGATGGAATAAAATTACTAAGCCGAAAGAAGAGGGCGGTTTGGACTTTAGATCATTGAAGGAAACCATGTATAGTTTACAAGCTAAAACTGTATGGTCAATTTTAGAAAGGAAAAGTCTATTTGCCAAGCTTATGAGCAGTAAATATGGGAGGAATTCACATCTCCATAATGCAAGGAAAGGAATTATTTGTTCTGAACCTCAGGAAAGTGTTCTTAATTGTAAGGATTGGGTGCTAGAAAATGTACAATGACTAGCTGGTCTAGGTAAGGGATCTTTTTGGTTTGATGCATGGCTTCTTATTGGTCCTTTGCTCCAATATGCTTTGCATGAGGAATTTATTGGTCAAAGATGTTTTTGTATCTCATCATTGGGATGAAAATTTTCTAAGAAGTTGCCTAGCAGGGCATTTGGTAAACAGTATATTAACCTCAATTATATGCCTTTTTTTGGAAAGGAACCTCAATTATATGCCTTGATAGTGAAGAAGATAAGGTAGTATGGAAACCTTCTCCCGGTGCTAATTTCAAAACAAAATATGCATGGGAATGCATTCGGCAGCAAGGTTCTCGAATGGCTTGGCATAAGTGGATTTGGTTTGAAGTTATTCCAATTACGGTGAGTTGTTTCCTTTGGAGAATATTTAATAATGTTGTACCCCGTGTACAGAAGACTTAAATCTATGGGTGTTCGACTGACTTCAAAGTGTTGGTGTTGTAATGTGTCTCAAGAGGAATCAGCTAATCATTTGTTTTCTACCAATGAACTCTTGAATCAGGTATGGCAGTTCTTCTCTCCTTTATTCAATGTAACTCACATTGAAGGTCAGCATGTGATTGACAAGGTTAGGTTGTGGTATGCCTTAAGTAGTACCATAACTCAAATTGGGTATTTGAGAGGAATGCTTCCTTCTTTCTCTTATTGGAAGTCAGGTTGGAACGCAATAAGAAGTTCCTATCACATTCCAAACTTTAGGAAATTCACGTGGGAATCCCTTAGGTTCGAAATATGACTCTCACCCCAATTTACATCGGGAGTGGAAGTCAATATAGAGCCAAACGATAGGAAATAATATAAAATTTCTAAAATAATCTTTACTGAAAATAATCAAATAAAAATAAGTCTATTACATCCAAAACAAACTAAGTAAATCACAGTAAAAAAACAAATAAAAATATTATATTCTCATGCTTCAAATCAAATCCATATTAATTAACCTATCTAATAATCAATTAAATAAATAACACTATTACACAAATTCTACTAAAAATCATCAAACAAATCCTAATTATAGCTAATGGCTTCATCTTTGCCTTGATCTCCATCTTGATCATCATGGTCCTACTGTCCACTAACTAAAGATCCTGAAATTGTTATGCTCAAAGGCGTCAGCAACACTTAGCTCAGTAAATAAGTCAACTAAACTGTATTTTCGATTGGAATAGGGTCAAAGCCACTCTCCAATGATAATCCATAGACTAAACAACAATACATGCAATAGTATGAAATATGATATGATCATAAGATATGCAATGCGAATGCAATGTGTTGGTTCAATTATTAATGAATGCAATGCATGCTCATGCAACAATGAATGGGGAATTACCAAGTGTAATTCATGCAAAAACATATGTTGTGTAAATATGCATGATGTTCAGAATTTGAATATTGTATGCCCCACACTAGACCAATCAATTACTGAGCAAGATGTCGTAATGAACCATCCCCCTATACAGGCTACTCAAGTAAGATATTCTATGTGTGCGTCATAGTTTCTAGGAGCTTTTTCCTCAGTTATATTCGCTCACGGGAATATAACCAAGGTGTCCAAAAATAATATAGGATCAAACCTCAGTGAGCCATACACTACCCGAATGCCAACAGAATTTCACTCTGCATCCGTTACGTATAATACGCTATCGAGATAAAAATAATGTGGTATATTGGGGTAGCAAATCCCTCAACCTATGCAAATCAGTCCATCCGGGACTTCCTCACATTATTATGATATTCAAATCACAATAACACTCGGTTATATCATAAACTTTAACCTTAGTGAAGATATGATGGTATGGTCAAGCACATGACCAAATTATGGTCAATAGTGCAATCAGGCTTATGCTATGCAAGTGTAGTGTTTGTGCACATTAACAAAGCATACAACTTGTGTACATTAGTACAATAAGTCTAGATAATTAATATGAATGTATAAATCATGGTATATGCTTCATGGTATTCAATTCAAATCAAATCATGAGTAATTATGATAGAACATGTAGACTAACCGACACACCGGTTGGTCACCGGCAGTCTAAACAGAAATCCAAATTTGGTCACACAGTCATATAGTGTCTCGGTAGGCTAACCGGCACACCGGTTGGCCACCGGCAGGCTAAACAGGGCCTCACATATCATGTGAGAGATCCGGCAAGCTAACCGGTACATCGGTTGGTCCGCCGGATGCCCTCTGGGTAAACCGGTAGGCT
This sequence comes from Pachysandra terminalis, assembly GCA_031762675.1. NCBI lineage: Eukaryota > Viridiplantae > Streptophyta > Magnoliopsida > Buxales > Buxaceae > Pachysandra > Pachysandra terminalis. Next base: position 1,434,311 of record JAUPMG010000017.1, read on the forward strand.
AACCGGCACACCGGTAGTTTGCCGGTTTGCCCAGAAACCTGCAAATAGCTCGATTTTTATATTTTAAGTTAGTTTTAGTCAAGTTAGTTTTAGCCAAAACTTCCAACTAACACTACTATTCAAATCAAAATCCGAATCAAACCAAATCAAAATATCAAACAAATCATGAACTTACCTTCGCTAGGATGATCATGCTTAAAATGTTTAATTTTTAGTTAAAATAACTTGTTCTTCAATTTGAATTAACGTGCTATGTCAAATTCAATGAATATGGCATCTCACCTAGATTCAAATAAAAAATAAAGAATAATTGAGTTACTTACCTTGATGTTGATCGTTGGATCTTCTTCTTCTTCTTCTTCTTCACCTGAGTTCAAGTTCTGAACTTCTTCT